>PYAF01005858.1:1322223-1342014 GCA_007407185.1 Glycine tomentella
AGAGAGTAGAGCAATGGGTCCACTTGAAAAACAATGTCCAAGGCTCAAGTAGTCAAAACATGCTTGGCGCAGTTCCTTTCTAGCTTCATTGGGTGAAGTCGAAAAGACCTTATATAGGGCACCTGCCAAAGTATTTATGGTGGATGCCATAGGCTGCAAACAGCATGTCAAGTCATGAGTTGAAGTCCACATATTGTGACGATTAGAGATTCTAAATTTACTTCCTCATATTTTAATGTTAGAAATAGAATATAAAACCATTCATGTGTCTTTTGTCTTCACCTTCCAGCTCAAGCCTTATGAATAAAAGGTGATTCCCCTTTTCTTTTTTGTCTTGTATCCATATTTATGAAGATGGAATTCATGTCATAATTTAAAAAATGAACATGTATAATTCTTATTCGTAATTGAAAATGATGAGGGAGTTATTGATAATTTGAAGAGTATTTTATGGGAGAATTAACAACACCTTTAACCTAAAGCTAATTGGGGTTGGTGGTAGATGAACAGAAATGATAAATACGAGAAGGTTGAAAAAAAAAAAAAAGGTAAAAGCAAAGAAGGGGAAAGAATGAGGGGGATCATGAAGAGGAAAAGAACTAAAAAGGAACCATATGGAACATAGAGATAACAACGGATCTAACCATCCACCAAGCTTATAGTTTTTCTCCATTCTGCCCTAAGACACACTATCCGTCAATCTATATCTTATTCCATTAAGTCTTGCTTAACTACCTTTCTCCAAGTAAGTTTCGGTGTATCTCTACCTCTCTTTGTGTCGAGCTCTTGATAACAAACTTTTGTTCTTACGGGAGCATTCGACTATCGTCTCATTACATTCCCAAACCACCTCAATCTATATTTCCTCATCTTTTCACTCACCGATACTACTGCTATCTTTCGACGAATATCTTCATTTCTTATCATATCCATCTTCGTATAACCACACATCCACCTTAACATCCTCATTTTTGCTACCCCTATTTTATGTTCATGTTGTCTATATGTTGGTCAACATGCAACTCCATATAACATTGCAGGTCTTGCAGTTGTTCTATAGAATTTTCCTTTTAACTTAAGGCGAATTTTGCGATCACACAACATTCCAGATGCATTTCGCCATTTCATCCACCCTACTCTGATTCTATGATTTACATCCTCATTAATCTCTCCACCTTTTTGCAAAATTGATCTCAGGTATCTAAAAACATTTTTCTTGGATACCTCTTGATCAAGTAGATGCACGCAATCTTGATCATCATCTCTTACTAGTAAAAACTCACATTTCATATACTCAGTTTTGCTCTGGCTTAACATGAGTCCTTTAGATTCCAAAGTATTTCTCCACAATTCAAGCTTCCTATTAATACTATCTTTGGTTTCATCAGTAAGCACAATATCATCTGCAAAAAGCATACACCACGACACTTCCTCTTGAATATCTTTTATTAGTTCATCCATCACTAAGGCAAAAAGATAGGGACCAAGAGCCGAACCTTGGTGTACATCTACCGTGATAGAAAAATAACTTAATGTTCCATTACAAGCTTTCACACACGTGGTAACCCCATCATACATATCCTTGATTGCATTTACATACTTTAATGGTACTTTTTTCTTCTCAAAATTCCACCATAAAACTTTTCTTGGAACCCTATCGTATGCTTTCTCGAGATCTATGAACACCATATGTAAGTCTTTCTTTTTTTCTCGATACTTTTTCATTAATTGTCGCATCAAGAAAATGGCTTCCATAGTACATCTTCCTGACATGAATCTAAATTAATTTATTGGTCTCTCTCCTCAAGTTACTACTCAACAAATTTAAATTTGAATTTTTTAAAAGATGAGATCAATTCAGAAGTACTTTTTGTATTTTTTATTTATTTTAAGAAATGTTAAAGTGTATTTATTTTTTCTTTATTAAATGTATTTATTTTTTTTTAAAAAAAATTATCTAGAACAGACAGATTTCAATAGGTCTAATTCAGAATCATCCAATAAAATCAAATATTATTTATCTTAGAGATATATCATGGGATAAATAATTGGTTTATGTTGTGGCATCAAAGCCTCAATGACTTAGTAAAGTTCAACCCTTGCCACCCCCAATTGCTCTAAGAAAAAAGTTGAATTTCAGCACAAGGTAGGTGGCCTTCATATTATCCATGTTTCAAGGTCCAAAGTCTCTAGTGTGAAGGGGTGTGTTCAGAATACATTCACGTGTCTTAACCTAACAGTTTAAGATTTTGGATAGTTGATTTGTGATATTTACTATCATATTGGTTTCCACAAACATGTACCGGATCCCAATGCCACATATTCTTAAACAGACATTATTAGGCACCTAAGAAACATTCTATATGGACCAATTTAAAAGACAGGATATAAGTTCCAATGTGCCTTGAATAGTATATAAGCCAACAAGAAAATACTGCTCACCTTGCGTAAGATGTAAAAGGATTCAAGATGTCTGCATAATGAGGTTGCATCATTCAGGTCACAAACTGGCTTAAGAAGATTCCGCAGCACAACAATATCAGACAGTGCCACTGTCATTCCTCCACCAGTCAAAGGATGACGCATGTTGAAAGCATCACCCATTAACAGAGCTCCAGGAGTAGAATATGGATCTGCTGGCATGCTACTGTTAGGCATGGTTCTGATATTTCCTTGATCAATTGCAGATATGAAAGCATCACGAAGCTCAGGTGGAATCTGGACAACGAAAAGTTACACCAGATACATAGGAAGATGAAGGCATAAATCAATTATTTTCCCTCTTAATTGCATAGCTGTGGACAGAAAAGTAATGACAAAATCACAGATGGACTATCCACAACTCAAGCAGGAATGCAGGATCATAACACATACCTGGGAAGCAACCGTAGCCCTCAGGTAGTTAGCCATTCCACCTTTACCAAAAGGAGGAACTTTTTGACCAGGTATATCAACCAAGCAGCGAACTTCAGTGCTGCTGATACGATAAAATAAGATAGGGGAAGGATCAGCCAAAATAACATGCCCATAATTTTCAAGTGGGAGTTGACAATTCTCCAGAACTAAACCCACGAAACAGGAGGGTACTTCTACCTGCGAAGTGTTCAATAATATATCAGGGAAGTCAAGCAAACTGGTACACAACTGACAAAATTCTCTAGATTTCCAGTTTCAGCAAACTGTCTTTGAATTGATATCATTAAAAAAGAAAAATGATATTTTTGCAACTCAACTTATTTAGAACAGTTCAACCTTGGGGTAGCAGAGAGACTGACGCAGATTTGAGAAACAGCCATCACAAACAATTGTGAGGGGAGCATATGCTTTAAGTTCTTGGCCATCTTTAGTTTTGTACTGAACCCCTATAATAGTTCTATTATCCTGTTCAAGAAGAGATGTTACAGTGCCCTGCTCCATTCGAACACTGAACAGTAAACAAAGCAGATGATATCAGACAAAAAGAATACACTGCACAAACAATAATTTCAATGACAAATTAACTAACTTTTGGATTATTTTGTAGCCAATAAAGTAACTTTAATAAGTAAATTAACAATCACTATAGATTAAGAAGGACTACTGGTGCAGAGCAGCAGCTTTTTCTCTCATCCTCTGTATAAACCGTCCGTTATGGAAGCTCCTACCAGCCACATCAGCATGAAACTTCTCCAAAGGATAAGGCAGCTTAGTTTTTTTCCCGTCCTTGAAAAGAACATATCCTAACACCCTTTGTGCATCAATTTTCTCCAGACAGTCTGACAAAGAAGAATATATACAGCACATTTTAAACAATAACTGATAAAAGAGAATAGTATCTCACAGCAAGCTTAACTTCCTCCAACATTAAGCATAAGATAATTTTAGTGGCATAATACATACAAAATTTAAGAGAAATAAATTATGGTCTTGAAAACATTATCATTTATCATATATCATAAAAAAAATATTGGTAATAATAATTGGTTCTATATACTTTTTCCCTGCTTCAAGTGACATGAACTGCAAAGGGTTTGGGAGTGAAGCTATAAGTAATAAGTCCCACTCAGAGAATGTTGAGCAGTAAATGCCAACATGAACAAAACTTAGTGTAGTGAGGATGAATATGCCAATGTGAGTGAGTAGAAGAATACAAGAAAAGATTAGGATTAAATGTATCCAAGAGTGAGATTAGTGTATCCAATGGAGAATCTGAAGTAGAGAAAGACCAAACTATAGAAAGCATTAATATTAGCCTTACTCTAAATGGTTTTACCATTTGGCTTCGTCTAAAGTCTAATGACATTGATCCATGTAGATGAAACCACCGAATAGGATAAGAGGGCTGCTGTTTTTGTGTTTTTTTTTTTTTTTTTTGCTGTTTGGGTGATATTGAATACATAACTCTTTTTTAAGAGAGAGAACTCTATTCATCATATAGGTTACAAGATTTACAAACACAGAGATGGTGATAAAATCAAACTAAATAATATAAATAAATAAATAAATAAATAAATAAAAAACAAAACTAGGCAGGTTTAACAGCTTGTAAAAATATGAATAAAATGAATATATAGAAGGAGCAAATGAGGAAAGGCACATAAATTTCATTTCACTTTGTGATAGTGGCAATTGGGTTTTCGTGCATGCATAAAATATATGATTAGAAGAAGAGTACATCCAACCTCATTCTTGAAATAATCTTGTTTGCTATCTAATTTGATACATACCTTGTAACCCTAATTCAATTAGCTTTAGATATCCTCCTGGCTGGAGAAGTTCACCAACGATTCTGTCTGGCTCTCTCAAGTCTCTCTCAATAACATGGACACACCGTCCATCCTTCAAAAATTTCAATACATAAATACTAATTTTAGTAAACTAGGAGAATCTTACTTTACTGTTCCTTCTTATTTCTTTTCCTATAAATGCTTAAACCTATTCAAAACTTAATATACTTAATGCTAAAAAAAAAAAAAAGATTTACGTACACATAACACAATAGAATCATCGTTCTCTCCATGTGAGAAGTTTCTGACCAGTTTTTCTTCACAAATCCTGACTGATATTGCTTTTTCATTCTATCTTTTTCATTTCCTTTTGCTCGCTAGTCATGGCCAATGAAACGCCAACCCTAGATGATCTGCAGCTAGATAATGATGAAATTGGAGTCAAAATACCAGATGGTGTAATAACAAATGAAGGTTTTGATCGAGCACTATGTTTGGTGGGACGATTCTTGACAGACAGACAGACCAGTGAGAGCACACATCATGAAAGAACAAAAGTCATTGATTTGGAGAACAATTCAAGGAGTTTCAATCAATGAAATCAACTCAGACACGTTTCTATTTCAATTTTTCAACCAAGTTGACATACAGAAAGTGCTAATGGGTGGACCTTGGAGCTTTGATAAGCAAATGCTCATTCTCAGTGTGATAAAGGAGGGGTAAGGACCCAGCAACTGTTCCCTTGTTCAACATCCCGTTCTAGATTCAAATACACTGATTGCCTGTATTGGAGACAAAGAGCAAAGGTGTAGTGTTGGCTGAGAGATGGGGACATCAACTCAGAAAAATTTCACTTTTTTGCCACAACAAGGAAAAAGATGAACAGTATCGCCTCTCTTACTCGTGAAGATGGTATGGTTGTGAAAGACCATAATGAAATTAGTAATGTGACAAAGTTGTATTTTGATAACTTGTATTCTGGTTCTAATGTTGACTTGTATGAAGTAATAAATCATGTTCCCCTCTACTTGTCATCTGATGATAATTTTTCCTTGCTTGCTCCTTCTTCTATTGATGAATTCAAAAATGTCCTTTTTCAGATGGATTCCAATAAATCTCCTGGTCCAGATGGCTTGAACCCAACCTTCTACAAAAAAATTTCGAATCTATGTGGCCTTCATATTTTTACATCTGTTACATCTTGGCTAGAAAGTGGATCCTTCCCTCTTCAAATTAACCCTCTATTGTTCTTATCCCCAAAATTTCAAACCCTACAAGGCTACAACCATGAAGAGTTTAGACCCATTTCTCTATGTAATGTCTTTTACAAAATTATTTCAAAACCCCTAGCCAATCGTCTCAAACCTTTACTACATAAATGTATCTCTAAGGAACAATCTGCTTTTGTAGAGGGTCATTCTATCTTGGACAATGTCCTTATTGCTTCTCAAATCATCCACCACATAAATGTAAAACTAGAGGCAGTGACTCTAAAAATTGGCATCATAAGGCTTTTGACAAGGTGCAATGGAAATACTAGTTCAGTTTGATGGAAAAAATGGGTTTTGATGCAAAATGCATTGGTTGGATAAATATTTCTGTTGGCCAAAAATTTCTTCAGGGAGAGGACTTAGAAAGGGTGACCGTCACCCTATCTTTTTATTCTTTGCACAGAGGAACTTTCTTCCATATTGAAACAGTTTGAGAGAAAAGGAGAGTTTCATGGTATTAAGGTGTGTATACAAGTTCCTTACCCTTTCACACCTTCTATTTTATGATAATTGTTTTCTATTTTGCAGGACAAATGAAGGAGAAATAACTACTCTGATCGATATCCTTGACATATGGAAAGGCTTCTGGACAACAGATAAATTTTCAGAAATCTAAGGTATTTTTTAGTTCCAACACTAGAAATGATTTAAGACAATCTACTATGTCATCTCTGAGTGTTTCTGATCTCATTGGAACTGGAAAATATCTTGATCTCCCTTCTATTATTGGTAGAAAAAAGAAAGTTGTTTTTGGTTTTTTAAGGACAAGCTCTGGAAACGCATCAATCATTGGTCCAACAAACATTTGTCAAAAGCAGGAAAGGAGGTTCTTCTCAAATCATGTGCTCAAGCAATCCCATCATACTGCATGAGTGTTTACTTGCTTCCTACATCCTTAGAGGAAGAAGTCCAAAAAATGATGAACTCATTCTGGTGGGGATCTAAAGCTGGCTCAAGGAAAGGAATCAATGGGTTGAACTGGGAAAAACTAACAATGAAAAAGGAATTAGGAGGGATGAGATTTAGACATCTTAATGGATTCAATCTTGCCATGCTAGGGATGCAAGCTGGAAATTTCCCACAAATTCGGATGCTAAAGTGACTCAGGTATTCAAAGCTAAATATTTTTCCAATAAAGGATTCTTGGATGCCCCCCTAGGACACAATCCAAGCTATACATGACGTAACATCCACGCTTCACAAGCTTTGGTAAGGGAAGGCATGAGATGGAGGTCTGGCAACAAAAGTTCTATAAACATTTAGACGCAGCCTTGGATTCGAAACAAAGATAAGTATTGTTTCATCAAAAATTCCTTTTGGCCTTGAACATTTGACTGTTAGTTCACTTATGGACTTCAAAAGTAATTGTTGGAAGCGTGATATTGTTGATCAAATTTTTAATGATGGTGATTCACGAGATATTATGAGAATGCTAATTCTTAACCCTCATGAACTTGATATCCTTATTCGGAAAGCAAGCACCTCTAGATCATTTACAGTTCGGTCTGCATATCACATTTTAATGGAGACAATGATAAAAAATCAAGCTTTCCGGTGCCAAGACAAAGGAACACTATATAGGACCTTCAAATTCCTCCAAAGATCAAACATTTCCTGTGGAGAACGCTTGGTGGATGTCTGCCAACAAGAATGCAACTTAGGACCAAGGTTGTCACTTACTCGAGTTTGTGTGCTTATTGTGAACATAACTTTGAGAATGAATGGCATGTTTTTTTTGGTTGACCAGGTGAAAAGTGTATGGACAGAAGTGGGAATTTGGCACACCATTAGCTCTCATATACTAAGCTTTGAATCTGCAAAGGAGATGATCTTCAACATGCTGCATACTCTACCAACAGATGATATTCAAACTCTAGGGTGAGTTTAGTCAAGAGGCAGGCAAACCAAGTTGTCCACCCTCTTACTAAGGCATCTAGGTTTTATCCTCCAACTCTTTGAGCGTATTCCCAATTGGAATTTCAATATTGTTATGAATGAAATGACATAAGTTTGTTCTTTAAAAAAAGAAAAAAAAAAATAGAATCATAACAGAAATGTATGCATATAGGAATCCAACTAAAAAAACTTAAATATCTTTTAGTTCTTGCAATTTAGTAATTTTTTTATTTTTTTTCCTTGTAAAAAAAATTATTTTTAATTCTTATAAATTATATTTATTTTATTTTTCGTTCTCATAGAATTTTAGATAATAGCTTTTACATTATTAAAGTGTTTTAAGTACTAAAAACAAACATAATTTAAAAAAACTAAACAAAAAAAATAGTTTTACAAAAACCAAAAATTAAAAAACTATAAATTACAAGAACTAAAATGAAAAAACGATAAATTACCAGAACTAAATAATATTTAAACCACTAAAAATAATTTAAAATTCATGAACTTAATAATAAAAAAATTTAAGTACAAAGAACTATTTCAAAATCAATACTAGATAATTCAATGATATGAGAATTAATAATTTAACCCAAAATGTTTCGTCAAAAAAAAATTAAACCCAAAAAGCACAACACGTGAGGTGGTGCGAGGATCCAAAATCAGAGGGACGCACCTTGGCGAGGGTGTAGGCGAGAGCGGAACCGGCGACGCCGGCGCCAACGACGATCACGTCGGCGGCGCCGGAGAAGCCGGGAGGCGGATCTGCCGCGGCATTGCGACGGAGAGAGGTTGTTGTTCGGAGAAGTGGCGGCGATGCGGTGGGAAGGTGGTTAGGGAAGAGGAGAGGAGTGCGATGATGATGAGGTTTGTTGAAACTGAATTTGAAGAACGCGCAGTGGAATGTGGCTTCGGCAATTGTTGTCGTGGTTTTGTGATGGGTGAAGGAGTGTGAAGAAACTGAAAGCATTGTGAAGGAACAAGACCATAACTTATGCCTTGAACTAAAATGAACGTATTACTACCACACTCTTTAATCCACTAATAATATCTAGATTTTTTTAACAAGAAGGCATGATTAATTACTAGTGCAAAAAAAAAACCTAGATCGGAAGTTATAAGCACTTAATGTTATTGTTTTAAAATAAAATGTGATAATAGTTTATAATAGTTGAAAATAACAATATAAAATGAGATTATTTCCTTTTAGCATATACATATATAAGATACATCTTCAAATAAATACACCCTTTAATCATCCTCCTATAAATTTGACTTTTCTGCCTTCCCCTTCGACCGACCAATACCATCCAAAGTAATATTAATTTTGTTATTCAGAATTTCAGATCACTGAATTTCTCCTTTTCAGCTCTTTAAAAATTTCTTTAGTTATTTCATATTGTTTATAGTTTTTTTAGTGGACATTTTGTACTAGGTTTTTTTTTTTTTTTAACTTAAGAATCCATGATTTCTACGAATTTCAAGGAATAATGAATCTTATGTTTGTGATTTTTTGTAAATCATTAAAATTTGTTTGGTTATCTAAAATTATTTTTAGAAATATTTACATATGTTTACGGAATTTTTTATTTCTCTGTTTTCTTTTAATAAAACTTTCTCAAGAATAATAATTTTTTTCTATTCTCGAAAACACTCTTTTAATGAAATAACTTCATTTGATATTGCATTCATTTTTATCTTAGATAATTTCTCTTCAATTATTTGTACGGTGATAAAGTATTTTCTAAAACCATGCTCAAAACAATACTCTTTTCTAAAAACAATGAAATGGAATTGAAAAACACATCCTATTATAGTATGATATTGCGTTGGTGACTCCAAATATTGCCATGTTTGGTTTTGCATATGAATATTATTAATAAATTGTCCGAAATAATAATAAAAATGACAATATTGAGTCATATAGTAAACAAACAAGAGATACTACTAGATATTATTATTATGAAGAAGTTAATATAGCAAACGAAATACAAATTATCTATTCAAAACTAAAACAATAATTTGTTTTTAACAATTCACAATGAAAAGTATGTTATTTTAGATTTATCATAGATTCTTTGTTATCATAGTAATAAGGATAATATTTATCTGATTATTAAAATAAAAACAAATAAAATTCATAATTGTATCATATCACTTGATAAAAAAATTAAAATTAATTTTTATAAAAAAAATCAATATAACTAAACCTTGACACCAAGAAATATTTGAGTATGAAAACAAAATCCTTGATAAAAAAATAGTCAAAATCATGAACTCTTATATAGATAAAAAGAAGTAGACAAAGAACGAAGATGTTATCAACATATCTGATAGACAGGGGAATAGTTAACATGATGAAATTAATATGAAGTGAATACAATTAAAATAAAAGTTTAAGATGAAAGATACAAAGAAGGATTAAGAGAATAAAGAGGTTATCAATATGATGGGTAGAAGAATAGTTAATATAAATAGAAATTTATATGGAATAAATGCAATTAATATGGAGATTTGAGTTGAAAAATGAAAATTATATAAGGTAGATAAAAATGATTTTGAATGAAATTGAAGAAGAAAGAGCATTTATATAATATATAGGTATCTATATAGATAGATATAAATATGAAGAGTCTAAATTCACAATTTATCTTCTTAAAAATATAAGCACCGAAAACCAAGTTTAAGGAAGGTTATAATTATAGGACTGAAAAAGTAATTATAGGACAGAAAATATATTTTTTCCTTTAAAATTAAATTCACTGCATTCCCAAAACAACTAGAAGTCTAGAACTAGGAATAATAAAACGCAAAAGGAACACATTGTTTCGGTTTTCACTCAGACTTTTTCTCCCAACAACAAAACACGTCACTCACTCACAGTGTGCCTCTCACGCCGACTTCCTATGGCAAGGGACAGTTGCCTGGCTCGTGTCACCGCCGGCGCCGCTATGGGCGGCGCTGTCGGCGGCGCCGTCGGTTAGTCACACATACCCGTTATCTTCACCTTCTACGATACCTTACGCTTTATTTCTATTCCATTTATACTTTATTTATATAAAAAAAATGTTTTAGGGTTGATATGTGCTTCTAGCAATGCTTATTGTAGCTTCCGTCTTCTAATTTCTAGCTCCGGTTAGTTTCTAACATTTTTGTTTGTTTTAGATTTGCTTTGAAGTGAAGTTCGATGGTTCAATTGCACTGATTTGATTGGAGAACCTTATTTTTCGTATGCACATATGCTTAGTTGGTATGGGTGTTAGGGTCTGTTTGGATAAATTTCTCCATAAGCATTTATAGGAGAAGGAAAAAAGAAGAAAAAAAAAATGAAAAAAAGCTTCTCAATAAGCTAATTTTAGAGAAGTTTATTTCTTTTTTTCTTCTTCTTATTCTCTTGCGAGTGCTTATGAAAAAGTTGATCCAAACATGCCTTTATTAGATCTTAAGGCGTTGTCTTGTTGGTGCTGCTGATGGTGGTGTTGGAGTGGAATCAAGGGCTTGTTTTTTTTTTTTTTTTTGGGACATTGGTTTGACAAAGCATCTTTTTTTTTCTTCATTTTTTCATGGAAATGTTTTTTATTTTCTTTACGAAAATGTTACCTTTTTTCACTTTATTTCCCATCTCTGTTTTCTGTGCAAGCTTTTGAAAACTAGAAATTTTTGTAATTGAAAGTTAAAACAAAACTTTTCTCAAACCAAATGGTTCCTGTTTTCATATGTTTGTACTTTTTTTTTTTTATAATTGTCAGGATGTTTGTTTTCGTGTCTTGTTGTATTTTAAGCACGTTCCACCTCAAGCAGTAAGTTATAGATTCTGCATAGTTGGACTCATTTGATGTGATTTTATTAGTATAAGTGCTTATTGGATGCATGTTCAAACACGCTGTTTTGGAAAATAGTAAATGAAAATAGAACATGATTTCTCAAAACTAAACAGACCAATTATTATTATAATTTTAATATACTGTATGGACTATGACAAGACTTGCCTAACCAACAGATTTGAGTGTCCATTCCTCTTCATTTTTTGTTATAAACTAATTATTCTTTTGTAGAAAACTTTGATTTTAAACCGAGAGCTTTAGTTGTTTAGCTTGAGGGGGTATGTTTTAGGACTAGTTGATACTGGGTTTGAATTTCACCAAAGCCAGTTTGTCTTAACTTTTGCGTACCCTTTCCCTCTCCACAGTAGGTCATAGACCTCCTTTGTAATCAAATAGATAAATTTGATGTTGGTTGGATATTTTACCTCAGTTTTTCTGTGTTTTGGGTCTCCATTCCTGTGTATTTATTGTTACCAGTTGTCACTTGTAATGCTCTTCTTTTAGCTGTTCTGGATTATATACCTGGACCTTGGTGATTCTGAAATAAGACATTGACTATTTGTTCTTTTTCACAAAAGGTAGTTACAAGAAGATACTCTTATGGAAGTCTCATTCTAGACATACAGAAAATGCACCTACAGTCTGTTTTATGAAGTCCTGAAATTTTGCTTAGTTGAAAGGGAAAGGGACTGTGTGCTTCCTTGCACATTGATTTGCTTCTTGTTTTGTACTGAATTTTAGGTGTACAGTTTGTACATAAATTCACCAATACATTAGGTTCCTCAATTTTTTTAGTCATTGAGCTTGACACTCAATCATAAGTATATAATGGTTAAGTATCATCTATGAAGTTTTGTGAAGTGTGCATCATATGAAATCTTTCTTTGAAAATTAGTGGGAATTGTCAGCCAGGTGATTGTGTAAAATTGTATTAACTGCTGGAATGTTATTTTCAAATGCATCTAGAGAATACATTCATCTTGGTTTTTTATTAGATCTAATTTTCTTGCGTGAAAAGTTTTAGAACACCATTGCCTAATCTTTTGGCTTCTTTCCAGGTGCTGTGTATGGAACATATGAAGCTATTAGGTATAAGGTATGTCACATGATCTTGTTCTGAACTTCAATAAAAAGCTTCAGTTTGGCTTTCATAATGTCGCAATAGATTTTTTATACTCATGCCCTTTGTTATTTCTTAATTTTGTCTGTAACTTTGTATTCATACATTGAGTACTAAGAAGAAAAACTAGTTATATAGTTTCTTTTGTTAGCTGTGGTTACACAGAACAATGACTGCTTGTTGTGAAGGTTAACAAATAAACAAAGTTTAATTTCTATACTATCAGTATAGAAAATTTTACACTATCAATCCATAAAAAATCATCGTTAGTATGACTTTTAAGGTAGTTATTGTAAAAGTTAGCAAACTTACTATAAATGGCTGTTTGTAATTGGATGATGAAAATCCTTTACATTGTCAATATGTACACTATTTACTCAAACAAATGATATACTATATTCTACAAAATATAAGGGATGCAAATGAATTAAATGTGTATTTGTGTTTCCTTATATAGACTTAATAATATTTCTGAAACTTTGGTTTTTAACCATGTTGAATGGCATCGTGTGATCCATGTAACCGACCTCATCTAGTGAGATAAGGCTTTGTTGTTGTTGTTGTCTGTTGTATTTATGATTAAGTAATAATTATTAACCCTGTACCTAATTGTATTTAAATATAGATACAAAAGTGTGTTAGTAAACAACCCACAATTCAGAAATTCAATAGTGCCTGTTCCAGCTGCACATCAACTGGCTGCAAACCTTTCAGGCAGCACCCACTACTGCTGGCAACCAGAGTCAAATATTAGAAAAGAAAAGTTTACCTTGGTTGTCAAAACTTACATCTTAAATCCTTTGTGCTGATGTTGATACACATTATTATAGAAGTGAAAATTATTTACTTCATTCATGGCCCATATGCAGCATTCCTATCTATAATTTATTGATATGCATGCAGGTGCCTGGACTATTGAAAATTAGGCATATTGGACAAACTACACTTGGAAGTGCTGCTATTTTTGGTCTTTTCTTGGGTGCTGGAAGCTTGATACATTGTGGGAAATCATACTGAGGATAAACATTTGTCCTTCCCCCCCCCCCCTTACTTACAGTGATTTGGTTGCTGCCCTTGTAAAGTATGAGTAGAGCAGGGATTTACTGTTTTTTCAGTTTTCTGGATCATGGAAAATGTTTCATGGTACTACTACTATGAACTTTCTCATTTTTTTCCCTGGACAGTACTGTTGAAATTTCTTTGATGGGGCTTTCCTACCTTTGATTCCTCATTTTCATCTGAGATAGTGAATTGCTCTTGCAATAAAAAGGGAGTGCAGATGTGTGTGTTGACAGTGTTGTGTTTATGTTACTTACTGTCTTTAAGCACTACCCTTCCACAAAAATTACTCACTCAAACCTAGTTGCAGACAAAATTATTAAAATGCTCACTGGGTAATTTATCCAATCCATCACTATTGTGAGGTAACATTACATGTAATTTACCTGCTCCACTTTAACATGTACTGTAAAGGTGTACTTACGAAAGTATATTCAAATTCATTTAAAAGATGGGCTTAGGGATTTTTTTTTTTTTGAAGTCAGGGATTTAGATTAGTTGGTGCAGGAGAAAGAGAGAAAAAAGTGAATTCATTAGATCTAATTTGTGAAACTCACTTTTAATTTTAAATTTGGATCTTCCATCACAGTGGTAGCTGCAGAATTGAGCCACATAGAAGCACATAAAAGCTGCAATCCCATTCTCCATCACTTGTTTTGAAAAGTCACATAAAAGCTTCATACTGATATGACACGTAGAATTCTTTTGAATTTTTTTGTACTGATAATAGATTACAGTTAAATTCTTTTTCTAATAGATATTGCTCCACTTGATGTACATGAAGTGTTGAAGACCATTTCATTTCCTAATTCTGGTGAACCCAACCAAGATACTCTCCACTTCAACATTGAGTTGCTTGGTTCATCCACTCTTGTATAATGCATTTTCTGTGGCAGTGACTTAGGCTGAAAAGACTAGTAATCTATTTGTTTTAAGACGTTTGTGCTACAACCCACAAGTTACAGCATAGTCCAAACATGTGAAGCTAGTTTAACCTAGTCTTAACATTAATTCAGGCTAAAAAAACATACTCAAGTTTTGTGGACTGGGAAAAGAGTAAAAATAGTGGCTAGCATTTCAATAGAACTAGAAGTCAAAGTGTAATTAGGTCGTACTAATTGTACTAAAGCTAAGGTCAATAAGAAGTCCAACTTATTTTTGAACAATGAAATTCAATATAAGTTCAAGAGTTTCATGACAAGTCTTATATTGATTGAATATTCTATAATTTAGTGGGCTTAACCAAAATGGGCTAATTTACTTTTAAAATTACCAGTAGTCAATATTTTAAATTTTTTTACCAGAATGAGGTAAGTCATATTTGTCGAATAAGACTTTTGTAGAAGTAATTTCTAGTGTTTTTCCATCGACAGAAAATGTTGTGACGATTTTAAACTATTGGAAAGTAGAAAAATAAAGTTTTACGTGTCGAATACAACTTACACCATTCAGGTAATTTAAAAAATTACATTATCTTAATAATTTTGGAAACAAATTACTCCGTTACAATAAAAATAGAAAAGCCAATGTAGTAAAATTTGCTTTTTTAATATAATTAGTTAAGGAAAGTAATGTCAAAAAAATTTATGTGATAAACTAAAAGTTTAATTAGAATGTATTGACAATATAAAGTTTTTTCATACTGTATTTCAATTATAGATTAACATGTATAGTAAAATTGTTAGCTTTTGTAATAATTATTTTAAAAGTTATATTTAGGTTGATTTCTAATTGATTAATAATATAAAAATTGTATTAACTAATATATTAATATATTATAAATTACAATATTTTTTAAAAATAAGATCTAATTAATAATAATAATAATTCTCAGATGAAGATTGTAATAGAAGATGAATTCAAATGCATTGCTATTATATGGGGGAAAATTGATGACACCAATGCAATTCCTTTTGTTAATAGAAGCTCTATCTGGAAGAGCTGGTTCAGCAAATAAGGCTGTCAATTAATACATAATCAATGTCTAATTTGTTATTTCAGAATCCCCAAGGTCCGACGTTATAAAACATTGTCTTGATCAACTAGATGAGCATTACAACAGGTAATGAGTACAGAGGAATGGAGACACAAATGACACGAAAACCAAGATTTGAACCCCAAATGGATCCAAATCCCAGCTTGACTTGAGTATCACATTGGAAATATGAGATTTTAGTGGAGTTTATAAAACCTTATGTTCTCCAACAACAATGACTAGTTTTTAGAGCATATGGACATCGTAAATACTGACTTCAGGCTTTCACTTAGCCAGACGTACATGGCTCTATGCTAAATTGTGTGTAGGATTCTGCAAATAATTTCTGAAAAGCATGAGTTTAACAAGTTATGCCAGCATAGATTTAGAATTGGTAATTTGGTATTGTTAATGTGTCATCCTGTGGATAAACCAAAAACTACGTTGGTAATTGTTACATTAGCTTTAGGTGCTTTGAAAGAACTTGGAAAGTTTATTTGAATATGAAAGACTAAAGTGACTGAACTTTTTAACTTATTTCAGCAAGTTTGTCAAGCTTACAAATAAGCTCTCATGTGATAAATTTCTACTGAAAAAGTATTTACCCATACATGCAATAGGTATATAACTAATATGATAGTTTAACTCATTTCCCACTGAAGAAGCAATATTGATTGTTTTTATCACCAATAGTCCCTGCATGAACAGTGCCCTTCCTTAAAGCAATGAAACCTGTGAGTATCTCTAACAGTGATTTCCCTGCCAGTGATGGCTGAAATAAGTTTGATGGCATTGTGACAATCACCACAAATTCTTAGGTTCTTTACAACCAGTATAGGCACCCCTTCTTTAGTGGAGATCAGGCCAAATGCAACTGCCAGCTTCTCACTGTGATACAGTAACCTTCTTTCTTTCTCATCTGGCTCTACCTTTTCGTCTTTCACCAATGCCCATCTTATATCTGGTACATACCCTGCTTGCTTCATTTTCCTTAACATCTCCCCCATGTATGCATGAATCTCTTTTATCATTGGATGTGAAGTGTCTTCAGCCACAAAGACATGCACCTTCTTATCTATCTCAATCCAACTACAACCTGGTTTCTTCTTCACTCCTCTTTCCCGCATCAGCCTTTTAACTGTTGCAGCCTCTTCCCATCTGGCAACGCTGGCATACATATTTGAAAGCATCACGTAGGGAGCAGCGTTATAAGGTTCCAGCTGGAGGAACTCATTGGCCGCTTTTACAGCAAGTTCCACATTTCCATGCTTCCTGCACGCACCAAGCAAAGTAGCCCATTCAATAGAACCAGGATTAAATGGCATTGTCTCAATAATCCTCTCAGCCTCCTTGAGTTTGCCAGCCCGACCCAAAAGATCTATCATGCACGAATAATGTTCTGCTTCTGGTTCAATCCGAAACCTTTCTTTCATCATATTGAAATATTTCTGACCCTCTTCAACTTTTCCAGTGTGTACACATGCAGCAAGAACAGCTATGAAAGTTATGGTGTTAGGTGCTATGTCTTTCTGCAGCATCAGTTCAAAAAGCCTGAGCGATTCAACCTCAACACCATGTTGTGCATAGCCTGCAATCATTGAATTCAGCGACACCGTGTTATGTTCTGGCATTGTATCAAAAACCCTTATTGCATAATGTACATTCCCACATTTGGAATACATAGCAACAAGAGCATTATTCATTGAAACACGATTATAAGGAATGTCAGATTTGATAGCCAATGCATGAACCTGCTTTCCCACAGAAGGGGATGACAAATTAGAACAAGCACTAGTCACACACACGAAACTACAATCATCCGGACGAAAACCATTGTGCTGCATCTCCCGGAAACACCAAATACCATCTTCAGACAAGTCCTCATACTGTGAAAATCCAGAAATCATCGTGTTCCAAAGAACCAAATCTGGTGCAGCAATCTCCTCAAACACCTTCCTACATTCCACCATGCCACCAGCACACTTAGAATACAAATCAATCAACCCACTCCCAACATGTGAATTCCCATGGAACCCACTCTTAATCATCATTCCGTGAAACTGCATCCCCCCAACCAAATCCTTAATACAAGTAAACGCAGTCAAAACACTAGCCATAGTAAACATATCCACCTTCAAACCCCTCCTAACCATCTCCCTAAACAACTCCACAGCCTCCAATCCCTCCCGGTGCTGCCCACATGCCACAATCATTGCATTCCACGAAACCTCATCCCTGCCCCCACCCTCCCCCATCTCCCTAAACACCCTCCTAGCCTCATTCAAAAACCCCTTCCTACTATAACACGCGAGCACCACATTATTCACCGAAGCATAGCAGTCATACCCACACACCACCACAAAGCAATGCAGCTGCCTCACCAATCCAACATCATCACCACACGCGATGATCACGCCCGACAACGTAAACCCGTCAAGGCTGAAACAAAGCTCTCTAACTTCTGCAAAGAGCCTCAACGCGGGCCGACACTCACCCCTATCAGCATAGGCAGCTATAAGGGTGTTGTAAGAGACAATGTCTGGTTGGGGAATTTCATCGAACACCTGGCAGGCAAGGTGGATAAGGGAGTGTTTGGCATAGGCACTGATGAGGGTGTTGTAAGAGAAGACATTGGGGTATTGGGTGAGGTCGAAGGAAGTTTGGGCATTGTGGAGGGAGCCACATTTGGAGTAGAGGAGGGTGAAGTGATTGGAGAGGTAGGTTGAGGGTGGGATGAGGGACTTGAAGTAAAGGGCATGGAGGGTTTTGCCAGTTATGAGGTCCCTTTGGGCTATGCAAGCTTTGAGAAGGTTGCGGAAGGTTTGAAGTTGAAGCGGGTATGTGCATTGCATGGGAATTGGGTCATCTAATGTGGAAAGTTATGAGTCAAAACAGAAACTAATCATGAAATAGCATCTATAATGGTATCAATGACTTCAACTAATAGCACCACCATGGAATCATGTTCAAAATTAATTTGATGTGTTGGACTAAGAAGCAACACGTTGGTTTGGTTTGCACTTTCTGAGTTTTATGACTTTCTCCCAACTAAAAAATGCCCCGTGCTATGGGAATCATCGAATTAATAGCAACTATTTTCTTAAAAATGTTTCTTTTGGGGTTGATATAATATGCTTCTAGCATCATTTATTGTAGCTTTGGTTTGATCTTTTAATTCCAATGCTTTTGATACTTTTTTGTATTTTATATTTGCTTCGAAATGAAATTCGATATTTCAATTACACTTTGACTATAGTATCAGAGAACCTTGTTCTTCTATGCATATTTGTTTGGTTGGAATTGGTGCTGTTAATTTTTCAGGTATTGTGTGGTTGTAGCTCATGATGGTGGTGTTGAAGTGGAAACAAGGGCCTCAATAGGCAAATTAGTTTGCCAGACTATTTTTTATTTTCATTTTTAATTTATAAGAATGTCACTTCTTTTCATTTTATTTTGTATTTATAAGAAGTTTGTATACAAAACAATAAAAAGAAATTCTTTCCAACATTTAACAATAGCAAATAAGGTGGAGACGACGAGATATTTTCCAATTAAAAGTTTAAAAAAAAAATCTCTAAAATCAGATTATTACTTTCTTGTTTTGAAGATTTATACATTTTTTATAATTGTTTTGTTTTGGATCAGAAAATAGGAAATGAAAGATTTCTCAAAACTAAACACGCCCTTAATGTGTGGCTAGACTTGCCAAAGCTACAGATTGAGTTTCCATTCCTTCACCTTTTTATTGTAAGCTAATTATTCGTATGTAAAATAGCTTGGATTTTAACCAACAGCTTGAGCATGAGGGGTATCTTTTAAATAATAAATATCAAACTAAAAGGGAATTAAATAATGTGTTAAATAATATTAAAACATTTTTAGAGAGATAACATTGGTCTAGTGGTGAAGGGCGAAGGAAAACAGGAGATAGTGGGTTTGAATC
>PYAF01005858.1:1342114-1361142 GCA_007407185.1 Glycine tomentella
AAAAAAAAAAAAAAAACTAGTGCATCTAGAGATAAGATTAAAGGAGCTGAAAAAGTTGTGACAAAAGCTAAAGTTAAAACATAATGTTTGACTAGAACAAGTATTTTCTATGTCACTTCTGACTTACTTTGAATCTTCCCTTGAGATTAAGAATACCCAAATATCATTTCATCACTAAGTTACTTCTGACTTTTCAAACAATAATTTGATTGAATATAAGATTCAAATCTCAAAGAAAGGATACGGGGGTAAATATTGGGAAGATTTACAACTGGGTAACCATATAAGTGAATTGGACACCACATCTTAACCCAAAACTTTAAGGCTTAGGTTTATGTGTCTTCTCCTCACTTATATGGTGTTAAACTTTTCTATTTCTATCCGATGTGGGACTTTAACTCACACTTGTACTCAACAATCTCCCCCTCAAGCGTGAGTCTCTTCCACATGGTAATCGCTGCCTGGCCTACACATGCATGGACTCACTCGCCAGGAAGACTTCGATACAAAGGATCTTATGTCCATGGATCCACAAACGAGCCGGTCACCAAGTCGAACCATCGGCTCTGATACCAATTGTTGGGAAATCAAGGGGGTAAATATCGGGGAGATTTACAACTGGATAACCATATAAATGAATTGGACACCACATCTTAACCCAAAACCTTAACGCTCAGGTTTATGGGTCTTCTCCTCACTTATATGGTGTTAAACTTTTTTATTTCTATCCGATGTGGGACTTTAACTCATACTTGTACTCAACAACATTTTATAGGCTTAAGCAAACTATTTGTTGTGGGATATATGTATTCCTCAAATAATTTCGTTATCAACAACTTGTCATTTTTGCTATGTGATAACTTGTTGAGGAGAGAGAGGGGACAAAGGTACAGTGCTTTTGTGGCTCTCAACTTCACTACTTGTATGAATGATTATGTTATTAGTAACATTCTTTTGGTCTCTACCTTTGTACACTTGAAATTCAAATGCTAGAATAATTTCATAGCATACATCAAGAGGGAAAATTCAATTATAAAAATGTTATATGAGCGAATCATCCTCAAAATGCTTTCACGTGCAGTAAGCTATTTAAACGTTAACTAACATAATATAAATTATTGTGTAAGTTGGGTTGGGCTCCTTTCTAGTCATTGGAAGGATCCAATAGGAGAGAGAAAGATCCATAGAGAAAGACCCATGAGTCTTTCTCTCTCCTATTAGACTCCTCAAGTACTAGAGGATATTTTTTCGTGTAACTTAGTTATATCTTTTTTCGGTGCATAGAGATATGCAATATGTGAGTACTGGTTTTCACAAACCATTAGACGCTTGTTTAATAACATCGCGTTGGACACTGAATAACATAGTTAAATAAAACAAGTTTCATTTACCTTTGGACAATAACTTTTAAAAACATAAGGATAGAGATTTTTATCATATAAGCTTATATCAAGTATATTTTGCTTCAATTCACATAAATCATTTGTTCAACATCAATTTATATCTTTGTTATCATCAAAACTATTGGTATATTGGATCGTCCAAATACAACACATTGGACCATCCAAATCTAACAATCTTTAGGGAGTAGTTGATACTAGATTCGATTTTCACTAGGACCACTTTGTCTTAACTTTTACCTACCTTTTTGCTCTCCACATTAGGTCTTAGTACTTGGAGGCCCAAACGATGAGATGGGTCGCGCCGCGTAGCCCGGTGGGGGGAAGCGACAGTAGGAGACTGCATCCTAGGCGGATAATGGGGAATCAATCATGGGGAACATGAGGTCTTGCAGGACGGGGTCAAGGGCTTTCTTGGCCCTGGCGGCAGTGGATTTAGAGACGCGGAGGATGGAAGCGGTGTTCGCAGAGGCTAGGGCATAGAGGCAGGGGATGGCATCATGGATGCCGTCAGGGTCGTGCTCCAAGAAAGAGAGGAGGAAGAGGCCATAGAGGGTCTCGTTGTTGCTAAGTTAGTGTATCTCTTATAATACTGTCATTTTTTCAATTATTTTATTATACTTTTCCCTGTTTGTTATGAATAAAATATTGCAGATACCATAACTAATTGCAAGAAGATATTCAAAGGCTCCATTAACTATGCTTGGGCACAGTTCCTGCATATGCAAGGTATTCCATTCCTTATTTAACTTTCTATATTCTAGTTCATTTTTGGTAACAAGTGTTTCTTTGTTTTTGTTTACCAGTGGGGTAATCAAATTCATGCTTTGCTCCACGGAGGGTCCCCCAGTGAACTTTAAACATCCAATAAATAAATTGAATCCAGAGAAAAATGGGGTAGCAAAGGGACCTCCTAAGTTTTATAACTCAAAGGTAATGAACTTAATTTACAATTATTTATTTACATGTAAAATAAATTTTAAATTTTGAATAGTGAAAGTGAAAGATATGTGATTCGTACAGTAGTAACCCATTTTTTTTTTTATTCAGCTATATGTTGTAGTATAGGCATGTGTATTTTTATCTTGGTTCATGAACTTTTTCTTGCATTCTAGGGGATCCAATTAGAGTAGTTTTTGAGCTTTTAATACCAACGGAACCTTGGGTGGGAGTTGTTTCATGGGCTTTTGTTTCCCTCCCAAAATCAAGTTTGAACTGTCTCCATTTCGTCTGTTCAATTTAATAGGTATTTCATACTTTTATAGATATTAAAAATTATACTTTTTTATTTACTTGGATCTGAAGATTGGGTAAGCAATTCAAGTAAAAATACTAATTTCTCCTGAAATCAATGTTATTAAAACCGGTTTGATCATTGACCCGGTCGAGGTAGTGGGTCAGTGGGTCAGCGGTCCAACCAGTGGGTCAGTAATTGGCCCGGTTTGCCCCGATCTGTATTAAATACTTTAAAATTATATTATATGTAAGTTTATAATTAACCTTATTTGATTAAAAAAATTATGCTAAAAAATTCAAAATAATAATTGAAGTATTAAGTTTAATAACATAAATAAAGTTTATTAATAAAAAAAAGTGTAAATAATAATTACTTAAATTAAAATAAAAGTCCAACTCTTAATATAAAAAATGAGCCATAAGGAGTGCAGTAAGTAATAAAGGCGGTGCAGGAAGTAAATTGTTTATGGACTGGCCCAAATTCGAAAAACCTAATATTTATGTATATAAGCGCTCCTCTTTTCCGCTTAGCTTCGTTTTCTTCTGATTATGGCTGCGCGGCGCCCTTCTGATTCAAAGAAACTGCTTCCTTGCTTTAAGCTTCATTTCGTTGTGTTTATGGCTTCGTTTTCTTGCGTTTATGGTTTCTTTTTTTCTTCCGCTTTGTTTTCTGGTAATATCTCCTGTGCTCTTTCGCCTCATCCTCTTCACTGTTTCCTTTTTTCCTCTTCCTCTCCCTCTCCCTCTCCTCTGCTTCCTTGCCGTGCGGCGGTGCAAAACCCGGTCCGGGTTTCAAAAACCGCCCGAGTCGCCGAGTTTCATCAAAACCGGCCGAGTTTGACCGGGTCACATCGGTTCACTTGCGTGAACGATCCAATAGCGCACCCGACCCGGAGCTATCAACGGTTCCCGGTCTATCCGGTCCGACCGGCCGGTCCGAACCGGGTTTAATAACACTGCCTGAAATCCTAAGCTAATAGGTGTATGATTTAATATCTAATACTGTATCTTCTTTTCTACCGGTCATTTTAATTTTAATAATAGATAAAGTTCTATTCATTATTTTTTATAGGTCAAAGATAACATAGAGTCTCTTTGCATGTCAAATATATATATTTAAAAAGTCTGACATCTTATTGCTGACATCTATGTTATTTTTTCTCTTGTGCAATGTTGGGCATGGTCAGCAATTCCAGTTCTCTCAATGTAAGTTCCATTTATCTTCTTAATATTATTAGTTCATGGCATTTGATGCTTGTGAAGCTGTATGTGTTTGCACTTGCTTGAGTGCATTTTGAAAGTGATACTATTTATAGAGTATTAAACATGTATTTGATGATGTTACTAATTGTGAAAGGTATAGCACTTTGGAAGCTTTAACTACTCCATATTAAATATTTATTTTATTTAATTGTAAATAATTACATCTTTTTATGTTGTGTTTTCTTTTGTTTCTCTTCAATAATAGTTGTTCTTTAAATATTTAAGTCAATGACAATAATTCTTTAAACCATTCTATGTCTTCTGAATTTAATCCATTCCAAGCTCTCTTCATTTTCATGGATTTGTTAGAGAGATTGTGAAAATTGTGTTTTTGGTGTTTTCTTGTCACTAATTGTAGGGTAATTTCTTGCTTTTCTCTTGTAGGTTTTTTACTAAACTTCTCAATGAAGATTTACCTAAACTATTTGTATGCCCAAAGAAAATAGTTTTAGATTTCCAACAAGGAAAAGTTGTTGGTCTTGGTGGTGTTAAATCTAGAGAAATCTAAGAAGGAAATAAGGATTTTGTGATTGAACTATCTGTTACTCTGGTGGATGCTCTAAAGCTTTCTTATATTTTTTATGGTATAGCTCTATTGTGTTGTATTTTCTTTTAAGTGATTTTGGTAATTATTATTATTCTAACTTGATTGGTGTGTTCTTTGATATTTAATAGATTTTTATTTAGCCGTCTATTCTCTAATTTATGTTTGTTCAGTGGACATACTTTTCGTTTTGTCTCATGCCATGCTTTTTTGTTTGTTATATTATGATATAACAATGTCAATAAACATGCTAATGTCCTATAATGTCCATATAACCCTTGGATTTATTAATCCTGAATTTAAGTCGGATGAAAGATTAAATATGACGAATATTCTCTATAAATGAGGTGAAAGAAAGGGAAAAAGAGAAATTCTATCTAAGCTCTATGATATAGTTGCATGCAAAAAACTAATGTTAAAGTAGTTTTTATTTGTCCTAAAAATACTAAGTAAAATAATAATTGTTGAATTAAATGAAGTGCGATGTTAAGTTTGTATTCTAATGCATTTCTAAATCAAACTAAACAAAATTTAGGTTTTATTACCTTGGCTAACAAGGAAACGTAATTAATGAACGTGGTATTATTTTCCATTTACAATGATGAAATTTTTAGCATAACTACAATATTGCAGATTTTTGGATTTTCATTTTATTCATATATAATATTTTATGGTAATTGTATTACTAGTCTATATAATTGTATAGGCTTTAGCTCATATATTGAGTCATTCTGATTTGTGAATATTTAGTGAAATATTGTGTTGTCTCTATATTTCTTCTCTCATTTGTTCGCTCCCTCTGTCTTATTTGTAAAACTAATTTGTTTTCAAACATGTTGTATACTGATAATGATTATAGTTAGTTGACCTTATTGTAGAATTTTGTTATATGTAGTTCATTTTTCCCTATCTATGTTTTCTTATCCGTTTTAATTTCAATAGAAAATTTAGTTGTGAATAGTGTGCAATATATATGCTTTATTTAGAAGTGAACTCTCCACCTTTATCGAATCTCATGGCTTTGATCTCGCGTCCACTTTCTTTCTCTACATTGGCCTTGAACTTCTTGAAGACTCCAAACACCTCCAATTTTTGCTTAAGGAAATATACCCATGTCTTCCTTGAAAAATCATTTATGAAGAGAAGAAAGTAATTACTCTTGCCGAGTGAGGTTGGCTTTAATGGTCCACAAACATCTGTATGTATGAGCACGAGCAGCTTGTTAGCTCTTGACAAAGCCTCCTTTGGAAATCTCTTTCGACATTGCTTCCCAAGTAAGCACCATTCACATAGTTGATCTGGTTGACTGATGGAAGACAATCCTCTCACCATTTCTTTCTTATATAGCAATTCAAGAGCACCAAAGTTGAGGTGTCTGAATCGCAGATGCCATAGTCAAGAGGCATCCTTGTCGCAAGCCTTGAGGCACTTTGCTCTGATACCACTTTGTTGGAAGGAGGATATTTGAGAAAATGAACGCTTTAGAAAGATTTGGAAGAAGAGAATACATTATTACTACACATCTCTTTTTCTTTTGGCTTGATATAAAATGGTGGAGAATTTTCCTATTTATACTAATAGCACGTCCTTAACCAATGGTTAGGATTGTGTCAACACAATTCTCATCTAATTGCTACAAATCATTCTCTAGAATTCTCCACACTCTTCTAGCCTAGATATTTATAATGATGGTTTCTAGATACAACTATTTTCTAGATATTTTTATGGACATATCTAGAGTGGATTATTTTAGATTTTGAGCTAAACATCTCTTGAATATTTCTAGATATTGAGCCATTTAACAACTAAGTCCAATAGACCTAAATCAAGTTTATTATTATTCAACAATAAATACCATCTTGATCATGGACCTTAACCCCATTGTCTCCATGGAGCTTCTTTATTGTGTTTCTTCCTTTTTGTCATGATGCCATGACATGAAAATACTGGTATTTAAGTTCCCCTATAGCCAATGATTTTTTCCCTTTGCTGCCAAAACTTCTCCCCTACACGAGAAGTGTGCCTAGGCTTTCTTGTAGAGCCCTCATCTCTTTTATCGAGCTTGCATCATATCTATGCCTCAACTATTCCATCCTCTCTTTATACCTAGCTCTTTATTGTCCTATGATGTTTGCCCTTTTAGAGATTTGCTCTAACACTCCTGCTTCTTGGAGCACTTTTGAATCTTTGCACATAGGTCATGATTTAAACCCTTTGGCCACCCTCTAGATACCATGTCTGAAATGCCCTCCTCCAACATCCATGCATTTTCGAAACCTACATTTATACTTACAATGAGAAGTATAGGCTTCAGAAAGATGAAGCCATATCAGAGAGTGGTCAAATATAATTGTTATCAAGTTTTGCAACTTATAGTTTGGGAAAACATCTATCCATTCATGAGATGTGAGTGCCTTGTCAAGCCTCTCCTCCACCAATTCCTGAATACCCTTTCCTCTCGGCCACGTAAATTGATAACCCTCTAGAGTAACATCTCTAAGACCACTACCTATGACTGCACTCCTAAAACCATTTAGAAGCCATAATGGATAGTCTACCTGCCCCCTCTTATCATCCACGCTAAGGAGATCATTAAAATCTCCAATCCCACACTATGGCAATAGAGATCTTGTTGCTAGCAAATGTAACAAGTCCCAAGATTCCCTTCCTCTACTCCTCTCCAGAACACCATAAAAGTCAGTGATCCTCCATGTTTTGAACCTCCTCAATCTTACTCGCAATCGTCAATGTCTCACAAGAAAATTACATTAGCCTTGTGAGATCGAACCAGGTCTTTGAGTGTAGCAGTTGCCCGACGTTGACCTATCCCACAACAATTCCAACTCAAAATACCCATCTTTCCTTGGCAGACCTAGTTTCCAGGTTCTGCTAATAAAATATGATTGTTTGAAGCATTCTGAGAATAGCCACTTTGACCTGTCTCTCGTTTATCAGTCTGGTTACAATCCATGCCATGCCCTCTCCCTTTCTCTGTCTCATTTTTTCCTCCAATATTTTAGCAGTATCCTCTTCTCCCTCTGTTTTTTTTTTTTGGTTTTGGTATAATATTTTGTGTATCAATAATGGCAATATGTATACCAACAAAGTGAAAATATATGAATAATGTAACTTGATTTTCTAATATGTGATTAATTGGTTAAATAAATATTTTCTTTCTTTAAGATTTTAAGACTATTTGTAATTATTTTCAAGATTCTCAAAATTAAGGGGTGTATTGGATTAGGATTTTAAAAGATTAATTTAGTATAAAAAAGTCTTGTGAATTTTAAAGATTATGTAGAAATATTATGGCTTATTAGATTTTTTTACAAGACTTTTATGATAATTTAGATTTTAATGAATTTATACCATACAAATTTAAAAGATTTGAAAGGACTTTATAAATTTATATAATTTGAAATGATTATGTAAAATTTTAAAAACACATTGAAATAATGAGTTTTAGAAAAAAGTAAAACCAATATAATTTTTTAATCTTTTAATAATTATATTGATTCTGGCTTTATTTTCTCCTATATTAACATTTCTTGCAATATCCTCTTCTCATTCTCACTTTTAGATTTAAACAATAATTTAAAATTATACGTTGATTTTTTGATTTTTTTAATTACTACAATTATTTCATGATAAATTTAATGATATTCTTAAATGGGGTGCAATAATAGACATATACTAAAAGGGAGTAGTATGAGTGAAAAATTGGTAGGAGAGTGACTCAATTATGTGGATGACAAAATTAAGGATAACAATCACAAAAACGTTGCGTCGAACACGTGATGAACATAATCAGTATAAGAAAAACATGTTAGTCTTAGTACATAAGATAAACATTAATTTAATTTAGAAAACAAAGGAAAAAGTGCATAAGGAAAAAGTATATTTGACATTTTTATTCCAAAAAGAATAAGAGAAATATATATAACACACACAACTTGAATAATATTAAAGAGAGAAAAAAGTTATGTATGATAAGAGAGAAGAAAGTCTGGTAATCAATAGAAAAAGAAAGAAAAAAGTCTAGCAAGATTTCAAGGGTTTGGATAAGATTGTTTGACAGATGCTTTATAATAAAAAGTATGATGAAATTTATCGAAATCCTTTTTAAAAAACAATCTATGGAAAATTATATATTTTTGAATACCAAAAGACTTTTTATAAGTTATAAAAAAATCATAATTGAATACCACCATATTTGTTGTATTCCTTAAAAAATATTAAAAGTCTTAATTGAATACCACAAGACTTATTTATAATATTAAAAAATCCTGATTGAATATCTCAAGACTTTTTTAACAAAATAAAATCTTTTAAAATCCTTTGAAATCCTAATTCAATATGCTCCCTAAATTTTTTGCCTAACTTTTATGACATGCATCTCTAAATGATTTTAATGTTGTGTACTAGCAATGTAAAATAATTTTACAGTATCCTCCAATAACAAATTATCGTTTTGTGAATTATTTTATGATAATTATTTTAAAAGTCAACATACTTATTATACATGATGAATTTTGATTGAATGATTATATAATTTTTTTTAATACTTTTTAATGTATAATCCTTTTTCTCTTTCTAAATTTTGTCAAATTTATTTTAATTAATCTTTTACTAATATTTGTTTTGTCGATAAAAGAAACAAACCCCATAACTACAATTTGTTCTTAAGGAACATTTTCATAGAAAAATGAGAAAATTTACTACTTAAGGTATGTTTAGATTTTTCCATTGAAACCTTACTAACAAAAATCCTAATGCACTTTAATAGAAAAACAAGAAAGGAAACACTTCTATATAAAAGTACTTTGGAGCCTTGGAGGAACCTCTCCAAAGAATACAATTATTTAATATTTATTTTCTTCCGAAAAAGGGAAAGAAAACAGCACAGCACATGCACGTGGTCCCCCATTCAATTACCCTCATCCCAATTCTCATCCGTTCGATGCAAAACAAATCCAACGGTCTAAAATCGTCCACGATCTCTCACAACCAGCCTTTGATTAAGCGAATTCGGCATGGTTCACGTTGCTCCACGATCACCTCTTCATCACCGTCTGATCTTTCAGGATCCAACGGCCACAATTACGCTTTGAACAACAGAACATGGCAGCGGGAACAACTGAAGTAAGAAAGAGAAAGAGAAAGAGAAGTGTGAAGTTGGTGAAGGTTTTTGAGAATATGGAACGAAGTGGCGGAATGGTAACTGGGTCGCATGAAAGGAACGAACTTGCTAGAGTTAGACACGGTTCTGATAGTGGGGTCTGTGTCTCTGGCTTTCTTTCAACACTTTTTTGCTTCATGGGACTTTTGATGAAGACTATGTTTTGTGTTTTTTCTCATTTGGCTCTCAGAATTTTGTTCTTTCACTGTGTGTGATTGACTTCAGAGTTTGAATTTTTATGCTTTCAATGGAAATGGGTCATGCAACTTTTATTTTTAAAAAATATTATGTAGTGGTGGCTTGTTTTTATTTTTTTCCCTTGCTTTAAGGTTTGTGTTGGGTCATTGTTTGCATTCTTTTGGTGGGTTGGAATTGTTGGTAGAAAGTGTTTGCAGGGTCTTTAACTTAGTTAGGATGGTTGGATCTTGTTATGTTTGATTGCTCGTGTGCTTTCCCATTGATGTTGTTTGTCTTAATTGGGAGTTGAATTTGATGCTTTTGTTTGAATTTGTAACTTGCATTTAGTGTGTGGATTTTCATCTATATGTGGTAGGTGCGACTCGAGAAGTGTGTCATTGAAATAGTGCAGCTTAGTCTTTGGATGAGACCATTAGCACTAGGAAGAATTGTGATTGTACTTTGCAGTCTGGTATTGGTAATGAAAATTGGTCGTTAACTGTTATTGATTTTCTGATCCCGATGCATATCAAATATTTCATCACTAATTTTGTGAAAATCATGGTCATGATGAACTCTTGTCATTTTTGCATATAATCTTGTAAGAGATTGATCTCATAGGCTTAAATTTTGGTTATGCAATTCTAATTCTGTCTTGTATAATTACTATACTCTGCAGTCTAAACCCTTGAAGAATTTGAATGGTCAGATTTGTCAAATATGTGGTGACACCATTGGATTAACGGCTACTGGTGATCTTTTTGTTGCTTGTCATGAGTGTGGCTTCCCACTTTGTCATTCTTGTTACGAGTATGAGCTGAAAAATGTGAGCCAATCTTGTCCCCAGTGCAAGACTACATTCACAAGTCGCCAAGGTTAGCTTGTGCATAAATGTTATATGTTTTGGTCTTTCCCTCATCGGAATTTACAATGAACAAGATGAATCTGGATATCAGAGGGTGCTGAAGTGGATGGAGATGATGATGATGAAGACGATGCTGATGATCTAGATAATGGGATCAACTATGGCCAAGGAAACAATTCCAAGTCGGGGATGCTATGGGAAGAAGATGCTGAACTCTCTTCATCTTCTGGACATGATTCTCAAATACCAAACCCCCATCTAGTAAACGGGCAACCGGTAATGTATTTTGCTGATTCTGAGTTTCTCTACTTGGGTGAAATCTCAAGTGTACCAGCAAAAATGTGGGAACTTGTGAACTCACAATTGTTTAAACATGCTCAGACTCAATTACTCAAACTTGTGCAAGCTTGAGTTAATTTGAAAATTATGAAAACTTTGAAGATCTTACTCCACGTTTACACTTTTAATGTTGTCATATGCTTACTTATACATAACAGTGTAAATTTTGTTTCTAGTATGCAATTATGTATTTATCACTTATGTAGCTGGATTAGATATTGACAAATATGTTATTAATTTTGTTTGAACTTTGTAATCTATTCACTGTAATCAGTGTTATGTATGTTATATTTCATGAACTCATGTATGTATTTTACTTCTAGACTCTGTTGATATCATATATTTGCTACGTGATTTTGTAAAAATAATGTACTATATACTAATATTAAATAATTGTGTCTTTTCTGGTCAGATGTCTGGTGAGTTTCCAAGTGCTACTTCTGATGCTCAATCTATGCAAACTACATCAGGTCTTATGGGTCAATCCGAAAAGGTTCACTCACTTCCATATGCTGATCCAAAGCAACCAGGTATTGAGTTAACCAGAAATGATGGCAGCATATCACATTTTATGGTTATTATGAGTTTTTTAAATGAAAATATCTTTTTATTACAGTTCCTGCAAGAGTTTTAAACATATCATTCTGACTTCAACTCCTTTAAATTTGAAATAGAGGAAAGTCTCTTTCTTTATAAAAGCTATTAACTTTTTCTGCATAATACCTCTACTATATGTGTTTAAACTATTTAAAATTAAATAATTAATGTACACAATAGGACTAGTATTTTCCTTATTGAATTTTCTTTTCCTTGAATCAAAATATCCTCCTGTTGTGTTGCTTTCATATAAATAAATAAAAATGGTTAGTGTGGGTTTGAACCTAGTGAAAAATTGGCATAATTCAGGTCCTGAGAGTGATGAAGAGATAAGAAGAGTGCCGGAGATTGGAGGTGAAAGTGCTGGAACTTCAGCCTCTCGGCCAGATGCCAGTTCAAATGCTGGTACAGAACGTGCTCAGGGGACAGGGGATGGTCAAAAGAAGAGAGGGAGAAGCCCAGCTGATAAAGAAAGCAAGCGGCTAAAGAGGTATATATATATATATGTATACTTGGTCCTATCTGGCATCTACTGAAACCTTTTTTTCCTGTGATTGACTGAGGGGATTTGAAAATGGAAATAGGCTACTGAGGAACAGAGTTTCAGCTCAGCAAGCAAGGGAGAGGAAGAAGGCATACTTGATTGATTTGGAAACAAGAGTCAAAGACTTAGAGAAGAAGAACTCAGAGCTCAAAGAAAGACTTTCCACTTTGCAGAATGAGAACCAAATGCTTAGACAAGTATGCTAACTTTGCATATTTAGTTATCATGTTATCATTGTCATCATCATAATGTTATATATACATGTCTCTAACTCATCATCACTGTCACCATGATGTTATTGTTCTTTAATTGGGCTATTTGATCTTATTTACTTTGGATAAAATTGACAAACCAAAACCTTTTAAATGGAATCATGACCATCTCTTGTCTATTGTTGACTTGTACTCTAAAAATTTGTTTTAGAAAGGAACAAAGGGGATATTCATGTTTTCTTAGCCATGACATTACCACCAGTATCATATTATACTTTAGATAGGACTTTATGCATATCATATCAAATATGGTTCAGGAAACTGTGTGTTGGTCCAAGTGGAAGGAATTCAAGTCCTTTTAAGGATGTTTTAATGGGTTATACCTAGATTAATGTGCATGAAAAAAATACCAAGGTTCGTATGCTTGTAACTTCTCCTATCAGTCCTATGTGCCCATAACAAACCATAATTTGCGTACTATGTGTCACTGTTGTCTGCCTTTATTTTGCTCAATCATGTAATTGCTCTTTGCAGATATTGAAGAACACAACAGCAAGCAGGAGAGGGAGTAATAGTGGTAGCAATAATGCTGAGTGAACTTATAGATGAGTAGATTTAGAGAGAGAGAGAAAGAGCGAGTATATTAGCAAGAAAGAGGAAAAAAATTAAACATGAGTTGATGATTCTTTCTAGGTATGCGTCTAGAATACAATGATAAGTAAAGGATGAACATAAGACATGCTTTGTCCTAAAATAGTGTGATCTGATGTACCATTGTTAATGAGTAATATAATTATCATACACAGTTTTTTACAGTCTCATTTTAATTAATAATTATCAAACTTGATTACTTATGGTTAACACCATTTGGTGAGGAGATAAGGTGTGGTTGATTAATCGTTTGTCGAATATATTTAATTGAATCACTAATGAAATTGAAATAGATTGATATTGACTTGCTGGTTGATTATAAATAAGTAGTTAAATTGGCTTGATTATTGGTTAAAATGTAATTATCATTACTTATTTGGCTAAGGCAAGGTGGAGTTCCATCGAAGACGCGAATCAACTGATATTAGTTAGTAACATCTTCCTTTTTTATGAGATGATAACAATTAATAATATTTTATAAATATCTAAAACGAGGGTTTAATTGGTTCTATGATTGGACCTATTTATTTGTGAATAGCTCTAATTATTGTTTAGTAAATGATTATAATTCATTTTTTCCCTTCAAGAGTAAAATATTCTAATTATTCATGATGTTTTGTGAAATTTATACATTTTTTTTACTCTTACACTTGTCTCTCAATTGTTTGAAAAATATTATGCTAACACCCTTTTTACTTTACATTACACCAATTACCTTACTTGTTTGAAAAACATAACACCATATTCTCCTATAAGAGAGGTTGCTGCAATATTAAAGAAAAACGTGTAATTTTTTGAGATTTCAAAACTAGTTAGTGTAATTTAGTCTTTCTTTTAAAACAAACTTATCGATGATTCGTACTATATGAATTAATATGATAATATGATATACAACCGTGTGAGTTGATAATTTATGCGTTTGTTAGGTTTGCATTAGTTTTGTGAAATGGACCATTTTGTATGATATTAATTAAAATTGATGTATATTTATTGACATAAGCATATGATTTCGGCAAACTTACCATTCAGAAACCTATTTTTCCAACTCTTAACGATAATCATAAAACAACTTAAAACACTTTAACTTGTTCCCACACATAATTTCAACAGAGGCAACAAATAGATTGCAGGTATATATGGTAAACTCTTTGTATCCATTAATTGGTGAAACAAAGACATGATGAAAACACTATGATGACCCATGAAATTATCTCTAACACAATAAGACACCTATTCTCCGAACATCTTAAACGTCATGACACATGTGGTGTTAGCTTCTAATGTAACAAAAACTAGCACACTTATAATTTGCTTAAAATACTCAACACACTCTGTAGGGGTAAAAAGAACCAATCACATGATATTCATGTTAGCCCTTCCCCAGTGGTAATTTAGGACTACTAATTTGTACGAAAACGTTCAGTCTAAAAGTAAATGATTCAAAAAAATAATCAATTAAATTACCACATAACCATTCATTTAGGAGAGAGAATAAATATAGTTTTCAATAGATTTGCAACACTTAAAATTTGTACAAATCATATATATATATATATATATATATATTACTTATTATTTTTCATTTTTCCTTAGTAAGTTAGATTGTATCATGCTACAAAATAGTATTGAAAAGAAAAAGTTTACTATCTATGTAGGGCAAAAGAAACATTTGGGAATCAATAGAAACTTTAGTAAAATGCTAAGCACCAATAAAATTGGTTGGTGTTATCCATATCCATACATAATACATTTGAGATAGTTGTTACAACTAGATAGCATGTTTGATTTTTCATTTGAAAAGTCTCAAAATATATTTTTGGTAAAAGTTCTTCTTTTGTAACTCTATATAAACTAAACTTTGGTCTATATATTACTTGAAATTAGATTTTTTTTAACCACCATAAGTAGGATTGTTGGCTTCTCGGTGAGATCCTAAGGTATTTTTACAAGTTTCGGTCCTTTGAGTTGGTTATGAGATTAATTCTCAGCCCGAGACTTAGTTATACTTAAAGCTCTTCACCCCTCTCCAATGATGTATTTTTGGAAATCAAACTTAGATTCTTCTCCACAAATTCGGCTTATATTGTCAACTGAGTTACTTCCATCGAATGTTAAACCTATAACTATAAACCACTCTATTTCAATTCAAATTAAGTTCCTAATAAAATAAATGAAGCATTACAAAATATCAAATATCAAATTTCTTTTGTGCCGATTTAAAACCAAAGAAACAATAATGAAATATTAGAAATTGACCTCAAGTTCTAGATGCAAGTGAGTATAAGAAGTTGATGACTAAAATATACACAAAAATGCAAGGATGAATATGACTTCAAATCAAGTTTTTTTTTTACAATGATCATATTGAGTTTCAAACCTATGATTTCATGCATAATTCTTTAACCACATCACTAGTGATTCGACTTCAAATGAAGTTGCTTGCTTGTTAACGAAGAGACACAAACATCCTAAAAACTCGTGCAGGGATGAGGAGATAAGTTATAATTTAGATTATCTTAAAATATACTCAATAATTAGCTAACATATGCTTATTTTTTTAGAAGTATATTAACAAGTTATAATTTTAGTTCTTTTAAAATACATAAAAATATAGTTTATAAATTACGCTTAGAAACAAAGCATCTACAAAATAATAGAGTTAATTGTTATGAGGTAAATTTTTAACAAATGTAAATAGAAATCTCTGACAAAATAAATAAAAAAGGAAAAAAAATACTGTATTAAATTAAAGAAATATTAGTCGTTAAAGAGAAAAAGATAATATTACAAGAAAAGTTAAGGATGTCCTATTAGAAGAAATCTCTTAATAGTATTCTAAGGATAATAATTCAAGACAAGGATGGTATGATAGATAGTTGTTCAATAATGTGAAAGGAATCTTAAAGGACAATAATATAGCTTATGCACATCCCTCCTTTCTTGTGTATAATCAATGCACATCCCTCCTTAAATAGATATAATTGTATTCTCCTTGAAAAAAAGAAGATATAATTGTATTTCTTGTATGCTCGTGTACCCTCATGCTCTTGTAAACACTTCTCTATTTTGTGAATAAAGTTTGAAATGTTTAAAATTTTCCGTATCAAAAACTTCTTTAAGTAACATTTGCTTACCCTGCTTTGTAGGTCGATAGTTGTTTCATCTTACTAAAACATGGCTCAATTAAAGCTCATAAAAACTAGGTGGATTCTTTTGCGTAAAAATTAGTAAGTTAGCTCAACACGAGAAGCAACAACGACCAAAAACAGAAAAAAAGAAAAAGAGAAGGACCATTGATCAAAGGTGCTGGTCCCCTTAATAGCTTAATGGTAGTATTTTTTTTTTATTTGTAAGAATTAAACTCAGAGAGTTTAAAATACATAGTTCAACCATGTAAAATAATAATTTACACAATTTTTATAGCAGTAATTATTGAGATAAAATATTGATTTAATTAAAAAAATAACATTAAAAATACGAAACATAGTACTATACTACACTTAATTATTATTTTTTAAATCACCTCTTATCTCGTTCCCAAACATACCTTTTTTTCCTATAGAGGACAAATGCTACAATTTACGTGTGAAATTAAAACTAACCCTAAATGGTATTAAAAAATTCAAAATGATCACTCAAAATTTAAAAAATTGCTGATGTAACAAAGAGGAACTGAAGAGAGCTACCAATAGTTCTATTCTATTTGTTATACATTTCGGAATTAAACTTTCGAAAGGCTTTTTGTATAGAACAGGGTTTTGAAATTATATTTCTAACATTGGACTAATAAACTTTAGATTTATTTTTATCTAAAACGTGTATCCAAACAAATGAGTGATACTTTGATGTATTTAAAGTCATATCAATATGTATTATATATAGCCTAATCATGAAATATGTATTATATATAACTTAATCATGAAATGTCATATAAATTACATAACCATATCAACCAATTAAATTTAAATTTATTTTGTTTTGTAATTCAAACTTGAGGACCTTATAACAAATTTTATGTTTTTGTAATTTTATTTTCTTTTTTAATTTATTATTTATTAAAACATCATTTTATTCTTAATCTTCCCAATTCAATCCCCAATTTCCTACAAAAGGATCTTCAATTCTTGTGAAGCTCATCATCATACAAGCCGTAAATTAAAACAGTTTGCATACAATTTAATAGGTAGGAAGAGAGCCGTAGTTACTGACTTGGATAAAGTCATGACATGCAAATTAAGGAAAAAGATTCTGAGATTTCCAATTAACACTAAAAACTCTATCCAAAATATGAGACAAAGTGTGCTTGGTAATCCTTTGTTGCACAACTGCAATCCCGTATTCAATCTTCGATAACGTATTTCATCACAAGTTAAGTCAAGGGAAAAACATCTATATATGTTCATACTTTATTTAGTGTCTATGCTAAATTTTACTTAGCATCTTAATTAATTACATCAATGCAATCAAAGAAAAAAAAATTGAAAAAATAAAATAAAGTAGCTAGATAGATAGCTATTGAGAAATATGATCAATTTAATCAATTGGTGGTGCCGTGGTGGTGTCGCTATTATCAGCAGCAGGAGATGCAGAGGCACTTTTTGCCTACGTATTCGCTGGCGTTTTGTTCAAGAAGCTCGATGCACAACCATTGACTTTTCGTCTTGGAATTCTTTTTGTGAGAAATTAAGTTTTTCAGGTTTAAATTTGATTGATATAACTATGTAATTTATATTATGTTTTATGATTTATGAATAAATTATATATAATACACACCATCATAATAAATAAATTTCTATATATAACATTTGACACATATAATAATAATTTGTGTTACTTAACCAATGTAAAATCATACCATATTTGTTTAACAGAGAGATTATTTTAAGTTTTCTAAGAAATTTTAGTTGACAACGTTAAATTTTTATCTTAAAGTATTTATTTTTTACTTTTCTTTCATGAAAATTATTTTCATATTTATATTTTTAGAAAACAGCTCTTTGTTTTCCTAATTCCCATGCTCTCCATCCCCTTTTATTTATATTTATAACAAAGTTCTCCTTCTAGGCATGTCTTATTTCATCATTAAATTTTGTGACTTGTGCAGCATTTACAGTAGTTTGCATTCCACAATTGAAATTTCATTGTCATATATATCCTAATGGCACCATCTCATGTTGACGCTGGACTGAAAAAATGCTGCAAGGAAAGAAAACATCTCTTAATTAAGTAAAGGGGTAGCATCACAACCACCAAGAAGATTTTATATAATTGGAAGTTCACACAGGATACTTTTTGACTCGTTCTTCAGTAAATGCAATTATATAAAAAGTTAAAAATTAGTTAAAATATTTTATCCAACATAATATATATTTATATATTATATCAAAAAATATTTATATAATTGAAAGTTAAGTCATGACAATTTTGACTCATTCTTGAATTAAATCAATTCTAATTAATTAAATTAAATAAATAAATCAGATTATCAAGTCAATTCTTTTTGTGAGGAAAGAAAACATCTCTTAATTAAGTCAACGTGTAGCATCACAACCACCAAAAAGATTTTATATAATTGGAAGCTCACATGATACTTTTTGACTCATTTTTGAATTAAATGTAATTAAATCAATTTTAATTAATTAATTAAATAAATCAAATTATCAAATATATTTTATATCTGTCTATATTTATATACTATATAAAAAAATGTTTTGTATAATTGAAAGCTGACATATAACACTTTCTTGCTCATTCTCGAATTAAATATAATTAAATTAATTTTAATTAATTAAATAAATAAAATCAAATTATCAAATTAATTCTATGATTATGTTTGACAAAAGTAGTTGCAAAGCTATTGAAAGTTGAAAAGTTAGCATGTAGTTGAAAGTTGAAAAATTAGTTTATTAAATTATAAATGTTTGTCATAATAAATGTTGAATTAGTTGAAAAATATAAAATGACATAAAGATAATAAAATCATGATTTACTTGAAAAGAATAACTAAGATAAATATATTGA
>PYAF01005858.1:1361242-1386039 GCA_007407185.1 Glycine tomentella
ACATGTATACATTATATTATTTGATGATTAGTATTTAATTTTTTAATAATTAACATGATAAAATAGAATTATAACCACATATTAGTACGCAAATAGAATAATGTAGAATTGATTAAATTGATAATCAATAATTGTGTGCTACTAAATGATTATATTGTTACCTTAAATACTTTAAACAGGTATTCATTCTACAAATACTTATGTCTATATCATTGTTTTTCTTATTTGTTGTTTCTTTTTACATTGTTGCTTCGTTCCATATTTGTGATTTCTGTATGAAATAGTTATTTGATAACTTTGTGTTATGTAGTTTCGTTTTTTTTATCATTTGTTACGTAGTTTCAATTTTCAATGTAAAGATAAATACAAACAAAAAAATTTCAGGTAAATTTTATAGTTTCTATCGTTTCAGCTACACAAAATATTGAAATGAGTGTTTTGCAAAAGATGATATATAAAATTCTATTATATTATTAAAATTAGGTTCGACTATTTTATTTCTACTGCATAATTTTTTTCCACAAAAGATATATCTCCCTTTATTTGCTTTTAGATTATTTTATCTTTTTTTTTATCATTTTTCATCTAATTTGTCTTTATTAATAAGTTTATGTCTTTTATTTTTTTAGACATATTTTTTTTAATATATAACATTTCTAGACTCAAGACATAACAAAAGTCAAATCAAATTTGTGATAACAAGATGAATCATTGCGCACGGAAAATTAATGAAATCAAATCTTACCTTGCTTTTGGATAAGAAGTGAATTTTTTTTTATTATGTAAAATTATGTTATTTTTCTTTTAATTTAAGGAGATATATTATAATCTTCATAAGAAAGATGAACAAGAAAAAAAAAAAAGAAATTGGTGTAGGAATTTGAACTCTTACACTTAGAATTTATGCATAATTAATGGATTAAGTTAGCTTAAAGAAGACGCTACCAATTTACTTTATAACATTCAATATCTGAAATTGAGTCTACAATACAAAAATCATCCATATTTCATTAAAATTGGTAACGATGCTAATTATTTAAAAATGGAAGAATTGAGAATTAAGAATAGGAAATATTTAATTAATGCAAATTAGTAAATGACCTCCTAGACACACATTACTACGATATTAGTCAAAATTATAAATATAATAAATAGTTATTATAATTTTACGTTTTACTTAAGTTAGATATAATAATTTTTACATTTTTTGAAAAAATAAATATATTTTAGTTATATATATATATATAAATATAAATGATATAATATATTAATATGTATGTGTGTCAACGCAATCATTTAGCACACAAAGATCAGTGAATCATAGGCATTTGATTGCATCTAATTGATTGACTCATAATAGTTGTTTCATGTCATTTATTTTAGATTCCAATCAATGATTTATTTGCTGATTTACAGGAACTAATTTAGCTAATCAGTTTTAATTACGAATGTAAATAATAGCTATGTATCTCTATATATTTGTACTGTAATTTTTGAATAAATTGTGCAACTGAATCCATTTTCTATATGGTATCAGATTAGACATACTCCCACGAGTTAAGATCCATGGCCAGCTTAACCAATTCTTCCGCAGCAACAGCCAACAACAACACTTCAAATGGTCCAATAGTAACCCAATCCAACCCAGTGGTATTTTTCAACTCGGGAACACAGATAACAATCAAACTTTCAGCCACCAACTATCATGCATGGCGTCGGCAAGCAAGTTCCCTTCTATCCGGCATGAAGCTATTCGGTTATGTGGATGGATCCACTCCCTCCCAACAGCCAAAGATTACCGAGGATGGTGCAACCATTCCTAATCTAGCATACGAAACATGGTTTTGCCAAGATCAGCTAATAGTGAGCCTGCTTCTATTTGCTATGAATGAAAGAGACAACATAGCTCTTTCAACCTATGAGAGCTCTCACCAACTGTGGTCGGCTCTTGAAGCCAAATACGTGAACCCATCGCGTTCTCATGTTATGTCTCTTAAAAATCAACTCCAACACAGCCACAAAGGATCTCAATCCGTCACAGAATATTTGTTCTCTGTCAAGAGAATAGTTTATGAATTATCTGTTATTGATCATGTAATTTCAGATGATGATGTAACTCTTTATGTGCTTAATGGTTTAGGTGTAGAATACAGGGACATCACTGCATTAATACGCACAAGAGACAGTCCCTTCTCCTTTGAAGAATTGCATAGTCATTTGGTCGCCCATGAGGAATTTTTGAAACGTGATGACTATCCCTCTGAAGTGATAATTCCCACAGCCAACTTTCATCAAAAGAATAAGTAGTTTTGATCCAATCACTCAAACCAGTGGGGTCATGGTGGATTTTGTACTCATAGTCCACATGGAAATGGGTCCTTTTCACCAAATCAAAGCTTCAATTATCGACAAGGAGGTCAACAACGCAGACGTTTTATTAGTCCTCCAACTAGAAATAATAAACCACCTGCCAAATGCCAATTTTGTGACCTCGAAGGACATATAGCCAAATATTGTCCACAACTGTCTCAACGTCCTACTGCCAATTTTGCAGCTTCCACCGCTACACCCTCCACTAATTGGGTGCTTGACACAGGTGCAAGCCATCATGTGACAAGTGATCTTCGTAACCTTAGCCTTCACTCTCATTATGATGGTCCAGATGAAGTAACAATAGGTGATGGTACATGTTTGCTCATTACTCATGTTGGTTCTACCAAACTTCTCACCCCCACCTTTGCCTTTACTTTGCATGATGTTCTGTGTGTTCCAAAAGCACGTCATAATCTCATATCCATTTCAAAATTTTGTCAAGGCAATGATGTTTATGTTGAATTTCACCCCTTTTCTTTTTGTGTGAAGGATCCTACAACGGGGGCAACATTGATGCACGGTCAAAGTAGTGGTGACCTGTACACCGTTCAACCCACAACAAAATACTCATCATCGACTCAAGCAACAACATTATCCACCATTTGATCCCCTCCACTCCTCTGGCATGCTCGTCTTGGCCACCCTTCCCTAAAAATTCTACAGCAAGTTTTCAAGGGCAATGACTCCATTCATATGCCCAAATCTCCTCTTCATTGTTCTTCTTGTCAATTAAATAAGAGCCATAAATTACCATTTAGTGAATCCTCTATAACATCAAACTCACCATTAGAACTTATGTATTCTGATGTTTGGGGACCTTCAACAATTCCCTCAATAAAAGGCTTTCATTATTATCTCATTTTTGTTGATCATTTCACCCGATATGTATGGTTGTTTCCATTAAAATTCAAAAGTGAAGTGTTTGACGTTTTCCCTAAATTTCGTGCTCAAGTAGAATCTTTTTTCAATCACAAAATCCGTTCTCTTTACACTAATGAGGGCACTGAGTACATAAAACTCAAATCATTCTTTGAAAACCATGACATTTCACACTACATTTCTCCACCCTACACCCCTGAACATATTGGACTTGCAGAAAGAAAGCATCGACACATTGTCGAAACTGGTCTTGCATTACTTAAACATGCCTCCAAAATATTGGTGTTATGCTTTCCAGATAACAGTGTACCTCATAAATCGCATGCCCACACCAACCCTTCAAAATAACACACCTTTCTCCAAACTCTTTCACAAGCCCATATCCTACAAAAATCTAAAGGTATTTGGATGTCTCTGTTATCCTTGGCTTCGTCCATATTCAACTCATAAACTTGATCATCGTAGCACTCCCTGTGTCTTTCTTGGCTACTCTTCCCAACATCACGCCTGCAAATGTCTTGACAAAGTCAACAATAAAATTTACATTTCTAGGCATGTGGTATTCTTTGAAACATAATTTCTATTCTCTTCCCCTTCAAAAGGCATATTAGTATCTTCACTCTCTGACCTCATATCACAATTTACTCCTCCAAATTCTCCACCTTCCATGACACACCAACAAAAAAATCTCATACAAACACTTCACTCTCATCCCTTAATTCAACGTCACTTATCCCCCATCTACGAGAACCCGCACACATCACCCTCTCATTCAACAACTCCACTACAACCAGCCAATCTATCCTCCATGCCAAACCCCATTGATGTCACACCAACAAATGTCATTGCCTCACCATCATCAAATCACTCGCCACCACTTGATCGTGCATCAACGCTAGCTCCCTCTAGGCCAGTTACTCGATCCATGCACAATATCCATAAGCCAAACAAAAAGTTTCTTTTAACCACCAAGCATCCCCTTCCATCCACCATTGAACCAACATGTGTCTCTGAGGCAATCAAGTCATCGGAATGGCGTGAGGCTATGACTAATGCATTTAATGCATTACTTGCACAAGGTACTTGGGATCTAGTTCCAAGAGAACAATCACAAAATGTGATTGGATGCAAATGGGTCTTTCGTATCAAAAGAAATCCAGATGGATCAATTTCGAGGTATAAAGCGAGACTAGTGACCAAGGGATTCCATCAACGACCAGGTATTGATTATACACAAACCTTTAGTCCTGTTATTAAACCAGCTACAGTTCGCTTGGTACTCTTTATTGCTCTCCAACATTAATGGACCATTAGACAATTGGATGTGAATAAGGCTCAACCACCCAGGTTCATCAATCCCGAGTTTGCCAATCATGTTTGTCGTTTAAAAAAATCAATTTATGGGCTCAAGCAGGCACCCCGTGCATGGTTCAGTGCTTTACACTCCTTTCTATGTTTATATGGTTTTCATGCCTCAAAATCAGACTCCTCTCTTTTCATCCTCAATAAAGGTACCATTCTAATGTATGCACTTGTATATGTGGATGACATTTTAATTACAGGCTCATCTACTTCAGCCATCCAAAACTGCATTTCTTCTTTGGCCCAACAATTTTCCATCAAAGATTTGGGTTCTCTTCATTATTTCTTGGGCATAGAGACTATTCCTACCAAGACAAGTCTTTTCCTCAGTCAACACAAATATATCCGTGACCTTCTTGAAAGGACAAAAATGGCAGAAGCAAAAGAGGTTCAAACTCCACTTTCCACTAGCACATCTCTTACATTAAACGATGGCACTGCATCTGTAGACCAAGCTTAGTATAAAAGCATTATTGGTGCTCTCCAGTATTTATCCATGACTAGACTAGACATTGCCTACTCAGTCAATTGGCTCACACAATTCATGCACAAACCTACCACAATGCATATGACAGCTCTAAAACGCCTCTTGCGATATCTCAAAGCTACAATATTTCATGGACTTCATCTCCACAGAGGGTCTTCACCGTCTCTTTATGCCATTAGTGATGCCGATTGGGCAGGTAACAAGGAAGATTATACTTCAACTTCCGCTCATCTTGTTTTCTATGGAAGGAACCTCAACTCTTGGAAATCTTCCAAGCAACGTGTAGTAGCTCGTTCATCCACAGAAGCTGAATATCGATCCCTAGCCACAACTTCAGCTAAACTCACATGGATTCAGTCTTTACTTTCTGAACTTTGCATCAAACCTCACCATGTTCCGACCATCTACTGTGACAATCTTAGTGCCACCTATCTTTCAATTAATCCGGTAATGCACAGTAGGATGAAACATATAGCAATTGATGTGCACTTTGTTCGCGACCTTGTTCAACAAGGCATTCTTCGAGTTCAGCATGTTTCCACCATGGATCAACTTGCTGATTGCCTCACAAAGCCCTTATCCAGGCAACGTCATCACCTTTTCAAGACCAAGATTGGTGTCCTTGATGGCACACCTCTCTTGCGAGGGCATGTCAAGGCAATGTGTCAAGGCAATCATTCAGCACACAAAGATCAATTCAAATCCACTGAATCATAGGCATTTGATTGCATCTAATTGATTGACTCATAATAGCTGTTTCATGTCATTTATTTTAGATTCCAATCAATGATTTATTTGCTGATTTACAGGAACTAATTTAGCTAATCAGTTTTAATTACGAATGTAAATAACAACTATGTATCTCTATATTTTAATTACGAATGTAAATAACAACTATGTATCTCTATATATTTGTATTGTAATTTCTGAATAAACTGTGCAAGCTAAATCCATTTTCTATAATGTGAATATTAAGTTATTTAAATATATATATATATATATATATTAATATTTATAACAATTTTAATATATTTTTCAAATATTTACAAACATATATACTATTATGTTTTTATATAAAATATAAAGAATTGAAAATTTTATTAAATTTTTATGATTCGTAGGAATTAAAGACAAAGTCAAGAAATTTACAATAACTCATATCATGCTCAATCAACTGAATCAAACTTCTTTATCAAAAATTTATTGAAAATGATAAAAATAATTATAAATTATAAAATCAACCCATACTAATGCAGATATGAGATATTATGCAATATTATATAAAAGAAGATTTTATATAATTGGAAGCTCACACGTGACACAATTTATATACAATTAATGAATATAAATAAAAAATAATAAATGATTGATTTGAGTGGCGAGAATATTTAGGGAAATTTTGAATACATATTATTGGAATTGGAATTTTATAGGATAAATAATCATTTTTGTCCTTAATGTGTAGAGTGTTGATAAATTTGTCCTCAAAAGATAAAAATTCAAATTTTTGTCTCCAAAAATGAAAAAAGTGCAACAAATTTATTTATCAGTTACCTTTTCGTTCGTTACCATTAATTGAAAAGTCCTAAGTGGTACATTAAGGGAAGAATTTGTCAACACTTTACATAATCAGGAACAAATTTGTTAGCGCCTTATCCAAAATATAATTTAATTTTCATCTTCTCCCTTTTTTAATCATTATAAACATAAAATTACATTAAACACTTAAAAATTAGAAAAACGCGTATAAGTTAGAACAAATATAATAATAAGCATAATATTGATTAATAAATTGTTTTGAAATTTCTATTATGATAACATTAAGAAATGACAAAATCAATTTGAGTTTCATTTTTTTGTAAGGATTAACTTAATGACTGTGTATTCTAATCTGTTTGAGCTTCATATTATGGGTAAAGTATTGTCTCATATTTTTGCTTTGAAATTTATAATGTGATAGTAACTTATCCAAAGTATGAAACTTAAACAAAAATATACAGTCAATAAGTTAATTCTTACAAAAAAAAATGAGACACAATTTGATTTTGTCACTATCTAATGTTGTTACAATAAAAATTTTAGAGCAATAGACAAATTATGCTTACTATTATGTTTGTTCTAACTTATACTTGTTTTCTTAATTTTTTAAGTGTTTATTATAATTTTATGCTTATAATGATTAAAAAAGGGAGAAGATGAAGATTAAATTATATATTGGATAGAGCGCTAAAAAATTGGTAAGCGCTGACAAATTCGTCCATAAATGTGTCACGTAGGATATTTCAATTAACGGCAACGGACGAAGTTAACATATGCATGAATTTGTCACACTTTTTTTACTTTTGAGGACAAAATTTGAATTTTCTTCAAATTTTATAATTAGGAGAAAAATGGACCATATGGACATATATGCTAAATTTTAGAGCCGTTAGATCTAAATTTTTATTTTTACAGCATCTAATTATATAAAGGAGATTTGAATATTTTAGAAACACATGATTGATCTTGCTATGGCTGCAGTAATTTTTCTATTTGAGCTATTTGGCACTATAAGAACAAAAGGCGCTTCAACAATATCATGCTCATGGCCCAGAATGCCATTTCTCTTATTATTGGGAAAGTTAGAATTTCAGGCAATGCATCAGCTAATTGCATGAACTCATCTACAGTACAATTTGTTATCAGGAAGCATCTTTGTATTAGAGACCATCCTAGAAAGTCTGATCATATTATCCCTCTTGCTTGGAACCCCTCTTTGGGTAAAGTGTAACACTGATTTTAGAAATCAGTCTGCTAATTTTCTTGGGAGCTTCTCTCAGAATTTGGGAATCAGCAATTCTTTCATTTCATTGCGGAGCTGGGGACTATTTTAGTCATAGAAATTGCTAAAAATAAAGGTTGGTTCGATCTGTGGCTGGAATGTGACTTATCCTTAGTGGTGCAGTCTTTTAATAACTCAATTCTAGTGGTGTCTTGCAAGTTACAGAACAGGTGGCATAATTGTATAAATCTAACAAAAAAATATGAGATTTGTGGTAGGTCATATTTTCAAGGAGGAAAATACTTGTGCAGACATTTTGGCCACTAAAGTTCACTCTTTTGATGGGTTTTACTAGAGGAATTCTCTCCCCCATTTCTTAGTTATTGACTTCAATAGAAATAGGTTTGGTTATCCAAACTACAGGTTCAAATAGTTTGTTTTTTCATGGTTTGGTTTATGTCTCCCAGGCCTTTTGTTGCTATCATTTTTGGTTGAACGATATTTCCTGGCTTGCTGTCAGCTATTTTTGTAATAGGTGTCAACTTAGATAGGATTTCTTCCGTAAATCTTTTACAATACTAAGCTCTTTTGATTAAATAAATAAATATTTTAGTCATTACATCAAAATTTTAAAAAATAGATAGGATATGTTTCTTAAAAAAAACAAAAAACTGTTTAATTTAAGTAAAAAACAATTTAGACAAACACATAAAAAATAAAAAGACTATTTATTTTATTTAAAAAATATTTTTCAAAAAATAATTAAACAAATTCATTCATTATAATGGAATAATGTGTTAATAAATGTCCACAATATAGAACTCAAATGTATTAAATTTTAAGGATCTAGATAAAATTAATTTTCTTGATAGTTCTTCTACATTTTTTTTAATAAATAAGTTTTATATTGTTGAAATTTGAGTTTATTTTAATTTTTTAATATATAAAAATTAATAATATAATTTTTTACAATAGAAAATTTTCACCGCACGAATACTATCTAGTTGATATCTAATTACCACGATATATTCACAAAAGTCTTTGCACCATTAGATTGTATACATTAGGAGTGTTAATATCATAATTTCTAAGGATCTCTTTGCAATAAACTCCTTCCTGTTGATTGAAATTCATGAGGCTCCTTCTTGTTTGGGAATGGAACCCATCAAATGGGGAATGTGACTCATATTTAGTGAGATCAACATGAATTTCATACAATAGGAGGGAATGTATTACTAGCATTTCTCTTGTATCCATATACAATACAATAACCCTGCTGATGATGAACTTGATGACCATAACACAGTGACAAATAAGGTCATAAGATGCAATGATTTTTGATATACAGGACAATAAAAGAAGCAATGCATTAAAGCTGAAAGTAGAGAGTATGTTCATCTTCAAAGGAGTGTAAAAGAGGGTAATATATATTTTACAGAATTTCTGAAAGAGCAGAAAAAATGAAGTAAAGACAAGAATGGCTTGTGACTCAAATCCTGGAAGGGATCATAGGAATAGTGTTCTGTAAGTATGCACTGGCAGCAGCAACTCCACTTCCAAGCTTTACAGGATAGCCCACATCTTTCAGTATCATCTCCACACCAGCTAGACATCCCAACAGTTGCAACTGGAAAATATTTAAAGAATTAACAATATCAAAGGTTGACAATGGAGATATAAGGTTGACTTAGTGGTGAAGGGAAAAGGGAGGGGCGAGGAGAGGTCATGGGTTTGAATCCTCTTCACTAACAAAAAAATAATAATTAGCAACTAACATTTGCCAATAAAAAAAACAAAGGTTGGCAACTTGCATCTCAGTAGTAACTAGTAACAAGTAAGTTTCACATTTATAATTTGATATTACATGATAGATTAAAATTATCTAGTATACTCTAAAGAATAAAACCTTGCTGCTATTCCTATCACAGCTTTGAAAGTTGCATTATTGAAGTTGGACAGAAAGTGAATCAAAACAAAGATGGATAGACTTTTAAAGCTTCATATAACAATAAACAACCAAGAACAACAGAGAACAAATTTATGGATTTTTTTAACATGTGTTTTTAGATGCAGATTAAGAATAATTAATCAAGTCAAATTTTGTAAATATTTTATATGCACTGATTGAGGACGAGCTCTGACACAACGGTAAAGTTGTATCTTGGTGACTTGTTGGTCATGGGATCAAATTCGGATATTATTACCTTTCCTTTGGCTTAAGCAATGATTTTTAAATTTCTTAACTTCACTACAAATAAATGCAACCTGAGTTCCGAGAGGATAGATTAGTTTCATGATTATATGCTGATGGGTGTTTGGAAATCAACATTACCTCATTCAAGTTGCCAAGATGTCCAATTCTGAAAACCTTCCCAGCAACTTTGTTCAGTCCAAGACCTAAGCTCAAATTGTATCTCTTCCATGCTCTTCTAACTATTTCAGTACTATCAATGTAAGCAGGAACAAGAACAGCAGTCACAGTGTCACTGTACCACTCTTCCTTTTGGGTGCAATTCTTCAAACCCCATGCCTCTACAGCAAGTCTGCATTTAGCATATTGAGGACCTATCAGATTCATTGTCTTATAACATATAACCAAAAGTCAACTATTATCAACTTTAAGAAACCTTAGTCCATTGGTCAAAAATTAGCATATCTTTAACGAATAATTAGTATATGCATTGATAGTGTAAAATGTTTTTATACTGTTATTCAATCATAAACCTCCATATATGGTAAGTTTGCTAACTTTTACAATACCTATCCTAAAAGTCATAACAATGTTGATTTTTTATTAGTTGACAATGTAGAAAATTTATACTATCAGTGTATAGAAATTAAACTCGTCTTTTACATGTTAAGTCCTTAACTATGATTTTTGAACAAGCAAATCTTGCCTTACCTGGTTGCTTTGCCTAAACGGCTGTGCCTTGCAATCACATTTTCAAGTCCTTCCTCAAAAATCAGATCAAGAGCAGCTCTCAGACCATACAGCAAATGTATGGAAGGAGTGTATGGCCAATAGGTTCCTAGCTGGTAGAATTTCAGGTAGTCTTTCCAGTCAAAGAAAACTCGAAGTGATTTAGCATGTTTTGAGGCCTCAATAGCTTTAGGGCCTGCAACCACAATACCTATCCCAGTGGGAAGGGAAAGGGCCTTCTGAGAGCCAGTTATTGCCACATCAACTCCCCATTCATCCATGCGGAAATCAAGAGCACAAATGGAAGACACTCCATCAACAATAAGGAGGGCTGGATGCCGGTAGGAATCTGAGTGTCCAAAACACAATGTGAGATGCTTTTCATGAAGACCATGAAGGAAAAAACAATAGGCAACATTAAAAATGCAAAGGCACGTGATCACAAATGATATTATACATTTGCAGACGTGGAAAAGGCACTAAGAAAACGCATTTTCATCAAATAATGACACAATTTGTGAATGTATATAATATAATCATTGTCAAGTCAAAGGTTCACTAGTGAAGTTGCATGTGAATAATCTGTCCAAGTTTCAGATTCATACCTAGATCACAAGAGTCAAGTTAAGTGATAATGATCTATGCAACAACACATCACACTATAAATACTGATAGGACAGTTATGTGAACAGTATGGAAGTTATGTATGCATTTAGTAACTAAATGGCAGTTATGTGTTTAGTAATCATTTTAAACTTATGAATGTGTCTCTTATGCATATGGCATGTCTGTTTTTGCATTCAGTGTGGGGATTGTAATGGTTATCAATATCTAGAAAACATTTTAACAATGTAAGAGGTCCTTCTAAATCTAATAGATATTGAAGGACATAAGAAAACAAACAGCTAAAGCTGCTAGCAATCATCTTTTTCCCAATGAAACTAAGCAGTTATAAACAATGATATCGTTGAACATCATAGACAAATAGATTTTGTGGCTCTGGCAATTTATAGAGAATAAAAGGTATAAATGTAAAATGTGTAGGCTCAATGAGTAAAAGCTAGCATTAGATGACACACTCACCGAGAATGTGTCTAACTTTGGCCAAGTCATTGGTGACCCCAGTTGCAGTCTCATTGTGAACAATGCAAATTGCCTTAATAGTGTGTGAAGTATCTGAAGCAATCTTTGATTCCAGAACATCAAGCTTAGCACCCTGGCCCCATTCACTCTCTACAACATCAACATTGAATTTCAGACGTTGCTGCTGATCAATCCAAAGCAAGCTGAATTGGCCAATCAGGAAAGATACAATTCGATCCCCAGGAGACAGTGTGTTTGTGAGAGCACTCTCCCAAGCACCAGTACCTGAACCAAATACAAAATCATCACTTTTTTCTTGATGGACAGAATCATTACTTGATAATAAGAAAACTAGAAAACTATAAGTCTATAACCATGTGAATGACACATTATTTTATCTTATTAAACCACCTTATTCTCTGTTATTGTAACCTCCAAAGCATACACATATACATACGAACAAGAAAGATATAAAAGAACATTTAATACTACCACTATTGTAGAATATTATGTACAAATTTAGCAGTCAAATTTCGATTAATAAATTATTTTTAAACTTCAAATCATGGCCCTAAAAATGTATATAATCTAAGGTGTAATTTGAGAATGGATGATTTATGTAGTTGGGAAAATAAGTTAAATTAATCATTAGGTCTCCAAACAATTTGGGAAATTAGTTAGGTCCCCCTAAACTAAAAAAATTGTAATTGGGTCCTTGCTCTTGTAAAATTTTTGTAATTAGGTTCTTAGAGTTAGTTTATGGTGGCTTGAAAAAGCTAGAAAATGACAATTTGGTTAGAGACTCAATTAATTTTTTTTAATCAAATATCTAATTACATTTTTTAGTTTGGAAACGTAATTAAAAAATTTCAAATAGTTCTAGGACCTACTGATTAATTTAACCTAAAAAGATAACTATTAAGGTAATCCAGCCTAACTTATTTTACGAAAAATCACAAAATAACACCCTAAAGTTTGTGTTATTTACAACTTAGTCCCTGACCTTTAAAAACATGTTACCAATCCTTAACATTTTCAAAGCGCAAAACCCCTTCATTAATTTTCATCATACTTTGAAAATGTTAAAGGACTGAATTCACAATTTTAAAAGGTTAGGGACTAAGTCCCTTCAGAGTGCTAATTTGCATTTCTACCTTGATCTTTTGAAACTACAACTATAAAAATAACACAATGACCAGTATGGCTTGTTTATATATACCAGTTGTAGGGATGAGAAATGGGATTCCAGTTATGGTCTTGAAAATCTTCTTGACATCCTCAAGCAGAGTTTTGGTCATAGCTGGAATTGCTGGAGAACGGTAGTCCTCATTGTTTCTGTTCATGGCCCGAATGATCTGGTCCGGGATGTTAACCGGCCCCGGAACAAAGAGATGGTTTCTTCCTGGTGCATTGAAATAATCCATCTTCCCTGGCTTGAAATTCCACCCTCTTCTTGGATTTTCCCACCAAAGAATTTCCTACAGAAAATCCATCAAAAATGTCAGTTGTAATAACCTTCTGAATCTTTGGTCATAAACTTAGTGCATGTACTACTGATTTACTGTTTCATTAGTCCATGATAGAGGAGATTTTGTAACTGAAACATGAACCAACTATGCAAACTGCTTAATGAAATTATATGAGTTACTAAAGCAAAAACACAGAAAATCCTGTTCTAAATGCTCCAATATTTAGAAGTTGAGATGGTAAGTAAGAAAAAGTTGATAGCAAGGAGAGAACAAAAACTGTTTAAGGTGTAGATTTTATCCCTAAATAATGATTGGTGTTTTTGGTTCATCATTATATAACTGTATGGATGGCCTTAGAGAAAATTAACACAAAAAAGTAAAACTAATCACCCTTTTTCATAAACAGCTTTGTTCTGGATTTATAATTATCATTTAAAATATGCTTGGTGGGTGTCTCGCCTTTGCAATTCCTTCCATGCAATTAATAAGAAAAACTGCAATTATCTTTTGAAATATTAGAACTGATGCACAACTGAATTCTCTGCTTTTCAGAACATCGAATAGAAAGAAAAGTGTGACAAAAATCACTGGGTAATAAAAACATTTATGTTGTACAAGGATAGCAAACAATGATTCAATAGCTTGATCAAGAGGAAATCATAGAAAGTAATTTCCTCCATAACTTTCTGATATTTGTAACTGAAAATCTTAGTTGAAAACACAAATCATAATATACTGATGGACAGAACAAGAGGAAATAGCTGGTCTTGGTTGTAATTTGCCCACCAATCACTAAATTAACGCATGAAAAAAATTTGTGCTTACTATCACCTTCACTTGATTTTTCCACTTCCAAAGCCAATTTTATAGTGAAGAGAATAACACAAAGCATGAGTAGGAGATCATTCTTAAATAAATTCAATTGAAAGAAGCAACTTAAAACACACACAAAACATAAGTATATGTATGGAGTCGTATATGTATATGAGGAAAAAATGAGAAAAAAGTGAGTATACGTGGGAAGGAGGATCCTTGGAGAGTTCTTCTGTAATGTGGCAAAAGGAAGTGAGAGCTGTGTGTTGTTGTTAGAACCTTATTATTATATAAAACTATAAATGTAAAAAATTTAATTTTTATGATCAAGAGCGCGGAAGAACCATTGAAGTGCTAAGGTGGGGCCAGGTGCTGTCACATGTGGAAGATAAGAGAAAGAAACTGGCACCTTGAGGCTGAGAATTGATGAAGAGGGAACCTCTCAGTTCTGGCACATCATATCAACATATGTTTTTTTTCGAGCTTCATCTCTTAAAGGTTATCCATATTCCAACTTTCTGGCTCCTTCATTTCCTTATAATTTTTATCATTATCGTTATTATTGATATAATATATCTGTGAGACAATCTCACACGATGTCTTTAAAGAATGAGATTTATATTCAATTTCTAATAAATGAAACAAGTATCATGATGGATAATACCTATCTAAAACTATAAGAAAGTCAAGGATATTTATTATTTATTTTATTTGGACTAAAATCAACTCTAGAATTTGTTTTTTTTATAAGCTTTAAAAATTCCTTAACAAAAGTGAGAATTAAAATAAGAGTAAATACTAAATAATATAGTGTAAATTATGTTTCACATGGTTCTCTAATTCCGAATCGTCATGCATAATATTTTTATTGAATTTTACAATAATTATTTTTAAAATTGATATTAGTGATAACTGTTTATTAGTTGACAGTATAAGAAACTTTCATAATGATAACCAATGTCTATTAAACTGAATTAAATTCTTCACAAGTTACTAAATGTGAAAAAAAGTACACTTGACGTGTGCATTGAAGTTGATATGTCTGCAAGTGCAAAAAGTAATAAGAGGGTATTTTACTGCCATACAAATTTTGGAATCATGAAGGTTGAGGCTAAGAAAACAGTATGAAAGATAAAGAGATAAAAGAACCACAACCACACTTCAGTTGTGGGAAATGAGGCTACACAGCCATCGCTTTTGTGCCGACGTGGATTTATTTTCAAAGTTTGGCTTTATCCCCCAAAGTTTATGGTGTTGCTGCTTGCAAGTGCTCCACGTAGGAGCATTGGCAATCACAGTGAGTGTAGTGCTTCGCACGTATCTTCGTCTTTTGTTTCTTTCCTTTCGTTGCTGGGTTCGTTTTTTTACAACTTTGTTCTTCAACGCCTTCACTTTCTCCCTTTCTCAAAGTGCTACTTTAACAATTGGGTAATATATATTGTAGGTTTTAGGCATGAAAAATATTTAGAAGTCATCTATTATCTATTATATCAATTGATGACTAGTTTAAGTGGTCTATATTTGATTTTTCTTATATAAAGTTTTAGTTTGAGTTTTATGTATGAGAAATTATTTAAATTTATTTTTCATACTATTTATGTTCCGAAATAAATAAAATTATTTTTCATGAATTTAAGCATTTAGTTGTGCATAAATTTGTTAAATATGATCATCTACAAGTATTCAAATTTTCTCACGTTTAGAATGACAATTTTTCGTCATGTAACGTATCAAATATTGTATGATACTTAGTTATTTCACATTTATATTAAAATTGAAAGCGCATCGATCTTCTGTAAAATTTAGAAGTACTAAATATATATTCATAACCGATCACCCAAACACAGGTTTACGAGACATTTCATATGAAATCTCCAATCATCTTCAAACTAATCGAACCAGGAAAAGAAAAAGGCCTTTTTCTTTGATATTGCTGCTCCAATACTCATCTTCTGATGATGTTGCTTCATAAGTTCTTATAAGAGACACAAACTGTTATATTAAGACGAAACATTATTTGTGCAGGATCCACTAATTTTGCTTTTATGTGTTTCCCTGAATGGTCATCTTATAACATGAGAAGATCATAATTCCTCATCTCCAAACAAAATTTTCTAGAAAATGATATTTTAGAACATCAACTCTAACTTAAACTAAATCACAACCAACATCCAACTGCTTATGCCTAAGCAATAGAGGGCAAATAATGTTAAATTCCAAGAGGAAAAAAAAACATAAAACAAAGATAAAACATTTTTCAATTTCTATATATAAGAAATAGAACAGAGGTATATAATGAGACTTGAAAGAGTGGATTAAATGACCCCATAGCTCCTACATCTGTTACATAGATGAGCCATATTTGCTGCAGTTCAATAGGACTTGGAACATATACTCAATATAACGCATCCTTGGATTCATAAGCAAGCATACGAGTTCAGTCTGGAAGGGTACCTCGTGCAACATGCGATATATAATTATCCACATTTTTATGTATTTTATCCAATAATGTAAGAGCACAACTCAAAACCAATGAAAACCTGAAATTTCTTGGTTAATTACCACGTCATAACCACCTCAAAGGCTAGACAAAAATGCATTGAATTATCAAAATCACACTAGATTGGTCATATTTGGAGATACCAATAGTATATAACAAATTCCAAGAGAAAGATATGAATATTTATGATCTACAGTGACAGAATAATGTCTATATTTTAATATAAAGGAGAACTATTCCAACTAACTCCAAATTTCTTAAAAAGATGCTGGGCCAATGTCACAATGATCTGGAATCTGGATAAACGCATTCTATGCATTACTAGAAATGTGTCAAACTTAATCATGCTGGAAACAATAATTTTGGGGAAGAAGCCAAAAATTCATTTTCATTTACTACAAAATTTGTTGTAAGGGCTACACAAAATCTTGAGAGGTGATAGCTAAATTTACTATAAAAAAAAAAAAAAACATTTGTGTGGACCAGCTAACATATATAATTAGCATGGAGGAAAAATAAAATCCCATAAAATGGAAAAACTTGTAATGTACACTTTCCTAATATGTTTCCTTCAAGAGTTATCACTATACATGTAACACTTTGCTTGGCTCATCATCAAGGGTAAGAATAATCAATAGCAAAAAGAGGAAGAAAATGGGCAAGCTTGCATTCATCTTGCAATCCATATGCCAGATACTCATTGGCTTCAGCCACTTTGTTCAAGGATGCAGATCCCATGTCTAGTAGGGGTGGGCACGGATTAGAATTTTTAAGAATTTAATCTATATCCAATCCATATATACTTAAATGGATTGATCTTAAATCTATATTCATTTAAGTGGATATGAACAAATCTATATTCACTTAAATGTTATAAAGATTTTTTTTTTTTTACAAATTTTAGTAGTTAAATGCTAAAAAGTGAAAACTTAGCACCTATCCATTTAATAGTTATTTTCAACCGATCTTGGTCAAGACCATTTTTTTATCGATCTTAGTTAGGGTATTTTAGGTCTACCTCAACTAGGGCAATTTCGGTTAACATTGGCCTAGGCAGTTTTAGATCGACGTCAACCAGGACTATTTTTCGGCTGACATCGGTCAGTGCATTTTTTGTCAATGTCGGTCAACGATGTTTTTGGTCGATCTCAGGTAAGGTTATTTTTTTTATTGAGGTCGACTAGGATTTTTAGTCAATGTCAGTTGGTGATATTTTTTGGTCGCCATCAACTAGAGGTTCTTCGATCAGCGTCGATCGTGACTATTTTTTGGTTGACGTTGGTTAGGTTTTTTTGTTCAAACTGGTTAAAACTATTTTTTTGTTTGCGTCAACTAAGGTTTGTTGGCCAACATCGGCCATGACAATTTCTTTTGACTGATGTTGGCTAGGGATATTTTTTGTTGACATCAACTAGGGTTTTTCGATCGACATTAATTAGGAAATATTTTGGCTGACATCAGCTAGTTTTAATTTTTATCGATTTCAGTCGATGATGTTTTTTGACCGATGTCGACAAAAGAATAGTCTTGTCTGACATCGATCAAAAAAACCCTAGCTGGTGTCGACGAAAAACCCTACCCGACGTCAACCAAAAAATAATATTGACAAAAATCGAAAAAAAAACTTAGCTGACGTTAACCAAAAAATAGCCTCGACTGATGTTGGCCAAAAAAAACTTTGGATGACATATCAGCCAAAAAATAGACTCGACCAATGTTGGCTGAAAAAACCCTTATTGACATTAATCGAAAAACAATCTCAACCGATAATGTCTTAAAAATATCATCAGTTGACGTCGACAAAAATAACTCAAGTTGACATCGACCAAAAAATAACTTCTACAGAAGTTGGTCAAAAAATCCTAGCCATCATCGTCCAAAAAATTATACTAGATTTTAAAATACGAATAAATATCCAATCCATATCCAATTAATTGGATTGGATTTAAAATCCAAAAAATTGGATTTGGATATGAAATCAGACCATTTTAATGGATTTAAAGTGGATTAGATTGGATTGGATATAGATTGGTTTTATATATTTGGATTTTTGGCATAGAAGGATTTGGTTTGGGAGGACATTTAGGTATATGAAATAAATTTTGAATGTTATTGTAATTGGTTGTACTAAAAATCGTAAAATGTTGCATGTTATTGACTAACTATTAAATGTTATTTTTTGTATCACAGGTTGAATTTGATATTGCAAAAGTGGCCGACCAAGGACGAAGAAGAATATCCTTAAGATGATAGGAGAGCGACGGAGGCAGTTTAAGTCAAATTTGACCTCCAAATGGGCTCTAGCAAAAGGCAAGGAGGAGGACGACGACACTGTCTGTGAAATGTATGGTATCGACAGAGTGGAACCAATTTTGTCAGAGTTGTAGAGACCCTTCATGGGAGGTTAGTTGATTTCCATTGTTTATGAATTTCATAGTTATGCATTATTTTCAAGCACATTTTGTTGACAAGTTACTCATTATAATGGTGACAACATGTTAGAAAGAAAGCTTAGGCCATCCAGAAACTAAACATTTCCCCTTACATGTTGTCTCGTGGGGGATATGATTTACTAGAAAAAAAAGTTAACGGAGGAAAAACAAAAGAAACTATTGGAGCAAGTAGCCTAATCCGGGAGCACAAAAACAACCGTTGATTCTCCATCTCCCATTAGACGACACGTGAAGTGGAAAATGACTCACACCAAAAAAATAGGAGACGTGACATCTGAGGCAGCACACAAAATTGCAGATAGGATTGTAAGTTTTTTTTTTTAAATGGTCAATTTTTATAATAACAACAATAGTCTGTAAACTCATGTAGTATATTGTTGTTTGCAGGATTCCCTTGAAGAGTAGTCAGCACAGGACAGCTTGTTGCCTATGGATGTCGGGATGTACTAATTGCTGCCATTGGGAGACCAGAGCAACCTGGCCGTGTCCGGGCTACTGGAGCCAGTGTCATGATTAGACAATACTTTGGACCGACTTCGACAAGCTCCTGCACGTCTACGTCGATCAACCCAGAAGAGCTGCATTGATTAACAGAGAATATTATCGAGAAGCTCACATAGAAAATTAGGGACTACCTGGAGCAATTGATCACTAAAAAGGTACCCGACAACTAGTCTTTCAGTTAGATGTAGTCCCAGATGCAATCGCAAGGACTCGTAACACCTCCTAAGCCCGAGGTCAATTCTTCTGTTGTCCGTGTTAGCACAAAGGAAAGTTGTGTCGATCCCTCAGGGCAGGACCCAAACACAGGTGCATTAGACAGGTGTGGGTTGTATGTGATGACAATTCTCCCCGCCTGATTGCCCTTGGAAGAGTTTATGAGGGGTCGACAACCTTCTACAACATCCCTTTGAGCAATGATCAAGTGAAGGTCGGTGTTGAGGAAGTTCAAGATTCTAATGCTCGTGTACTTGTACCCACTCAAGAGGTTGAGTTAATGGGGCAGACCCTTAACACCTTTCTTGCTTGGCTGACACATCTTGTGCATCCTTTTTCAGAACAAGTATTTCCTTTTGTTGTATTTGTTGTTATTAAAAAAATACTTCTTACAAATAAATTGTTGACTGTCATTGACTTATGTTTATTAACTGTGTAGAATAAATAGGCACCTGAGGGACCGACGAAACTTGTAGATAGGTTGGAACTTGATGGCGATCCCATATACTAGATGATATTGATGATCCCACAGCTTTTCCTCAAGCCTATGCAACTGTCGTTGGATTCAAATGTGTTTGGAATGTATAATGATCACGTCCCCTTGTACATAAAGCATGAAGATCTTTCTGAAATAATACACGATGGTCAATGTCTCAACATCTCTATTATACAAATGTAGATTATGTAAGTGACTTTACATTATATTTCATTAATAACTGATTGTTTTAAATTGATGTGTAATTTACTTTATTTTAGCAACAATAGTCATATGAATGAGTAAAGTCATCGATCAAGGAATGCCTCTATGTATAGATTCCTTGAGCCATAGTCCATACAAAGATCTGGCTAATCGCAATTTGAATCTAAGGATTATATTAAGAAATGGATACAAAATTCACAGAGATATCTACTTAGGAGCCTACTTGAATGAGTAAGTAAAATTGAACAAATCAATTTAATAATGTAGGCACTATAATAACTTAATGTTCTCCAATGCAGTGCACATTGGCAACTGGTCATTATATGTCCTAAGGACAATGTTGTCGTCTGATTTTGTTCCTTGTACAATAAGTCTGATAACTACTTGAAAGGAATTATTAATAGGTCAGTTGTAATTTGTAAGACATTTACTTTCTCATTTGTAAGACATCAATATTTTAATTGTAAAATATGCATGCATGTTTCTCTTAACTAGTGCTTTGAAGGGATGCAACGATATTCAAGGAAGTAATCCAAGGCTATTGCTAAATGGATTCCACTTAAAGTAAGTCATTTAAGCAATGGTTGATGTCTTAAAAATTACATTTATTATTGTGTACACTAATATCCGGTTAACTTTAAATATTTTATTGAATTTAGTGTAATAAGCAAAGAGGAAGCACTGAGTGTGACTATTATGTGATGCATTGGATGTCAACGATAGTACTATGAGGTTTAATGGATAATTGGAAATGATAATTGTTTACTTCAAAACTAATTTTATTTGTTATACTTGTTATTTTTATTCTAATTAAGTTATGTTTTATTATATCATGCGGTATTTTACTGATCCAAGAACGTTGAAACCAGAGAGATTAAAGACAATTCAAAGTTAAAAATAAAACACTAGGTGTTTAAGAAATTTACAATTGTATAAATAGTTTAACTAAAATCGGTTATAGTAAATGATTTTATGTATTGACATTTTTATTTTCTTTAACTATTTCTTATAATTGACAGTAATTATTCAATACTAATATAAAAATTTATACTATGAAAGTGCTTGGACTGATCTATTTTTTTAATTTTACATGTTTGGGTAATATTAAAAAACAACCATTGTATTAATTTTTTTTTTACAAAAAACAGCATCGATTTTCAAAAAATGATGTTGTAGTGAATAAATCAACATCGATTTTTAGAAAAATCGATATTGTGGTACATAAATCAATATCGATTTTTAGAAAAATCGATGTTGTGGTGCATACATCATCTATTTTAGGAAAACGTACCGATGTTGTGGTGCATAAATCAACATCGGTTTTAGAAGAATCGATGTTGTGAGTGGTTCACAACATTTGTTTTTAGAAAAATCGATATTGTCAAGTGTACTACAACATCAATTTTCCTAAATCGGATGTTGATTTTACATATTATAACAAATTACTTAAATACAATTATAACAAATTATAACCTAACACATCAAACCAAGATGTTACACATTACACTCATGCACCCACATATAGTTCAATAAGCATAGCAAGACATTTCAACACCTTAAATTCTTGCAAACAACTCACTAAGAAATCATATGAATGTGAATCTCATGATCTCAACATAAAGTCAACTCTAATCATAAAACAACATCATCTCAATCATCTCTCTTATCATCATCAATTCATTAAGATCTCAAAAACAATTTACATAAGCAAAACGAACATAAATCACATCCACATCAAGAACTGATTTTCTGGACTCAAAACTGATCATTAGACTAGAAACTAGTCACTAGACTCAAAACTGGTCATTGATCACTGGACGCGAAACTAGTCACTAAATGTGAAACAAGTCATTGGATGCGAAATTGGTCATTGAATGTGATACTACTCATTGGATATGAAATTGGTCACTAGACGCAAAAATAATTAGTGGATGCAAAATTGGTCATTGGAGGTGAAACTGCTCATTGGATATGAAATTGGTAACTGGACACGAAACTAATAAGTAGACATGAATCTGGTCATTGGATGCGAGATTGATCACTGGATGCAAATTCTATAGAATTGCCTTTTATGGCTTCCTAATCATCCCAAAACAAACCCAAACCCTTTTCTATCATCTCCAATACATAAATAACATCAAAACTCTTTACAAATATGAACTTTTCAACAATACTTATCAAAACTCAAAAGTTCAAACTTCCATTTTTAACAACATGATTGATTTTCAAGCAACCTTGAAACCAATCCATGACGACCTAAGCATAGAAAACGATAAATCTCCTTTACATATCAAACCCAAGGAACTTGCTTTGAGATGAATAAAAAGAAGAAATGAGGGAACTTTGAGTCCAAGGAGGAAGCTTTCTTCAACTCCACTAGCAATTCAAACTACAAAGGGCATTATCCATACCCAAAACCAACCCAAGATCAGATTCAAACCTAAAAACTAAGTCTTTTCCGTGGAACCCATGGTGTCCTAGGAAAATACGAAAATGGAATATAAAAGAGGGAGGAGAAGTGCTTACCACACAAAGGGACAACTAATGAGCACTAAAGAAAGGAGAAAAATACCTTCTTTGAGCAAGACAACCAAGTTCTCAACTCTTCGAGGAATGAGTTTTCTTAGAGAGAAAGAAGAGAATAAAAGGAGAACTTTTGTGTTTGTGTTTCAGATTTTTGTGGGTTGAAGGGGAGTTTATGACTCTTGTAATTCCTCCTTTTCACACCTAAGCCTTACTAGACACACCCACCTCTTCAAACATAAACTAAAATTCATCCTTTTAAGCCCAAAATATTAAAAACTCACCAACCACATACACACATAAAATCATATCACCAAATTTATTAATTAATTAATTCAAGTACTTAAATTTAATTTAATTTTTCTTATAATTTAATTAAAATCACTTGAACAATCTATTAACAAAACACACTGTTACACTTAACTTTCATGTCCTCTCTATGAGATTAAATTCTTTGTAATCTTTCAAACACTTGTTATTTGTGAAAGACAACAGTGACTTAGTGTTAAAGTATACTCGAGTTTTCTATCTTAAGGGGAGATAGTTTGTTGTATAGCCAAGAGTGGCTTAAAGAATACTTGGTGTAGTCAGAAGTGGCATAGAGAATATTGTTATAACCTTGATTTGGTTAGTGAAACACTTGTGAGTTTGAAGATGAACTGGACATAGCTCAAATTGAATGAATCAATATAAAAATGTGTTCTTGTGCTTTATCTTCTATTTATATCCTGGTAGGCGATACCAATGGTGGTGATGGTGGTGACAACAATGGTAGAGGTAGCAGTGGTGCTGGTAGTGGTGACGATGGTGGTGGTGTTAATGGAGGTAGTAATAATGTCAGTGGTGGTTGGTGGTCATAGTAGTAACAATAACAACAATGGTAACACTGACAGTGGTAGTGATGGTAGTGCAAGTGAAGGTAGTAGCGATGTTAATGGTGGTGATAGTAGCGGTGACAATAGTGGTGGTGATTGTAGCAATGCTAGTGACAAAAATAATGACAAGAAGGATGATTATCAAAGGTAGCAAGAGTATTTATTAATTGAAACACTTGAAAATTATTTTGAAAACTAAAAATCATTTTCCTAATTTTGTTAAAAACTATTTCAACTTCATTTTTGTTGAACACATGTTTTTTAAAAATTGTATTTGAAAATTAAAATCCAAAAACTCACAAACAGCTTGATGGACCCATAGTTTCCTAAGTATTGTTTTTATCAAATTAAGTATCTCTATTTTAAGCTAAGCAAGTTTAACCTTTCCACCAATTTTCTTCTGCTAAAAATACCACTCAAAATATTTATTAATTGAATTAATTAAATTAAAACTCACAAATCAATTAAAACATCAAGTTTCCACAAAATAAAGTAAAATCTCAATTTTTTCTTGTTCAAATCCCAAATTTGCATGAAGAATTTTAAAAAAACTGACATTTTCATGTTTTCATTTCATTTTTTACTCTAAAATTTTAAAATTATTTATTGAAAATGATTGCTAAAAAGTTTTATATAAATTCTATTATTGAATTTTATGATATGAAAAAATGATGCCACAAGCTAAATAGAAATGATACATTTTAACTATTATGATATAATGTTTATTTAATATTTATTATAAGTTTTCGGTACTTTTTTTTATAGATATCTATATATATTCACTTTTTTATGATAAAATAATTAGATATACAATTTTTTTAGAGAAACAGATATACAATTAAGAAGATCAAATATATAAATAAAATAAAAGTAATATAGTTT
>PYAF01005858.1:1386139-1402790 GCA_007407185.1 Glycine tomentella
AGAGGACAGGATTCAAGGAATTGAAGATCAAAATAGTTTCTAAAAGTTCTATAGTAAAACCTAAATTTATATTACGTGGATATTTTAACTATTTTTTACTCCAAATTAATTTTCTAAATTATTAAATTACCACATATAGAAGCAAATGATTGGACACGTGTGATTAATATACTGAAGTTAAAGTTGAATCATCCGAGTAGTACTCGAGTTCAATCTTTTGGTAAAAACAATTTCTGATTAGACTTTACTTATCTTCTGGTGGAACTTCAAATTAATTAGGATCTCTTTCTCCTTATGAATAAAATGGTTAAATAAAAAAAACACATATATAGGATGACTTTGAAGAAAGATATTGGGTGGGGGCAATAGCATAAGCCAGAGGGGAATCCCCTGCAAATCTCCCAATTTTGTTGACTATTACTGCATAATAAAAAAGAATTGAAGTGAGTGCGACATGATAAAATTGATATTTGATTCGTTGCAGTTATTATTAGTAATTAAGTGATTAAATACAAAGTCGTATTAAGAGGGTTTAGCTTAGTTTGTTGAGTAGGGTTCGTGAGTTGTTATAAATTTTTTGGTATTTATCTTTGATTCTTATAGATTAGAAAAACGCAAAATTGTTGTTTCATTGTTTTAATTTAATTTTTTCCATTTTAAAATCTCGTGGCTCTTTTATAAGGCAAAGTTACATAATTTCGAGTATACATTATATAACATGAATTAGTTAGTGTGTTAACTGTTGATTTTTTTCATCAACAATTGAAAAAAAAATTATATATATATACATATAATAGTGGTAATAAAATTTAAACTTAAAACTTATATAAATTGTTCAATTCTCTAGCTCTAGATTGTCTTTCCTAGTTCAATTTATTTACTTTACTCTTTCTTTAGAGAGACAAATTATTCTAAAATATTAGGTTGAGTGGGGCAGTTATACCAAGAATTGTTACTTTAATAAAGCTTTATTTTTCTTTTAAATAGATTTCATTAATTTATACTCAGATGCATGTCTTTGTCATCCAACAATTAATTAAATGACCTCATGTACATTCCTTATGGATGAATCGTGAATCTGTGCCTCGTGATTCCTTTTTGTCAGAGATACTCTCAACCTTGAAATTCTTTAGCTATATACCATGACTAGGGATTCCTTGAATATGTCACATGCCACATTTGAAAGAATAGAAGGACTTTTAAATTTTTTCTATAGTCAACAATTTTTTTTGGGCTTGACTTTTTGAGGAAGGGAAAACTAAATAAATTATGAAAAGGAAAATGTTAGTCATACATCCCATTTTGGTTGGAATGGGGTGGAAGAAAGAGAGAAATAGAGAAAAGGGAAAAAAAAAGTAGAGATATAGAGAGAGAAAAATAGGTAGAAATGGAACATAAAAAAATGATATGTATGTATATCCTTACTCTTTATGGAAAAAAAATCAATGTTTGAATATATTTATAATTTCTAAACTTTGCACTTCAACAAATGCCATTTAGCTGACACTTCTTTCACAGGAAGCTTCTTGCAACATTGTAGCTTAAATGAACTTTCTATACATTGTCGCATTAGATGAAATCGGCTACATGGATCTTACCACATCAGACTCAGTTAAAAACCAAATTCTCAGGATACAAGAAAGATGGCACTATTAATGAAATGAGAACTATACTTCCAAACTGCCAAGTTTTGTTGATATTTGTCAAGGTATTAAGTTACAGGCTGTGAAACTTCAAAAACTTCACATACTCTAATGCCCCAAAACTGTTCCAAGTTTGAGAAAATGCAGTTAACTCCTCTTCCCCGCCAACCAGGTTGATTTTTGACCTACCAATATTGTGAGTGTGAAACATGAAGCTGCGAGTGATCAATATCCCTGAGTTCGAGATTCATGGGTAAATTTGTTCAAAGAGTATTCAATTTGCTCCTATTTGGTGTGATTAGTGTTTATATAATCTTATCCTATGCACATATGTGATATAATATGATGAATTCATCATAAATTGTATGTTATATTTGTCATAAATAAGTCATGTATATACTTTGCCTGAATTCTTGCAATAGAATATCTCTACTTTGTTATAAAGCTATTTGAAAGGAAGCATCACACAAGTTGACTTGAAAAGCCACATAGATTCTTTTGTATCAACTTTAGTCATATATAATAACAAAGTTACTGGAATTTCTTTAAACTTATCTGTGAATACATTAGTTCCGTTAAAAGAGGACAACTTTATAAAAGTATCTTCTCTATAAATGCTGCATTTTTTATATTCCCCATTTTCTACTATTTCAAACAGCTTTATTGCAAATGATTCTGATTTTCAAATTCCCCCAACTAATCAATTCTCAAACGCGCCTTCCCTCTTGTTTTTCAATTCTCAAATGCTTTTATGGAGGCTCTTCTAATCCGAAACATCAACACCAAGGACATCACCCGGTTGTTTTTAGCTGCTTTAGAAGGTGGCAAGCCAAAAATTAAGAAACTCTTGAGAGCTTGAGTAAAATATAATCTACAAGTTGCAGATGGATATACAGCATTGGGTAGGGTTAATGATGAAATAGAGATTTCATTCTTCACCCAGACGGCTTGATTAGTTTGTTTCCATTATGAGCCAGTTTAACTACACACATAGTTGTTCAAATTATGATAACTTTTTGAATTTTGCACTATGTTAGTTTATGAGCTTTGGGTTGATTGTAAGTAAGTATGAAGTTTATCTTAAGAATATATGTATAAACTTATTTAATTTCTTTCATTGCCTGAGATGCAGATGGTGAATAATTATTGCTGGAAAACTGGGCATAACAAGTAAATGAGTTTAGGGATATTTGGTTTGAGAAATCATTTTATATTTTTATATTCTGTTAATTACAAAATGTCACTTTATTTTCAGTTCATTTTTGTATAGGAAATAGTAATAGCAAATACTGAAAATAGCAAACAATATATATAGAAAATTGTTTTCAGTGTTTCTATTGTAAACTTTTGAAAACAAGAAACAAAGTGAAAATAGAAAATGAAAAGAGAAAAGGTATTCTTAAACCAAACAGGCATACAACCCCTATATATTATACAACCTTTTAACATAATATGGACAGTTGAACATTAATTCTACCTTTCCCATGCATAACATATCAACTATAGTGACTCTCTTGCACCTATTGAAGAGCTGAGTGCTAATAAAGTAAAAGGGCAAAAAAATAACATTCAAAACTCATATGACAAACTAGTTTGGAAAATGGATACCCTTTAACCACCCATGAAATCAATACAAAGCATATATGTATGAAGGAAGGACTCATCCTTTTCTTTTCTTTTTTTAAATTTGTTATCTTATACTTTTCTAGATCACTACATTTGAAATGTGTTTGGTTGCTTAGCTTGAGCAAGCATTTCAACCACTTCCCTCATGGTTGGTCGCTCCACACTGTGTTCATGAACACACAACATTGCCACAAAAAACACCTGCATTGCTTCAGCTAAAGGAATGTGATCTAGCCTCTCATCAAGGATCTTCATCACCATCTCTTTGTTCCAATTGGTTTGCATCTTGGTCCATTGAACAATGTCTAATCCTTCTTCACCAAAATCCCCCACCGGCCTTCTTCCCGTTATCAGTTCTAGCAGCACCACTCCGAAACTATAAACATCACTTTTCTCATCCACTTTCAATGTGTATGCATATTCTGCAACATAAATTAAAATCAGTTAAAAAATGGTGGATTTCACAACTTAAACTTCAAAGTTAAAGTAGCCAACACTATAATAAACAAATTTGATGTGTGTGAATATATGGATGTATGTTGTACATGTATAAAATAAGTTAAGATTAAATGATCTTTATAAATGGCACAATATTTTAGTCCTACATAATAAAACAGTGTTTTAGCTTTTACATGAAAAACTTTTATAAATTAGTCCCTGTCAATTGCCAAATTATAACAAAGTTAGATTTTGCTTTCTTGTCCTATCAAATAGGAAGCAAAATGTAAGATTTTTTTTTTCTTGGAAAGATTAAAATGGTATATGGTAAAAGGACAAAATTATTAATTTAACTTAGAAAAAAAAGGGCAAGGAAAAGGAAGACTGGTCCAATATTATTTTACAGATAAAGGGAAAAGCTTCTTGTTAATTTTCTAAAGTAGCAAGTTAAATTTGTATAAAGGTAACCAACTTGTGTCTTGTGCCTAAATTCTTCACGTTTCTTTTTCATCTGGGATTTTGAGAAAGTGAATCTTAGATCTCAATCTGAAACTTTGAGGGGGTAAAATATATGCATTTGGTTAATGTGCATTTAGTGACTGTTACTGATGTGATAAAGGGTGATGGTCAAAAAGGGATGGCTGTGATTTGTTCTTGTTTAAGGGTTTGTAGTTTCAAGGCATGCAAAAGCGCGCGCGCACACACACACAGTTAGCGTGAAAAAAGAAAGTGAAAAGAATTTCCTCTGTGTTAGTGGAGCCTTTACTCAGTCAGTCTAGGAATACACATACATGGTGTTGGACACTGTGGTCCCAGGAAAAGACCAAGTACATGCTACAGTGGCTAAGGAGAGGAAAGAATATTTTTGTACCCAAAAATAAATGAAAAAGTATATTTAACACATGAACCTTTTTTGCTATGAAATTTTGAATTTTATTATTAGAAAAAAAAAGAGCCTGAATTCATCATTCTTGTTGTTGCACGTTAAAGGATTTTCACTCATTTCAATTGGTCAAGTTAGTAATCTAAACAATAATGTACTCCAAACTTTTATTTGGAGGGAAAAAATATTTATGGTCCTAGACCACCATATGACTATGGTCTCAGTTAATCTCAATATAACATGTAATCGAATTTTTCAGTTTACAAAAAAAGAGTTGATAAAACTAAGGACGGTAATCTAGACAATGTAATATCTTTTCTAGGGGGTTGGTGGTTAAGTAATAATGTCTTCAACTTGAAGTTAGTGATGCTAACCAATTAGATTGAGACAGAAGATATAAATCTACTTGAAGTTATCAATTATGATCTCTCAAATTATAGTTGAATATTTAAAGTAAGTACCTGGAGCAATATATCCATAAGAGCCAGCAATTGAAGACATGCACTCTGATCCCCCATTATCTTGCATGAACTTGGCAAGCCCAAAATCAGCAACATGAGCCTCAAAGTCAGAGTTCAACAATATGTTGTTTGACTTGACATCCCTATGGATGATTAAAGGGGAACAATCATGGTGCAAATAGCAAAGTCCTTTTGCAGCTTCTATGGCTATTTTGAGCCTAGTGTCCCACTTGAGAAACTCACCCCTCTTCCCATGCAAGACTTCTCCCAGGCTTCCATTTGGCATATAATCATAAACAAGCAAATTGGTCTCTCTGTTTGAACAAAATGCCAGTAGCCTCACAATGTACCTGTGCCTGATTCTCCCCAATGTTTTTATTTCTGCAGAGAGGCCATTGTCATGGGAAGAGCCTTTGTTGATTCCTAAGAGCTTCTTCACTGCCACTTCCTCTCCCTTAGGCATGGTTCCCCTGTATACAACACCAGATCCTCCTCTTCCTATGACATTGCTTTCCTTTATGCACCCTGTGATGTCCTCACTCACATATTCCAGCTTCTGGAATGCTGTTAACTTCCATGAATTGGAGTGCCTCCTTGTCTTTCTACTCTTGATGATTGCCAATGTTGCAAAAACCAATGAGCATCCCAAAAATGCCAATGCAAAGAGGAACTTGAACTTCCCAGGGACCCCAGGTTTTGCACTGCTTTTTTGTTGAGATTCCAACACAGCTGTTGAAGAAAGGTTGCATGGCTTGGAGTCATATCCACATAGCTGAGAGTTACCAACAAAGGATGTGGAATTAAAGAGTGAGAATTGGCCCCCCTCAGGTATTGAGCCTGAGAAGTTATTGTGAGAGAAATCTGCTGAAGTTAAGCCCTTCATGGCCCTAAGTTCCTTGGGAAGGCTTTGGTTTAGGTGGTTCCATGAGACATTGAGATAATTTAATATGTGAATTTGAGCAACTTGGACTGGAATAGGGCCTGATAGTTGGTTTTCGCTCAAATCTAAATAGGTGAGTAACACACAGTTACCTATTCCAGGTGGAATAGTACCTGAAAAGCTGTTAGCACTAATATCCAACTTGAGGATACTTTTTAACCTCCCTATATCTGGTGGGATTTCACCTGAGAATCTGTTTCCACTGAGCAGAAGGATTTGCAAGTTTGGAAAATTTGAAATTGAGGCTGGAAGAGTCCCTGAAAACCGGTTGTTTGATAGGTTCAATTGTTCTAGTTTGGAGGATGTGTTGCTTGTCGATTGTGGAAAGCCACCACTAAGATAATTGTTCTGTAGCTCCACAAGTAATAACTCAGGCAAATAAAGAAACTCATGTGGGATTGGCCCAGTTAAATAGTTCTGGCCCAAACGGACTCTTTGGAGTGTGTAGCATTGACCAAGATCATCAGGCAAAGATCCAAACAGAAAGTTCTTCAGTAGGATCAAGATTTTCAGCCTCTTTCCAAGGCATAGAGATTTTGGTACCAAACCAGTGAGCTTATTTGTTGACAAATCAAGCTCAACCAACCTTCCATTCTGGCCAAGATTTGAAGGAATCACTCCAGTGAAGTTGTTCTGCCACAGCTTCAGAGTCTCCAATTTAGGTAGCTCAGCAATGAAGTGAGGAATTTCTCCATGCAACTTGTTTATAAACAAGTTCAAGAGAGTAAGCTCATGAAGGGCAGAGAACTCATAAGGGATGCCTCCTGTGAGCATGTTGAATGATAGATCAAGGGCTTTTAACATAGTCAAGTTTCCTAACTGGGGAGGGATTGAACCACTTAGCTGATTGGTTTGCAAGAAGAGAGTGTCTAACTTGTAGAGGTTTCCCAACTCAATAGGAATTGGACCAGTCAAGCCACAGTTTGCAATGTCTAGATGAACCAAATTGGTCAGCTTACCAAACAGAGGAGGGATTCCACCATCAAACTGATTGTAGTATCCCAAGTAAAGATGAGTCAGTTTAGTGAGATTCCCAAGCTCACTTGGTATGAAGCCTCTCAAATCATTCCCTGCAAGAGACAGAAAGTTGAGCTGCCACATTTTTCCATAACTTGGAGGGATTTCTCCAGAAAAGTAGTTCCCTCCAAAGTTCAAGTGCTTGATCTTTGGGAGACCAATGACACCCTGAGGAAGTGAGCAATTGAAAGCATTGTCATAGGCATCCAGCACTTCAAGCTCCTTCAGCTGGGAGAATTTCCAACTCAAGTTCCCACTGAACATGTTGTTGGACATGTTGAGGAACCTCAGCTTTGGTAGCTTGTGAATGTCCCTTGGAAACTCCCCAGAGAAGCCATTTCCCTGGAGTGAGACACTCACAAGGCTCAAGAGTCCTGTGATGTAAGGTGAAAGTGACCCTGAGGCATTCAAATTGGATATGTCAAGTGACACCACAGACATGTTGCCATGGTCACACTGAATGCCATACCAAGTGCTGCAAAGGGAAATGTAGTTTGACATGTCCCAGCTCCTCAGAGAAGAGTTTGCAACTCCAAAATCTTGCTTCATAGAAACAAGGATTGAAGCTTGCCTTCTCAGGGAAAGAGGAAGTGAACAAACATAAGCAGGACTAGTGAGACACACAAAGAAGAAGAACATGCAAAAGGGTACAAAACTGAAAGAAGAAAGGATAGCCATTTTCCAGAAAAATGGTTTAGAGGAGTAGCATATGAAAGGAACCTAATACACTATGAGGGTGAAATAGCAATGACAACATTTCATAGACCTTAAAAAGTTAACCTGATTATACAATAACAGGATTGATAAGGTGATTTCTCTAATGAAGAGCATAGAAAGCTAACATAACACTAACAGCATCCAATGTTCTCTTTCTTTCTCTTCTCTCAACACTTTTCCTCCTTCACATTCACGCACACTTACACACATTGCTTTGGTGTCATCTTTAGCTTTTTTAAAAAGCAAAAGCAAAAGCAAGTGTTGTTGGAATAGAAAAAAATATGGATAACCATTAACCATAGACAGTTTCATCACCCAATTAATATTTAGTGTTCCACTTGGTGTCGGTTTTTGAGACCAGTTTCACCATTGTCCTTTGCTTTTCATTTTACTAATTAATTTTCTTTATTTGATTTGTGAACTTCATGAGAGGGTCCAACATGGCAGTTGATTCAGATATGGAACTTCTTTCATGCAGCTCTAGTACATGATTAAACCATCCATGGACATCTTTAGTGTCAATTAGGGTCTAGAATAGAACTTTATAGCAAATTTAAGGTTTTTTGTTTCTGGCTTTTGAAAGGAAGGAGTAAATGGGGTGTGGAAGCACACTAGCACTTTTTTTTTTTGGTGGCTGCCCCCTTGTGCGTAAATTGATGTCGGAAAAGCAAAAGAAGAACATGGAAAAGAAATTGAAAGGGGTTCAGTCATAACCAACCACTGTTACGTTTGTTCCACAATGAAGTTAGTTAATGCAAAAGTTGGACAAATTATGTTTCATGTAACTAGAGAGATTTTTGTATAAATATGATACGATGGATTTAACTCGAATGCACTTTAATTTTGTACTATAGTTTTCTATTGTGCTAGTCATAATTGTCCTCTATAATTTATAGTGTATTTCTCATTTAGGGGAATCAAATTAATGTTTTGATCGTGCTAATGATTAGCACCATAATTAATAATTAAACATTAATGATGAAAGTAAAGATCGATCAACAATTGTATATATATAATGGAGCGTTTTTGTGGGATTTTGCTTCTAAAATGGAGAGATGTGGAAAAAAAAAAGTAAAGTGTCTTTTTTAATGACTTATAAGACAAGTTAGATTTACAAGCTACATTAATTTTAAATCAACACTACATATAATTCTACTTTCTCATTTTAGAAGAAAAATTATCATTATATTAACGGGAGAAATGATTTTTAGACACGTCCACTTTTTTAAACATTTCATTAATAATTTTTATTTTTATTTATCTCTCTTCTTATTATATCATATCATTTATTATATTTATATTTTTCTTTATTTTTTTATCTCTTTCACTAAGTATTGAATAACCTTTGAAGTGTCTAAAATATTTTTTGTATTAGATACATAAACTTTGAGAGAGAGAAAAAAGAAGTAAAAAATGTAATATAATTTGATCTCTTAATGGGATATTCTTTTTATATCTTGATTCGTATATACTTATATCTTTTCAAAACATTTTTCAGGACACTTTCTTTCTTTCTTTTCTTTACTCTCTTTTCTCTTTCTTTATTTGCAAAAGTACATCTCATTTTTTTTTCTTTAGGTTATTTTTTAGAGAGGTTATAACACCTCCAAGGCTCCAACAAGAATGGCTAGAATAAGTCTCACGAACAATGGTTGTGAAATGTGATGCCTCGTTCAAAATGCATGTGGGGTTACTGCTCGGTTTGGGGTATTTTCACTATTTATAAAATATTTAACATATATAATAATAGAAGAATTATTAATTAGCAAAAAAAAATACATCAATTTATAATATATATATATATATATATATATATATTATACCTTTAAAAAAAAACCCTAGATTATTAGAATTGTGTGAATATTCTATACTTCAGTTAGCTTGTAGAAGTTTAACCCTCAAATGATTAACAATGAGTCGAGACTCTACTTAAGTACTTATTTTTTTACATGAAAAAGTAGTAGTGTTGATTTCCACCCCATCAAGAAATTTTAGCACTCAAAGCAATGTGACACAAAACATGATTAAATTATTTGAACGATCAATTAAATCAATCTGTAAGTACTAATTAAATTGGTTACATAGTGATTAGTGTGTTTGTAGTTAATAATATATAGACGTGTATGTTATCAATTCATCTGACAATATAATGTCTTTTTTGACAATGTCTTTTATACTATAAATATAAGTCCTTTTTTATATTGAAAATGGAAGCTTTAAGAGAACAGTAGAATAGGTCAAGACATAGAATCTTGCATATATATATATATGATGTAAAAGATGCAAATTAATTTATATGCATTTTCATTTATTTTGACAACATTCTGTTATTGTATACCATGTTTTAAGAAGAAGAAAAAATCTAAATGCCTAAAAAAATAAGCAGGGTGGTAAGCAACAACGACTAGTTGTGTTTCACTTCCAGAAAATAGTGTTGCACTAATTCTCCTGTTTCGCGACACAATAGAGATAGAGGAAAGTGGAGCCTATATGAATTTTTGGTCTTCCTCTCTACTATTTCCCTCTATCCAAATCAGTGAAATATAACCTTTCATCCTTAAATCCAATTTCTCTGTCTCCTAATTCAATCATATATATATATATATATATATATATATATATATATATATATATATATATATATATATATATATATATACACACACACACACAATTACGTTGATAAAGTTGTCAACATATTTACTTTTAAAAGTAAGCTTAGGCCTAAATATGCCTTCAAATAGGGTTCTAACGCTAGACCTCATCTTGAAAAAATGTCTATATCAAATCATACCTTAAGTTTATGAAATGAATTAAAAGTTCATTCGACTTAGGATAAGACTTGAGGTAAACGTACGGACCTATTTTTATCCTTGAACACCCGTAAATCACCTTTACCATTTACCAAATTAACATATTATAAAGTTTCCATGATTTTAACCATTATATGTCTATATATCATTGTCAGATCATTAAGAAAAGATTATAGCAAAAAAAAAAAAGCATCATTAAGAAAAGATGGAAGATAGTGATTGCTAAAGCAAACGCTATTTTTTATCTTTTTGAAAGAAGAAAAAAAGAAAATTCGCTTCCCAATTATAACTCAAGTCACAATCCAATTACCCAAACCAGTTAGAAGAGAAAGAAAAAAAATATCACAAAGTGAACAATGACTAAAAACCGTGTGTTGAATATATTGGCCATGCCAAAATTGATGAGTATATATATTATAAGCATAATTCTCATTTTATAAGTAAATTTTATAGAATTGAATTAGATTTAAATTCAAATTTATTAGAGCATATTAAGTTATGTTTGACAAGATATTTAAGTTAAATTTTAATTTTTTTTATTAACAAAAAATTTATTTGAAATAACATTTTTAAAAACATTAGCTTCTAACTTCTAACTTTTAACATTTAATTTTTTTATATTTTCTTCCACTTTTATTCTCAATATATTTATTCAATGCCTTAGTTATCCTGTTTAAATAAATTATGATTTTATTATTTTTTATCATTCTACATTTTCAGTTACTTCAACAGCTAATTTTACCGATCACTTATAATTTAATAAGTTAGATTTTCAACTACTAGCTAATTTTTCAACTTCCGGCTCAACTAGTTTTGCCAATTAGAGCCTTACACATATCATGTCACCCACTATCCAGTCGTTATTGGAGCACTCACAAATGTTAAGTCTTGCAAACCTCATGCTCGAAATGTTCAGTTTTCAACAAGATGTGGGATTTTCAAAAATCTCCCATAAAAAATCTCACAAATGTTAAGTCAATTTGTAGAATTAAGTTAGACCAATCTGACATTTTAAGATCGTGAATTCTTTATTTGTTCTTTTTCAATTGTTAAAAACAAAGTAGAAAAAAAGGATATTTTTTTAATGATCACAAGGATAATTTTCAATTATAAAGTTTAATGACTATGTACCATCAACTAGTAAATAATAATTGTCTGTATCTTTTTAAATAATTATTATAAATTTTAACAAATTTATCATTGTGTGTTATTCACATTTAGCTAAAAAAAACCTACTATAATTTACATGCTATTAAAAATAAGAAAAATCATTTGATCTTATAGTTTAATGAACTTTACTTTTTAGTTCATATATTTAAAGATCGTCCATTTTAGTTCTTGTAAAAGAACTTCCAGATCCCTTTGATCACTGTTGTTAAAAATGATAAGGACTAAAAAGTAAAATTTATGTAACTATAAGAACCAAAAAGAATCCAAAAGTGTTTTTACATGAACTAAAAAGAATATGATTTTTAAGTGTAATGTCTAAAAGATAAAATTTGAACAAACTTTTGATTTCCAACAAACAAAACTTAATCAATCTCCACATGAGATACATTAGACAGTAGGTTATAAAATATGATTTCTAATTTATTTGTAATCAGTAATTATTATAATTTTTCTAGTAAATAATTATCAATATTTTACTTTCTTTTTTAGATTAACATAATTATTTAATATCGTTAGGTGACAGTCAGTTAGAAAGTGTCTTTACGTACACGAAGAAAAAAACTTATGTTTTAATCCGTATAAGATCTTATATAAACTAAAACTTAAGTCTTTTAAAAACTAAGTATATGTTTGAATTAAAGTATGTAACTTAAGTTTAGATCAATAAACTTTATTTTACAAATTAAGTTTGCAAAAGTAACTTCCTTTTCCTTTAATTTCAAACTAAGTTTCAACATAAAATTATAACTAAACTTAACCGATCGAAGCTAATTAAAAATCAAATTAATAAGAGATTTTTTAATTTTACTTTTTTTAACATACACTGAGATCTTGAGGGTCTTTCAACTGGAATCAAGCATGCCTTAAAACTTAAGAAACATAGTAAAAATAAGAACCAAGGTGTACTAAATAAAAACATATAAAGACTAAAACCTGGAGTCTTTTCATATTAATTTCTAAATATGAGTATCACATATAGACATCAAATAATAATTTTAATATTTTAACCTTATTCTCAAGTTCTTCCCATATCTTGATCTGAAGACTTAGATTTTGTTTGGGAGAGAGATTTTAGAGGAGAAGGGAGAGAAGAGAAAGGTTTAGGTTGAGACATCTTCTTGTTTGGGAGTTTTAATTTTTGAGGGAAAGGATTTAAGGATTTTTAAAACTCCTCTAAAATCCTCCAAAGCCTAACAATTATTGTTCCCCCAATTTAGAGGATTTTAGAAGGAAAAATATAGAATTTGTTATCCTACCCCAACCACCCCAACCAGTGTTAATAAAATTACTATCATACCCCAACCAATGTTAATAAAATATCAAAATACAAAATATTAAATCACAATTCAAGGGCAAAATTGTAAAAGTATCTTATTAACTCTCCATTTCTCTCTCTTAATATATTTTTAACTCCTAAACAAGGAGGAAATGAACTTCTCTCATTTTCCTCCCTTTCCCTCTCCTCCCTTCCCCTTAAATATCTTTTCTTCTCTTTCCCTCTTAACTCCCAAATACAGCCTTAGGAGAAGTAACCAACCCAGAATAAGACAGAAAGACTTGGTAAGAAATAGAAGAGACAGTCTATGCTGTTGATATGACGATATAAGTATATGAAATCAACATAGGTAATCCTATAAACTCCACCAATTTAATTTCTTTTTAGGTAGATACCTGTGGTCCCTTGGACCCTCTCTTTCCTTCTTGTTATTTACTTACCAGCATGCACATGAATAAAGTACATTGTGTCCTCTACAATAATGAACACACTCCCTGCATCTTTTAATTACCCTTCAGTTTTCACCAAGTAATAACGTGAAACTTATAAAGCAGAGTCCATTGATTCTTTTCAACGACAATGTTGGGATCCATCATTTTGCTCTCTTTCATTTCTCTCTCCTAAGATTGATTGGTTTGAATATTAATTTCTTTCTATAAATCTTCTAATTTTTTTTTTTAGTTTTTATGTCAATCAATTGAAAAGGATTGATTATACTATGTTCACGTATAATTAAAGATAATTTAACTTTGAAAATATAGTAATGATATTTAATAATATATAATTAGATAATTAGACAATAATATACAAATTTACAGTGATAATTAATTAAAATTACTTTTTTTTTTCATTTTACCTTTGTTTTTTTCATCATTATTACCTGCTAAAATTGGTCAATGGCACTATGACTGTAAGCTCAGCTTGGCATGATATATGCTTCGAGACAAAGCATAATAGTTGGGGAATTCATTGCTGTACATGTCGGTCCCATTATGTGGGTTCTTTGTTTTGTTTTGGGTGGTGGGTTCTAGGGCCCATTTCTGGCATCATGTCACTGAAACAAGTACTTTTGGTACACTGTCCGTCTTTGTTATAAAAAAATAAAAAATAAAAGACTTACTCTTTCAGTTGAAGAATTGAAGATACATGATTTTGATTTGGGTATTTTATATATGTATATAAATTTCAAATTAGTGACAAAAGACAAAAATAATTAAAATAAATAGTATATGTATCCATAATGTAAATTATAATGTTATTCGATCATAAATTATTATGTATGATATTTTTATTAATTTTTATAATAATTATTTTAAAAGTCATATCATTCATAATTTTATATTAGTTAACATATAAAATATTTTATACTGGTACTCAATAAAAATTGAACTCAAATAAATAAATAAAGTATGCAATAAAGCAATACATTGCATGGATCAAATTTAGATACCGGTCTACATATAACAGAGCATCCTTTTACCCACCTTATGTTTATCTCCCACTTTGGGAGGGGGAGAACTGGAGAAGTCATGGTGGTAGAACAGAGAATAAAATTATTGTAGTGTTTGAAAATGAAATGCATAGAAATCATATTTGTCCTAACCTAGCTTCCTAGTTTATAGGCCTTTGTTTTATACATACATGGAAATGGGATCACCTTAATTAATTAGACAACTTTCTCTATCAAAATTAATTAGGACGCACAACTGGGTGAATTGATTATTATTTTGTTATAAATTGTAGTTTACATATGAGAAAACTCTCGAGCCACACTATATGAATATAAAAAAAAAAAAAACTTTTGAGTGGGTCAATATATTTTCTTAATTAGTTCAAAATCAAATTAGGGAATCAAAGCTAATGATATAAATTTATTCATAACATTTTAATCATATTTGACTAGCATGCGCATGCCGTTTCAATCTATTTTTGTTGATAACTGTTTTAATGCATTTTTCCACAAAAATATGGCCCATACATTGCATAATAATATACACCAAGTGGCAAGAGAGAGGAGCAACTTTTTGTTGGTCTGTTTCTAGGGTTTCATGCTATTCAAGTCTGCGCCCATGGTTCTCTTTCCTCTTATATATTTTTTTGCAAAGAAAAAAAGAAGAAAAAACTGCATCATTTGTTTCTGACAATCGTTTGAATTTTATTTTATTTTTTAGAGAAATTTAAGTCATTTATTTCAAATTTTAGCTAATTTCATCTTTAAATGAATGAATTTTAGAATATGAAATGAAAGATAATAACCATCTTATTTTCTAAAATTTAATTAGAACTTTCATTTATTTTCTTATATTTTTGTATTTTAATTTTTGAGTTAAAAAAAGGAGGGTTAAAGTTCTAATGAATTATGAAAGAAAACCGTAAGAGCAGCCCATAAGATGCTTTTGAGATAAGAAGATTTCTTCTTAGTGTAAAAGAGTAATGTAAAGGGAGGAGAATTTCAAATAAGAGAGAGATGTATAAACCAACGAGATTTGAAAAGATTTCTTGTAAGTGATAGTGTTAGCATTTTTTTATTTATAATTAGGCATGACAACTAGACAGGAGCGAATATTGCATTCCTCGTCTCCATGACTCAAAACTCATTCTCCGACCTCGGCTCCAATCCCTGTCGGGTTTTAAAACCATTCTCGTCTCCACTATTTGATTAAAATTAAAAAAAATTAAAAATAATATAATTTTTTTATTTAAAAAATCAAATGAAAATACTAATTACGTACCAAAAAAACAATAACAAAAACACATTTAAAATATAAGATCATAATTGAAAAATTACAAAACAAAATTAATCAATTCAATTAAAAAAATTACAAAATAATATTTCTTTTTTTTCTTTTTTAATATTATTTATTACGGGGTGGGGGCGGGGGCGGATATCAGTAATCTCATATCCACCTCCGCCCCCGCCCTCGCTTTTAGCTTTTGGGGAAAATCTGAATCCGAACCCGTTAAACACGAGTTTTTCTCAGCTAAAATCAGGACAAATTTAGGTGAATACCCATGAGTTCCTTCAGCGTTGTCATGCGTATTTATAATTCTTAATTGAGGGAGTAAGGTTTAATTTGTAGGGTGACACATTATTTGAGGAGGCTTTTCAACTTTTTCCTTAAAACTTGTTATCTTATTTTGAGATAGGGAATATTTATTAGAGTGGTCACGTGGACATAGGCAAGAGGCATGAGTCAAGTTAAATTTGGTGTCTTTTGCTATTTTTATGTGGTTTGTTTTTGTACTCTTGGCAATGTATATTATTGGTGATAGCTAACTATGATGTAAGTACAATAAGTATTAGCATTGAATATTTAAATTATAATGAAGTGATTAACAAATTTAGTATTCCCCTCCATTTCTAAACAATACTCATTTTGTTTCTTTTTAATTGTCAAATTTTTGTAAAAAGATTGTTTTTATTTATACTCTTTTATCAATTATACTCTTACTTGTTTCATAATCTTTAATTAATTTACACATGTATTTATTGTGAAGTGAAAAAAAATAAAAAATCTCACAACTATTTTATAAGAATCAAGAGAATTTATTGCATTTCTTGATTTCTATGTATCAAGCTTAAAAGACAGATAAAAGGAAACAATAGTCTTTTAAGGTTATACACATTAATTAAGAAACATTTAATTGATACAAATTTAGACAAAAA
>PYAF01005858.1:1402890-1413204 GCA_007407185.1 Glycine tomentella
AATTAATTTACACATGTATTTATTGTGAAGTGAAAAAAAATAAAAAATCTCACAACTATTTTATAAGAATCAAGAGAATTTATTGCATTTCTTGATTTCTATGTATCAAGCTTAAAAGACAGATAAAAGGAAACAATAGTCTTTTAAGGTTATACACATTAATTAAGAAACATTTAATTGATACAAATTTAGACAAAAATACTCCTAGTTTTTCAACTACTCTTGTCATTAATTATCTCACTATCCACAAATAATAAATACATTCTACCCTCCACCAATTTATTTTGAGAAATTCTTAGGTGCACTTGAAACAAGATATTTTTTTGCTCTGATCCATTCATTGTTCGTCATGTCAGCAATCTACCTAGAAAATTTAAAAATTATCATTAATGTAGGAAACAACAATGACTCACAATGCTGACATGACGAACAATAAATGGATCAGAGCAAGAAAAATGTCTTGCTCCAGGTGCATCTAAGAATTTCTCATTTATTTTTATGACACATGTCTCTTGTCAATGCAAGTATTTATTGATATTCTTAATTACATATAGGGATATTGTTGAAAAAATAGCTAAAAAACTAAAAGGATTAGACCCTTTGTCCCAAAATTAATGTCAAAATTGAAAAAATAAATATATCAAAATAAGTGTCGTATTTAATTAACTTTTCAATGTAATATCAGCAATTTTTTCACTAATATTTCTAATAAGTGTTACTTTAGTTTTTCAATATAATTAATACTAAGGTTAGTTTTTAGAATGACACTTATTTTAGGACAAAGAGAATATTATTTTGAGACAAAAATAAAAAAGCTAAAAAGACTATTATTTTAGAATGAACTAAGCACCTAGTTTTACTATTAATTTAATTAGTCAATTTATCAATTTCATCCAACTGGCATATTAGATTTTAACTTTCAATTTTTAGCTAAAGTTATTTGGAAGCTTGAAATTGAAAGTTAATAAGATAGCCAATATGAAAGTGTTTGATAAAATTAGTTATTTTTTTATACAAGATGAAATAAAGCAATAAATAAAAACACAAAATAAGAATTAGCTAGCCACGAGGGAAGAGAACACCTCGAGCATCAACACAAAGATAACGAAGATACAAGGTTAACCTAGTGATTAATAAAGGGTGAAGGGAGAAAGGGTGAGAAGAAATTGCAGATTAGAATCCCCCAACTGATATTAATAATAAATTAATATTTATTGATAAAAAAATCAAAATAATGCAAAAGATCCACAAAAGGAGAGGTATTCCAAGATGTGCAATCATGATCTTGAGCAACACCATTCTTGGCAAGGTGATCAACACAAATTATTATTAAGTCTTGAATTTTCCTTATTAGCATCGCATACTTAAAGGTAGAGGCTCAGATATTAAGGATATGGCATAAGCAGAATCATAATAGGTTATCACTTGTGTGTATCCTAGATCCCAGACAATTTGTAACTTGATTTTGGCATAAATAGTATCTCTTTGACCCAAGAAACTAGACTACCTGACAATCCATTTGTTCATGATTGTCTCGGATCAACCTTCCATTTATAGCCAATGTGAGAGTGATTTTCTTGACACACTTTCATCAACATTGATGGAAACAATATTAGAATTTTCCCATATACTCTTGTGGCTACAATTAATTGTAACATTTTGTTTTGTCAAAAACTAACTAATATTACAATCCATTTGATTATTACTTACATTAATCATTGTAAAAAAAGTGGCAAATTGAAGTGAATGAGAGAGATTCCAAGAATATCTAACGCCAATTCACAGTCTTACTGGATGTGAAAAATAGTTTTGCTGATAGGTGAGCAATTGTAGCATTTGTCATGATCAATAATACCATGGTGATGCAGAAACCACATTTGTAGGCAAGGAATTGTGGCATATGAACCATGCAATGACACAAATGCATTGAGGCGAGGATAATTTCCAAATTCATCTAAAAGACTCATCTGTAATATGGTGGGAGATATTTTGCTTCACTAGCTAATTATAAACAAATCTAGTACTTTATTCATTACTAGCTACTTTGATTCCAATGATCATGTCTTGAACACCCAACTGAATAGAAGGTAGGGGAGAATTAAAAAGATGAAGGATGCCATGTGCAAATGTTGGATAAGTTCCATTGAACATCTCAGATAACATCCTCAATGAGTGTTTTTTTCTCATATATATATATTTTTCTTTGGAGATAATGTTGATTGAGACATGGTTAGACACAAAATGTTAAAATCTCTTTCAATGAGGATTTAAACCTTGTGCGTTATGTTATGAGGGACTAATTCTTTCCGTTAGACTCAACACTTGTTGGTCTTAAAAGCAACTTTAAGGGCAGTAATGTAGAACATATTGCACCTCATTACAAAGAGGATCATGATCCACCCAACTATCAAACCAGAATCTCGCTACTCCATTTCCAACCGGAAAAGATAATCCACCATCAATAATAATGGTAACTTTACAAATTGCATGCCGAACATGAGAGGATTTGGTTGCATTGTAATAATCTAGCAAGGTTCTATTTTGATTGAAATGGTACTTGCTATGAAGAACTCTAGGCCAGAGTTATGATTATTAGAATAAAGATTCCGCACAGTTTGTCAACCTCATACTCAGTCTATAAGCCTAATTCGCCAAATCGTTTAGGCTTAATGACTTTATTCCAGCTAACAAATGAACACCATGAACAGACTAGCCTTTTCAAATAAAATTGTTCACAATAGAATCCATTGTATGACAAACCCATTTCGAGAACTGATAAATTTGCATCGGATAAAGAGCAAATTAAAAGAAGATAGAACTGAATGGGCTACAGTACATCTGCTAGCCTTATGTAATAGTCTAGGTGCCAATCTAGATGTAAAGTGCCCAAAAATTAGTTGAAAGTAATGAGACTTGACCCCATGATAAAATCAGCCTTTGAATGGAATTAATGAATTGGCTAATAAATTAAAATAATAAAACAAAAATATATAAATAATTAGCCAAAACTTCAAATTTGGTAATAGTATTTTTAAATAATTATAATAATTTTCATATTTTAATCTATTTTATACAGTATACTTTATCATCTTGAAAACTATGATAATATTTTTTAAAGTTTTATTATCATTTATATATTATTATTAATTGGAATGAGATAATATAAATGAATTTATATATTACTAATTTTGACAATTTGGTATTACGAAGAAATGAAATTTGATGATGTTGTTGAATCATTCTCAATTACTTTCGGAAGCAACAATGTTGTGTTATTTATTTATTTTGTTAAGCATTTCTATCTTTTTAAATAAAAGTATTAAATTTTAATTAAATTAGATTATATTTATTTTATATTAAAAACTTTTTTATTTATAAATAAAATTTAAATTATGTTTCTTTGAAAAAAGTATTTTTAATAATTTTGATTTTTATCAATAAAGATCAAATAGTTTTTTTTTTATTAAAAATTAAAATGAAAAATGAAATAATTAAAATAAATAATATAATATCAAAACAATAATCCCAAAAAAAGTAGTTTAGCAGTGTGGCTGTGGCGAACGACCAAGTGACTACATGGAGCACCATTTATGGTTGAGAGTGATAAAAAAAAAGTATCGGATACATCGAATGTGAACTAGTGCAAAGTATACGTTTATGAAAATATGAGTAAACGGGGATTACTAAAAAAAAAAGAAAAAAAATGCTAACAAACGTTCAAGCCACTAATTATTGAATACATATTCCTTATACCTTGAAATAAAGAGTCTCTAGGATGTTAATTTGTTCAACATCGAAGTGAAGCTCCCACAAACATTCAAATTTTGTTTGAGATCATCTTCAACTCCTCCCCCGAACTGCATGGATCTTCCTTGGGATGTGAAAATAGGGCCAATGTGGATAAAGTGTGCTACTGGTGTCATGCATGTTTGGTTAAGTATTTATTGTGTTTCAATGAAGGTGAAACACAAATTTATTGAGAGAAAGTTTCAGCTTTGAATATGCTAAATGCCAATATCACGGTGGTGGAGACACATGCCGATTAGGACTTTTATAAGAATGTGTTTGGATAAAGAATTTTAACTAAATTTTAAAAATTAAAAATGTAAAATTTTAATTTCTCTCTAAAACGTGAGAAATTGAAATTTTCTTCTTCTATAGACTTTAATCTCTTGTTCGCAACCTCACACCGTACTGCAATTGCTACCTCTGGCTCGCAAACCTCGCATTGCACTCGCTGTGGTTCCCACCATGGAAGACGACAATTGCTGCATCAAGGGTGCTGCCGCATCACATGGTTTCATTTTCGTAATAGGGTGGCGACGCGTGATGGGGGATGCGGTGTGGTTCCCAATTTGGTGGTGGCAGAACAACATGGCGGTTACGATGTCTTTGTAGTTTATGACGACCATAGAGGGACCTTGGTGGCCAACGCTTATTGCGATAGATTGCACTTATTGCTGGAGGAAGTAGTGAGGGAGACCGCAACCAGCAAATGACTGGATTGGTGTAAGGTGATGTGTTCCTATTTCATGAAGATGGACAAAGAAATTGGAATTGGTGAGGAACACAATAATGTAGGAATTTAAATTGGTTTATCCAAATAAGGAATTTAAAAAAATCCAAGAATTTTAATTGATGCATTTTAATTTTCTTAAATTTTAAATTTATGAAATTTTAAAATACTCCATCCAAACACACTCTAAAGATATTATTGATGTTGATATAATCTCATAGCAAAAAAATCTAAAATAATTAAATTTTTATAGATTAGAATTCTTCTAAACACATTTTTATATTTTAAAAATATTAGAATGATTTTTTCATTGTTAGTCCAATAAAAAATTAGAAAAATAAAGTGATAAAAATAATACTAATTTTTTCTCTTTTATATCTTATAATATTTTACGTTCATTTAAAGAAAAATTATCTTACGGGGAAATATTATTTTTTTGATGGGAACAAAAATAAAAGTTATATATATATATATATTCATATGAAAAATAAAAAAACTTAGTGGGGGCAATTGGCTATATACCCTTTGACCAGGATCCGCCGTTGGGTGGAGGAGAATAATGCAGTGTGGTGGCATGGTGTCCAATATCGAAAACATGATTTGTATAAGTCACATGATTGAGAACAGTTGTAGATGTTCTAGTAGTAAAAATTAGCGTTGGTGGAATCACAACGATCATATATAAGATAGGTTCTCTTTATTTACATTTTATTCATGCATTTTCCATTGAGATATGTAAATATATTATATTTTCCTATAAACTTTTTAAATTTATCATTAAAAATAATTTTAAGACTAAAATAATTTCCTAGTATACTTTAACAATTTTAAATTAGACAAACTAAACTTTATATTTTGACTTAACACAAGAAAATGTAATGCTTTCATCTATCATACACAGAGTATAATTTATTAAAAAAATCTACCGTTAATTATTTAGAAATTATGCTAAATATACTTTTTAAGTAATTATTAAAAAATAAACAAACTGTTACGCACAATGAATAATAAAGTACATTTAATTTAATCCTACGGTAAGATAAATATCAAAATTCTTATCTCTATTTTTTTTGCATCTAATAAAATATACTTTTTAAGTTAATTATTTAGAAATTATGGTAAATATACTTTTTATGATAATGTAATAACTAATTTATCCTACGGTAAAGTACATTTTTATCGGATTATAATTTATAAAGTACATTTACAAAGTGAATAGACTCGTCCACACAGGATTCGACCCCTAAAACCCTGAAAGCTAAAACCCTTCTCCGAAGCATTCGAGGGTTTATCTCACTCTTATTTTCTCAAACTCTTCGTCGATCAGACGAAAACTGAAAACCCCAAATTTTTTCATCAATCTCCACAACATGACGAGTATGATTCTCAGAAGATCCTCTTCCGTAATCTGGCGCCGCTTCTTCGCCGCTCTCGCCTCCGTCGAGCGGCTTCCTCGCAGGTTCCCCGCCGACAGGCACGGTATCTCCGGCGACGGAGCCCGGACCTTTCACGCGAATCCCGGACCGTTGAATTTCCGCGCTTCGCCGGTTCCTCGCGCGGCGCAGGTCGCCGTCGAGCGCGATTACTCCAACTACGAGGAAGTTAGCAGCGCGAACAGCGACGAAGGACTCGAGATCGCGAAGCTCGGGATCGCTCCGGAGATCGTGGATGCTCTGGCCAGGAAAGGGATCGCGAAGCTCTTTCCCATTCAGGTCACGTCTATTGATATTCGCTGTGTTCTTCAGTTTCGTTGGAAATTTATGGCTTTTTTTTTTTTTTTTGTTATTAGGTTTTCTGCTTTGTTAATTGTTGTGGCGAGGTTCATGTGTAGTTTTCTTTCTCTTTTTTCTTTTTGGTGAATTTCGTGTTTAGTTTGGTAAAGGGAAATGATAAGTAACTTGAAACCGGTTGTCGGAAAATTTTACGGAACCAGTTTACCAGTAGAAAGTTTTTTCGTATATTGCAAGGACATTTTTAAAGTTGAATATATTATTTTTAAAAAAATAATATGTTTAACAAAATATCATTTTTATTACATAATAGTAATGAAATAATCAAATTAAGTATCTTGAAAAGAAATGAAGCATAACAGAAGGTGTTTTCATTTTTAATAATGAATATTTTATTAGATGTAACGAAAAATAGAGATAAGACTTTTGATATTAAGGAGGAAATTATTTAAATGAAGAGATATAATTTCTGTATATATTATTTTGATATGTAGTGTGAAATTTTAAATTTAGAAAAGAAACAAATATCTTTAATTTAATATGGTATTTCAAAGAAAATAACTATTGAACATGCTCTTGTTTAAGAATGAACACTCAAATTTATATTAATTATTATTATTATTATTATTATTATTATTATTATTATTATTATTATTTATGGTGAAATGATTTTACTTACATTCAGGTAATTTGTTTTTTTTTTTTTTTTAAGTTTGTTTGAATTTGAAATCGTTTGGTTGAAAGAGAGGGCATATGTTTGTCTTTGTAGAAATCTTGCCATAAGTTGAAAACCAATTCTCACTATATTTTGTGCTTGGGCTATTCTTTCTTAGTAGTGGTCGTAAACAGCTGGACAGAAATGAGTTGATTTACGTCCCGTTGGTCCAGATATTTATTTTATTTACTCTTTTGGTTGAAAAAGAAAGCAAATGTGTATGTTCATAGAAATTTCATGAAAGACACTTGTTGCTATATTTTGGGCTTAAGCTACTGCATTATTATTAGAAAGCTGTGGTGAAATTAGTTGATTTATGTTTAGATGTGATTGATGTGTGTGTGTGTGTGTATATATATATATATATTTTGGGCTTGTAAAAGAGTGCAAAGGTCTGGCTGGGTTCACAGAAATTTCAGGAAAACTAATTTATTATGCCATATAAAACTGCTGTTTAGAAAAATTATTATCTTTGATCATGAGTCTTGAGATATTCAATTATTGTTGTTGTTGTAGAGAGCTGTGCTGGAACCTGCGATGCAAGGACGTGATATGATTGGTCGAGCTAGAACAGGAACTGGGAAAACTCTTGCTTTTGGGATACCCATCTTGGACAGGATCATTCAGTTTAATGCTAAGCATGGGTACTTTATATTAGTTACACTTACATCTTACTTGAATCTGTAGTCTTGATTTGCATCTTTAACTAAACAATTTTTTTTGGTTGATTATTGCAGGCAAGGAAGAGATCCTTTGGCTTTGGTTTTGGCTCCAACTAGAGAACTTGCGCGGCAGGTTGAGAAGGAATTCAATGAGGCTGCACCTAACTTGGCCACAATCTGTCTTTATGGGGGTATGCCCATCCAGCAACAAATGAGGCAGCTTAATTATGGCGTAGATATTGCAGTAGGCACGCCTGGTCGAATTATTGATCTTCTCAACAGGGGGGCACTGAATTTAAAGGATGTCAAGTTTGTTGTTCTTGATGAAGCTGATCAGATGCTTCAAGTAGGATTTCAAGAAGCTGTGGAGAAGATCCTGGAAGTGTTGACTCCAAATCGTCAGACTCTTATGTTCTCAGCAACAATGCCATCTTGGATAAAGAATATTACCCGCAATTACCTGAAGAACCCCTTAACCATTGATCTTGTAAGTATACTAATCTGTTTTAGGCTCCAGGAAAAGGCTATTGCAGTTTTCAAATGTCATTTCTGTTGGAATTATGCTTAGTCCAGTATGACATGGGCCAAAGAGAGTTTTGAGGACAAATTGGAAGAAATCAAAAACTTAAGATTTGGGCTACAGCAGGCAATACATTTTAATTAATGAAATCTGCTAAAGCTTAAGATTTGCGATCCAACAGTAAATGAATTTCAATTGATGAAATCTTCTTGCGTAGTACTCAGATTTTAGTGATTCCGAAAATTGAGGTAAAAGTTTAGAGTGTGCAGAAAACTCCCATGATAAGGGCTAAAACTTTTAGTGTCCAATTGTGATGAAATACAAAGAGTAGGATATATTCTAGAAGGGAGTAACTCAGATATATGGATGAATAAGTTCACACCATCCTAAGGATATTGGGCCAGCGGTACCTCTGAGATACAGAACTAAAAGAGTATCTCCCCTTCTTAGGTTCTTAGGGATTTGTGCAAGAGACACAGGGAAATATAATAAAGTTCCTAAACATTTTTTGGAAAATTGAAACAAATCAATTCATTGGTGAACTAAGGCAGTTTACATAGTATAGGAACAACCATTCTGGCGTGGTTACTTATTCTGGATACATTTTAACACATAAAATAATTGTTTTTGATTGACATAATGACATCATCTTGTCTTTTACTAGAGAGCATACTAAAGAATCTTGAAAAAAGTGATATTGAGGCATAAGATTACTTGAAAATTACAAACACAAATTATTCATATTATATTTCCTTCAAAACTGCTTCTGAAACTGGCATATTTGGTTGCCTCTTCACATTCTCTTGAATGCTACTGGGACAAGACATGCATGTACTGAGCTCCAGTAGTTGGATTGTGGACTCTCCTGTGTCCACAAAATTAAAGTGAAGAGAGTGAAGCTTGTAGTAAAAGTTGTAGGCTAGCTGGGGTAATTTTTCAGCAACAATTTTAATGTACATACTATAAGATGTATATATAATGTGTGTGCATATGTGGGTGGCAATGTGTGTGTTCTCAATCTTCAAAAGAAATTGTAGCTTTCTGCTTTTATTTATGTATGACTATTTTACTGGACATGGTTATTAAAATTAAAAAGTGATTCATTATATGGTGACTCTTAACATCTGATTCTGATTATTCTATATGATTTTAGAATTTATGCTGCTGCATGAGATCTTCCATCAATATTAGTTTGGTGTTTAGGTAAATCTGATGGATGCTATTGATTTCTTGTCTCTTGACATCTAGCACACGGAACTGAACTGTACTTGTTATATACACATTTTTGTATGATTTTTACTTTGTAAGAATGAATAGGAAATCTTGTCAATAAAAAGAATCAAGAGTAAATAAGAATGCTTGAGATTAATGTGCCGAATCCTTATATTGATTAGTATTTGGTAATAAGTTTATCGGGAACTTATTGGTGCCATAGGTTGGAGACTCTGATCAGAAGTTGGCAGATGGAATTTCGTTGTACTCTATCGTGTCTGATTCGTACACTAAAGCAGGAATTCTTGCACCTCTGATAACAGTATGAATTCAGATACAATCTTTTCTCTTTATTTTTTTGCATCAGCTAGATTTGTGTTTTTTTTATCATTGCTATTTATTTATAAGCGACTATTTTAGTATTTTTTTTTTTTACTAAAATGATTGCAATTTAGTCTGTCTGGTCTGTAGACAGGCTTCTATTGCCTTTCCTAATGGTATATATTTTGGTAGGAACATGCGAATGGAGGAAAGTGTATTGTTTTCACTCAAACAAAACGTGATGCTGATCGATTATCATATGTCATGGCAAAAAGCCTTAGATGTGAGGCCTTGCATGGAGATATTTCACAAACTCAGAGGGAAAGAACTCTTGCTGGCTTCAGAAACAACAATTTTAATGTTTTAGTGGCAACTGATGTTGCTTCACGTGGGCTTGATATTCCTAATGTTGATCTTGTGAGTTCTGGTTTGCTACACTTTCTTTTTGAAATAGTTGTGTTATATTGTTCTGTTACTTGTTTCTTGATTAAGGTTCAAGAAATACTCTTATTTTCTATTTGATGAACCTTGTTATTACTGTCCTTCGAATATTTGATACTGTAAACTAGGGTGCTGTGTTGTAATGTTTGGAAGGATTTTGGTGGGGGAGAAAGGTGTTTGGGGGGGGGGGGGGGGGG
>PYAF01005858.1:1413304-1424967 GCA_007407185.1 Glycine tomentella
ATGTAATATATTGTCATTTCAAACCCATTGACATACACTGTTATTCAATTTGTTTGTATGTAAATTTTTAACTTGGTTTCCTCTTACAGGTAATACATTATGATCTTCCCAATTCATCAGAGATATTTGTTCATCGATCTGGACGAACTGGCCGTGCTGGGAAGAAAGGAAGTGCCATTCTTGTTTACACACAAGACCAATTCAGGGCTGTGCAGACTATTGAGCGTGATGTTGGATGCAAATTTACAGAGGTGATCTTTGCTTCCTTTCCATTTCCATCCTTCTATCTTTCTTACTGGAAGTTGTCTACATTATTATTATTATTCTAGTCCCTTACTACGCAAAGGTGGCTATCCTATTCTCTTGCCATCAATCCAATCCAGTTCACTCCGAAGGGGGACTTGAATTGCTGCCTCTCAAAATTAGGAAACTTTGTGGTGAACATCCTTATTTTGTTATTAGTTTGTGATTGAATCAAGGAAGGCAGTCTTTGATTTGACCAAGGTTTTCCACTATCACTGGGTGCCATGTGCCGATAAAACTCAAGTTGATGAAATTCTTCATCGGATCTAGTACTCTTCTATATCTTTGTTCAGCCAGCAAACTGCTGTCCATACATACAGAAAGTGTGGTGTTCTACTTATTAAACTTGGGTAGATTATGCAGGATGTTATCTTGATGAGTGCAAAAGGTTATAATATATGTACATGTGAATCCATGTTCAACTGTCTAGGGCCTTCTTTGCCTTTGATGCTCATAACACCAAGTAGGGCGGGATGAAGCTGCAGATTTCAGACTAAAAAACCTCGAATGATTAAAATATGATGGCATTTGGATAGGACATTTAGTTTTGGTAAAGGACTAGGATATGATATTACTGCAATGCAGAATACACATTTCCTTATCACAAAATTCTATGAATTTCATGCTCAATCACATGATGCATACATATACATCTATAGTTCTAGGTTGGGTTAAGTAGTAAATTACATTGAAATATAAGTTAAATCTTGTATTAACCTTGTTAGTTATAGGTTGTTCTTGGATGGTGAAGGGTATAAGGTCAACAGAAAGTATTTTTTGTAAGATGTTAAAGGTTAAAACCTAAAATTCTAAACTGAGTTTGCGGGAAATGATCCAAGAAAGGCTGAAGTTCTTTCTGCACATCTTTGAAGGCTTTTGCCAGCATATGCTCAATAACTTCTAATGGAGCAGCAGGGATTTTTATGTTATGAATTCTCATTTTAACCAAATTGGATTAACACAAAATTGAGTGTTTGTGATAAGAGTGGGAGGTGGGGTCAAACATATTATAAGGGGTTTAGATAGTAATCTGGCAGTTAGTATAACTAAGGCTGAATTAGTTATAACTCACTAAGGGGGGAAATTATAAATAGCTGAGAGGCAATGAGGAAAGGGATCTCGGATGAGTGTTAGGAGGTTGTGAATCCCTCGAAAGATCACATTGTAACTGCAGGAGCTAGGCTCCAGTTTTCAATAAAATTCATTCTTCTTTTTCGCATCTGAACCAGTTCCTATTAACTGGTATCAGAGCTCCAATCTTGGGGCTTTGTGGGTGAATGGGATCGAAGAACGGAAACAAGATAGACGCAAGAATGGAAGCTCTGGAACGTGTGATGGAGGATACGCAAGAATCTACCTAGCTCAATCGCGAGGTGATGAAGGCCGATTGGGTCGCGCTTGAAACTCGATTGGGTTCGATCGAAGTCGTGTTGCAGCGTTTGGCTGCGACATTGGAGAAGCCGGAAATGGAGGAACTGGTTCGTTGAAGAAAACGAAGGGAAGAAACAAGGAGGGAGGCGAAGAAATTGCACAACAATGGAGGCAAATGGAGTTGCCGGTGTTCGCGGGGGATGATCCCGTAGGGTGGGTGTCGCGCATTGAGAAGTATTTTTGGCTCCAAGCGGTAAGGGAGGAAGGGAAATTGGACACCATTCTGGTGTCTATGGAAGATGAGGCACTAGCATGGTTCCAATGGTGGGAATTGTGGAGTAGTTCCCAATCTTGGGAAGGATTCAAGTTGGCTGTGGTACAGAGATTTCAAGGAGCTAGTGTGGCAAGCCCTTTTCAGTCCTTGTTGGCATTGAAGCAACATGATAGTGTGCAGGCCTATATTGGGCAATTTGAGAAGCATGTACGGGCAGGAAGAGGATTAGATGAGAGTTTCCTGAAAGAAATATTCTTGAAGGGGTTAAAGGAGGAATAGGGACAGAGGTAAGGGTGCATGAACCCAAGTCACTGCTGGATATATGATGAAGGCAAGACAAGTTGAGGAGAAAAACAGAATTCTGGGCAATTTACCCAGATCTGGAAAATTGAACCAATCTTTCCAAAGATCCAATTTCTTAGGTCCATGGAGTGGTAGGGAGTGGCAGCAGGGTGGTAGCAAGATGGGGGAACCTTTAGGGGGGGTTAAATCTGGAGGAGAGGCCTGGAATAGAAAGAAACCTTTCCATAGGCTGTCTCCTATGGAGGTGAATGAAAAAATGAGGAAGGGGGACTGTTTTACTTGTAACGAAAGATACCATCCCACTCATGTTTGTAAAAACAAACAGCTGAGGATAATGATCATGGAGGATGATGGGAGAGAGGGTGACGATGAGGGACAAGAAGAGGTGGAAAAAGACAAGGGAGAAGAGTTGCACCAACTCTCATTACATAGCATTGAAGGGTTAACAACCAAGAAATCTCTTAAGTTGTGGGGAGAAATAAGAGGGAAGAAGATGGTGGTCTTAATTGACTGTGGGGCCACTCACAATTTCATATCTCTGAAATTGGTAAAAGCATTGGAGTTGGAGGTGACCCGTACACAGCCTTACTCTGTGGAAGTGGGTGATGGACATAAGGTGAGATGTGAGGGTATGTGTAAGGATTTAGCAATTGAATTACAAGGGTTACAAGTGGTTCAAAACTGTTATCTATTTGAACTTGGAGGTGCTGAGGTGGTACTAGTGGTGGAGTGGTTAGCTGGATTGGGGGAAGTGAAGGAAAATTTTGACAAGCTGACCTTGACTGTGAAGGTTCAGAATAAGAAAATTGTGTTGAAAGCTGAACCTAAGTTGATTAAGGCTGCTATTAGCCTAAAACTGATCAAGGGAAGTATGGGAGAAGCTGATCAGAGATTTTTGATGGAAGACAGTAGAACAGGAAAAAAAGGGAGCAGCAGTGCCTGAACCAGTGGAGCAGATCTTGAAGCTGTTTGAAGGGGTTTTTAAGGAACCCAAGGGATTGCCACCTCACAGGGAGAAGGATCATGCCATTAATCTGCAACCTGGTAATAAAATCTGTAACATTAGGCCTTATAAATATCCACATTTTCAGAAAGATGAGATTGAAAGGTTGGTAAGAGAAATGTTGATAGCTGGAATTATTAGGGTCAGCACTAGTCCTTTTGCTAGCCCTGTAATTTTAGTGAAGAAAAAAGATGACAGCTGGAGGTTTTGTGTGGATTATAGGCTTCTTGACAAGATTACAGTACCTGACAGGTTTCCTATACCTGTAATTGAGGAGTTATTGGATGAAATTGGAGGAGCACAGTGGTTTTCTAAGTTGGACTTAAGGGCTGGATACCATCAGATTAGAATGAAGGCTGAAGATGTGTAGAAGACAGCCTTTAGAACACATGAAGGTCATTATGAGTTTTTGGTCATGCCATTTGGTTTGACTAATGCTCCTTCAACCTTCCAAGCATTGATGAATGAAGTTCTCAGGCCATTTTTGAGACAGTTTGTACTAGTTTTCTTTGATGATATATTGGTGTACAACAAGGATGTGGGAGAGCACCAAATGCATCTCAAGGCTGTTTTACAGGTACTGCAGCAACAGGAACTGCATGTGAATAAAAAGAAATGTACCTTTGGTCAAAGATCATTATTAGAGTAATTGGGTCATTTGATTTCCAGGAAAGGGGTGGAGGCAGACCCTAGTAAGCTGGAAGCAATGAGCAAATGGCCTGTACCTAGAGGCATCAAAGGTTTGAGAGGGTTTTTAGGGCTGACAGGGTATTATAGAAGGTTTGTGAAGGATAATGGAAGTTGGGCACAACCACTTAATGCTTTGTTGAAGAAGGATGCTTTTCAATGGACCCTTGAAGGTGATAAGTCATTTGAAAAGCTGAAGGGAGTGATGAGTGAACTGCCTGTGTTGAAGGTGCCTGATTTTTCTAAACCATTTGTGTTGGAAACTGATGCATCAGGATCAGGGCTGGGGGCTGAGGCTTTGTCTGAAAGAGGGCAGCTGAAATCAGTCTATGAAAGGGAGTTGATGGCAGTTGTGTTAGCTGTAAAGAAGTGGAAACATTATCTGCTGGGAGGGAAGTTCATCATCAGAAGAACTAAACAGCAGAGTTTAAAGTTTCTTAATGATCAAAAATTGTTGAATGATGAGCAATTTAAATGGGCTGCTAAGCTGATTGGGTACAATTTTGAAATCCAATACAGACCTGGAAAACAATATGTGGTGCCTGATGCACTATCAAGGTAGTTTAATTTTTCTGCAGTTTCTTTGGTACAAGAGACGGAATGGGTTGATTGGGATGAAGAACTGAGAGCAGATCAGCAGTTGTATGAAATTTATCAGGGTATTCTCACTAAAACAGCTGAGAAACCTGGTTATACAATTAAGGGGAGCAAGCTTTATTACAAAAACAGCTTGGTTTTACCAAAGAATTCTGCTAGAATTCCTTTACTTTTGAAGGAATTACATGATTCACATGTAGAGGGGCATTCTGGATTTTTCAGAACATATAAAAGGCTGGCTAGTGTGGTTTTTTGGCATGGAATGAAAAAAACTATAAGGGAGTATGTGGCCGAGTGTGAAATATGCCAAAAGAATAAAGCTAGCACCCTGTCCCCAGCTAGATTGCTTCAGCCTTTACCTATTCCAACAAGGTGTATGGACTGATATATCCATGGATTTTATTGTTGGGCTGCCAAAAGCACAAGGAAAAGATACTATTGTAGTAGTAGTAGATAGGTTGACCAAATATGCTCATTTCTTGGCATTATGTCATCCTTATACAGCTAAGGAAGTAGCTGAGGTGTTCATTCAGGAGGTAGTTAGGCTGCATGGATTCCCTACTTCTATAGTTTCTGATAGATATAGGTTATTCATGAGCCTCTTTTGGAAGAAGCTGTTCAAAAAGGCAGACACTCAGTTGAAGATGAGTTCTCCCTATCACCCACAAATAGATGGGCAGACAGAGGTGGTTAATAGATGCCTGGAGGCTTATTTGAGGTGTATGACAGGAACTAGACCTAAACAGTGGCCTGCTCAGCTAGCTTGGGCTGTATTCTGATACTAACTATAATATTTCTGCAAAAATGTCTCCTTTTCAAGCATTGTATGGACAGCAACCTCCTTTGTTGATAAGAGGTACTGAAATTCCTTCAAAGATGGAAGAAGTGAATCAGTTATGCAGGGACAGGGATGAATTGTTGCAGGAGTTGAGGGGTAATTTACTGAAATCTCAGGATCAAATGAGGAAGCATGCTAATAAGCATAGGAGGGAGCTGAGTTTTCCTGTAGGGGATTGGCTTTTCCTTAAAATACAGCCTTATAGTATGAAGTCATTGGCAAGAAAACTCAATGAAAAATTGGTCCTAGATTTTATAGGCCTTATCAAGTCATCTAGAAAATTGGAGAAGTGGCTTACAGATTGGAGCTTCCCTGAAGGCAGTAAAATTCACCCAATTTTTCATGTTTCATTGCTTAAGAAGTCTGTGAAGGCAACTTGTTCAACTGAACCACTACCAGCAATGATGGATGAGCAGTGGGAACTTCAAATGAAACCAGAAAGGGTTTTGAAGAAAAGGATAAATGGAGCTGGACAGCAGGAAGTGTTGATCAAATGGCAAGGTTTGCCTCATCATGAGAACAGTAGGGAGCTGGCTGAGGAATTAAAGACTGTCTTTGCTGATTTGGACCTTGGGGACAAGGTCCAGCTTGAAGGGAAGGGTACTGATAAGAGTGGTAGGTGGGGTCAAACATATTATAAGGGGTTTAGATAGTAATCTGGCAATTAGTATAACTAAGGCTGAATTAGTTATAACTAAGGAGGGAAATTATAAATAGCTGAGAGGCAGTGAGGAAAGGGATCTCGGATGAGTGTTAGGAGGTTGTGAATCCCTCTAAAGATCACATTGTAACTACAGGAGCTAGGCTCCAGTTTTTCAATAAAATTCATTCTTTTTTGCATCTGAACCAGTTCCTATTAGTTTGTCAAACTGATATGCTTTGGTGAATGTTTTTTTATCTTGATGTTTACTTGGTGTTACCAATTGCAATTGTACTATGCTTGTGTTCACATGCTCTTTTACTTAAGATGTGAAAGGTCAAATCCTTCTGCTATAATTTTTTTCCTTGACACCTTGAGTTTCTTTGACTCTTCCTATTGTTTATCAGCTACCAAAGATTGATGCTCCAAGTGGATCAGCAGAGATGTTTAGTGGCATGGCTGGTGGTCGATTTGGCTCTATGAGGGGTCGCCAATCTGGCGGTACAGGTTTTGGTCGCAATCCTGGATTTGGTCGTTCTGGGAGTTACGGTAACTCTGGATTTGGCCGATCTAGCTATGGAAATTCCAGTGAGATGAGTAGCTATGATGGCTTTGGTTCTGGAACTCAATTTGGTGGAAATTCTCGCCTCGGTGGAAATTCTTGGCCAGGTGGTTTTGGTAGTTCAGGTCAATCTGGTGGTTTTGGAAATTTTGGGTCGGGTCAATCTGGTGCATTTGGTGCCAGAAAGTCAAACCAAAGCAGCACCTTTGGTAATTCACATGGTAGTGGTTTCGGTGCTTTTGGGAATAACCCAAATAATGACAGTTACAATAGATGAAAACCGTTTTAACTTCATCAACTTGGTAAGTGCACCATCTTCATTTCTTGATGGTTTAATTTTGGCCTCTTGCACAGTTTAGTTTACTGTCTTTATCTAAATATTCAGGCACCTTGTGATGGAAAAGGTTACGGCATAAGAATAATACATTCTATTCTTTGGGGCATCACACTTTTTTTATTGAGACAAATCTTCAGCTCAAACTTAATTCTAGTGTTATTCATGGCAAAAAGAAGGGAGAAGGCTGTATCATCTGCATGTTCCACTTCTGCCAATCTTCTGTGTGATTCATTATTTCGCTCTGTTCGGTTGGTAGATTATGACTATGGAAGTACATGTGTATGTATATGCCTTGGAAATTTTGTAGCAGCAGCTTTATAGATGGGTGATCCAACTTTTTTAATACTTGTTCCTCAAAATTTATAATATTTAGAAACAGGTAGGTGTCTGCTGTTCATACATATTATTATCATACAAGGAAATTCTCGTATTCTAATTGATGAAATATATTACGAACAATTTGTTTTTGGTTGCGCCGTGGGTCACTTCCGGGAATGAATGAAATATTCAACAGCATCTAGTTTTATTAAAGAGAACCTCGATAGGTGATTGTATAATTGTATTGCATTAGGCCCCAAAATTGCTTAACTGCATTGAATCATCTAGGTTGCTAAATGGATAATTGGTTGAAGTTGATGGTCAACAATAACTTGATGATAATTACTTTTTTTCTTTTTCTTTTATCAACTTGCTATTGAATTGTTCCAAAAGTAGGAAGGAACTTGAATCACTCCCTATTTTGTTAATGATAAATAACAACGTAGAGGTTATAATAAACCTTGGTTTAGTTGTGAACCACAAGACTTGGCAAATTAGAAAATTTGTGAGGAGGTACTCCTTCTCCCGAAGTTATGGGGTTATTTTGTCGAGTTCCTTAGAGAGAGTTGTCTCGACTCTTGCACCTCCAGGTATTCTCTACCTACCTATCTGTGTCGATTTTGGGTACATGTACCCATTTGTTGAAGGTCGTTCGAGCTTTTCCTGAGAGTATGACATGAATTACTTCAGCACTGTAGCTTCGTGTCACTCAATTCTTAACTCAAGGCACATAGTTTATGATGATTTTTGAATTCAAAAAAAAATTATGTACCCTATTGTTCAGAGATTCTTCATTATGTGAAGATAAGGGGGGATATTATATGCAGTCTTACCATTGCATATGTAAAGAGACTGTTTTTGAATTTGAACTTATGACTAGTAGGTCATAAAAACACAACTTTACCTTATAGTTGAATCTTACAAATGATATTTGACAATTTCTTTAAGACTAAATCACTAAATGTATTTTTGCTTAAGTGATTTATTGTAAAAATATTTTTTTAACCTCTTCGGTTTATTAGAGAAAAGAGATTTCGACTAATTCATAGTTTGACAAGTAGGTAAGTAAAATTTGATAAAAAATTATTTCCGCTAAGAATTGAACTCGAGTACTACTCGAATGATTTAACTTTAACTTCAAGACATTAATCACTTGTGTACAATCACTTGATTAAAAATATCAATTTAATTAGCTTAAAATACAATTTTGATCTTTCTATTAAAAATAGAGACATCTAGTATCTACTTTTCAAAATCAAGGATGTTGGTTCAGCTATCAATTTCAAGGCATTGACTGTTAATAAGAAAATGCTAGGGGCTAATCACCATTGACACTATGATATTGGATATTTTTAATTAGATTCTTAACTAGTAACAATTTTTTTATTAAATTCTTAATTAATATAAATGCTGAACTAATTAAATTAGTGATTATAAATTCTAATACTATAGTGTCAAGATAACAATTTAACAGTCAATATTTTTTAATTATCGGTCAAAGCTTTAAAATTGATGGTTGAACTAAAATCCTTGATTTTGAAATATAGGAGATCAAGCGTCTTTATTTTTTTTTATAGTGAGATTAAAATTGTAATTTGAGTAAAATTGGAAAATCAAAATTACATTTTATCCGATTACTTATCATGCTAAGAGACCTAGTATCACATTGACATATCCATGTAAAATATGCATGTTCAAAGGTTCACCGTGTAACTAAATGCACTGAAATGGAGTCAAGTGATATAAAGTTAGGTGTGTAACTTTTATAATTGTAAAAATTTTACAAGGTTCATTTACCTCTCTTTTTTGGTATTTTTTTTATGCATTTTTTATCACTTGTTTTATTGTTTTACATTCTTAAACCTCAAGGTGTATATGCTTCATTTTGCAATTTGATACGTAGTTACTATTTAGTATTGCATTCTTATTTTTTAACACATTTTTATTCCAGTTTTGTGCTCTAAGCCTCATCATCAAAGAATAGGAAAAGAAATGTCATATTAGTGATGTTATTAGGAGGCTTATGCTTCGGCAATTGGCAGTGGCTAATTCTATTGTTCTATTTCGACTAAATCATAAACCACAATCTCACAAATACACAAATTTTGATGAATACGAACCTCTATCCAATCTCCGACTCCAAGAACTCCATAATACATAGCCTAATACGTGTGTTAGATGCATTATTCTCAAGGATTCATTCGCATAAAATCCAAATCCCCCATGATTTAATCGGCGCATTCCGAATTGACCAAAATATTAGAACTAGCAAGTAAGAGAAGAACTAAGAATCCAAATAAAGAATGAAGAAAATAATGGGGATTTTTGTTTTTTCAAGATGCAAAAACAATAGGGAGAACATCCCATTTCTAGATAGAAAATGGGTCTAACGACCATCATGTTAATTTTATTTTTGGTAATAAATAAATAAATAATAAATATGATTAATTAAAAAATGTAATTAATCTATTTTAAAGGAGTATCAAAAGGATTTTAAAACAATAATTAAGTCATGTTTGTATCCTGCATACCTATTTTAGGGGTCGCACGCCAGAAGTCATCCCTTGAACGGAATCTACTGTGCGTAAGCAAAACATTTTACGCATAGTACGCAAGTTTGGGAAAAAAAATTAAAATATAACAATTTTAATAAAAAATTACAAAAATATTGTAGTTTAGTAATTTTTTATTAAAATTATTATATTTTAATTTTTTTTTCCCGCAAGTTTGTTTTTATTTTTTTTTCTTCTTCTTTTCTATTATATTCTTTTCTCCTTGTTTCCCTCTTTCCTCAGCTTTTCCTCTTCCCTTCTCCTGTTCTTCTATGTTGGAAAAAAGATATAAATTATGGTTTTTATGTTGGAAAGAAGATGTACATTATGGTTTAGAGAATGAAAATTTTGTCTAATTTTTAGAAAATCAAGCCATAAATTTGCAAGCACAAGATGTTAGAACAGAGTATAACAGAGGCTTTGTGGACAAAGGAAAAGCTTATTCATTCACTCATATCATTGCAGAAAATTACAGCAACTCTATTTATAGAGTATCACCAATAGTACCTAACAGAGCTAACTACACAAGCAGTTACCAACTAATGTTTAACTGAATTAACTGCTTTAACACTCTCTCTTAATTCAGTTCTACAACATTCATTACACCTAAATCATTTCTAAGCCTTAAAAAGCTATCATTCTTCAATGGTTTTGTCAAAATATTAGCAACTTGATCTGCTGATCTGCAATATTCCAGCTTCAGCTTGCCTTTGCTCACTTGGTCTCTAAGAAAATGAAACCTTGTTTCAATGTGTTTACTCCTTCCATGTGCAATTGGATGCTTGGCCAGGTTTATTGCTGATTTGTTGTCTACAAACAGCTTCACACTTCCTTCTTCTTTAACCTGCATTTCTTTCAGCAATGAATCAATCTACACTGCTTGACATGCACTCATAGATGCTGCCACATATTCAGTTTCACATGATGACAAAGCTACAATCGGTTCCTTCTTTGAACACCACGAAATTGGTGCTTCACCAAGCTTGAAAATGTAACCTGCAGTGCTTTTCCTATCATTCCTGTCTCCACACCAATCAGCATCTGAATATCCCACTAATTCAGCTCTCTCCACTACCATTCTGCTTGGAAACAGCAAGCCATATTCTAGAGTTCCTCTTACATATCTCATGATCCTCTTTGCAGCTAAGAGATGAGGCACTCTAGGATTTGCCATGTATCTACTAATCAAGCCAACACTATAAGCAATATCTGGTCTGGTGTTGCAGAGATACCTCAATGATCCTACCATCTGCCTGAATTGAGTTGAATCCACAGCATCCTCACTTCCATTTTTTTCCAATACCAATCCTGTTTCAACTAGTGTAGCTGCTGGATTGCATCTGTCCATCTTGAACCTTTTTAAAGAATCACTTGCATACTTTCCTTGGTGCATGACATATCCATTTTTCACCTTCTTGAACTGAATTCCGAGAAAATATGACAACTCTCACAAATCTGTCATCTCAAACTCTTTCATCATGCTTTGCTTGAATGAACAGATTTCATGCTCACTCTTACCTGTCACCAATAGATCATCTACATATAAGCAAACAATTAGGAGACTTGATCTTTCTCCTTTCACATAGACACCAAACTCAGAACTGCATTTCATGAATCCGATCTGCTGCAAAAATCCATCTATCCTCTTATTCCAAGCTCTTGGAGCCTGCTTTAAGCCCTACAAAGCTTTCTTTAATCTGTAGACTTTGTCTTCTTCTCCTGTCACAGCAAAACCGGGTGGTTGTGTAACATACACCTCTTCTTCAAGTGGACCATTCAAGAAAGCAGATTTTACATCCATTTGATGCAGTTTCCAGTTCCTTTGACTTGCTATTGCAACTACCAATCTCACAGTTTCTAATCTGGCCACAGGTGCAA
>PYAF01005858.1:1436731-1452988 GCA_007407185.1 Glycine tomentella
TACTCATGATGCAATGTTGTATTACAACGGCAAGTGGAAGATACCACGACAAGGTAATTTTTTGGGTTACTCCTTTACTGGAACAAATCCAATAAGATTTCAAATTCCTTCCCTATGCAACATCGAAACACTCAAGGATATAATCAAGCAAGTTGCGCCCCTAGGGGTTTCCCCTTATGGAATTCACGAATCACAAGTGGTCAGACATTTGTTCTTCCGACAACCAGGACATTCAAAATATTCAGAAAAATTAATCGAATTTGAAATAATACAACTGAAAAACGATGAAGATGTATTAAAGGTGTTAGTGGAATCCAATTACTGGAAACATTTCTGTTCAATAGAAATTTTAACTGTTTTTAGCAAACCAAAAATCCAATTACTGGCAAAAGACATGTCTGCTGCACAACATCTATCAAATTATGATTAGTTTTCTCATTTTCATGTTTCAATTGTTATTATTAGTATGTTTTGTTATTTTCGTTTTTTAGTATTGTTGGTTGTATTTCTCTTTTTAATTACTAATGTTTGTACCTATTGTTATTTTATTATGTTTCCATTATTATATTTATCTATCTAATCATTGTTATTTTTTGTTGTTTTAATGTTTTAACTTGCATATCATAATTATATATCCACTTTATTTTTTTATAAGTCTGGGTTTTTTTATTTTTAATCTACTTATTTTTTTATCACTTTTCCTTTTTTAAATGAAATAAATTAAAAAAATCATAATTGAAAAAAAATAATAAAAAAACATTTAAAAAATATAAAACAATCATATTTATTTATTATTTTATAAAAAACATAATTTTAAAAAAATTAAAATATTTAAAAATTAAAAAAAGACACGTACGGAAGTCGGGTGATGAAATCCCGACTTCCATGCTTGGTCCAATTTTTTTTTATAAAAAAGTTAAAAAATGCATCATAATATTATTAAAAAAAAAAAAAAACTGCAGTGAGAAGTCGGGTGATGAAATCCCAACTTCTCACTTAAACCGAAAATAAGTGTAGATTGGGAAATTTTTACAAAAAGAGTGTAGATTAGAAATTTTTGAATGCAAACAGGTGTAGATAGGAAAAAAAACCTATATCAAACAAAGTCAAGTCGTGCAACGTGTATCTCACGACGTAAAACAAAACCAAGAAAATTTCTCGTTCTCCATTCAACCCTTCTAAGTTTTATCTTCCTTCATTTCCTCATTTTCATATTCACATCCAAACACGCCCCAAAACCATGGCCAGAAGAGTCTCTCCTCCCGTTGCCGTTCTCCTCCCCCTCCTCTTCCTCCTCACCCTCTCACGCGCCCGCGATCTTCCGAACCTCGTCACCGAACCCAAACCTGACTCCGAACCTGGATCCCACCATATCGAACCTAAAACCGTTTCGTTTACGATCGATACCATCGATCCCGTTCCGCTGACGCTTCTCCGCTTCCGTCCAATCAACCGCCACTTCCAGCCCGGCCGTCCTTTGCCTCTGTCACTCCGCACCGTCCACCGCCGTTGCCGCCACGGCCACCGCCGCGAGATCCCCTACGGCAACGACGCGATCCTGCTCGGGGACGCCGCCGCCGCGCGCCGGATTCATCAGCGCTGGGTTAGTGTTCACTCCGCCGCCGAGACGCGGCTTCCGGCGACGGTTGAGCAACTCGATTCCGACCGCGAACACCATCACCGCGGCGAGAATGACCACCACCACCACCACCACCAACATCACCACCTCGAGGATAGCTGGTTCGCGAAGAAGATTCGCAAGTTCATGAACCTGTTCTGATTTTGATGATGCAACGATCAACGATAATATGATGCATAAATATATATAGTAGTTATATATATCGATACGAATGGTAACTGTTTGTGTAATTAAGTTTGCATCTGATATAGAGATGTATGATGTATGTGTAGTTTGATGCACTACTATGATCTACTACTATAGTATTGCTACTTAAGTTTTTATTTTATGTTATTTATGAGTTGTTAGGGATATTTTATACTGTAGAATAATATGGTGTTACTGCCATAGACGCTTGTAGGGTTGATGATGAATCAGTATAGAGAAGTGTTACTTGCTAATCCTAATAGTTTATATCTTGCTTCATGTTGGCTTTGTTTGAGGTAGAATGGTTTGTTGGCAAAATATTAGAATCGATTAAAGTTTTATGGTAACAAGCAATTTAAATACATATATTTTAATATATGAATTTAGATACATATCTTCTATTTTTGTACCTTTAAACATATAATCATAGTCTGTCTTCAATCTCGGCCAATAGTTTGCTTATGACAATACCATATTCAAGGTCTCAGGTTCGAGAGATGACAAATTCTTCAAAACCGAACAAACAAGCATATAATCATATATCTTAAGTATTCAGATAGGTTCCATTTAGGGGTCAATGTGTATAAGAAAAAAAATTAAATATTCATCGATTGGAGAACACAAAAAGAGATTTGGGAATTTATTAGAACATTTTTGTTAGATTTCAACTATGCCCTAGATTGGAAGCTCACTAATTGGACCAAATTTTAAATTAATTACTTTCTATTGCTACTCCCCTGCCTTTGTTTGTTTTATTGACCAGTTAATGTCCCAAACTTGTTCCCGATCGCCTCGGTTTGCTTTTGACCCACCGTTTGCATACATAATTTCTGTATTTTTATTTTCCTGGTACAAATCTCTGGATGTTTTTGTATTGTACTACACATCACTTTCAGCTGTTTCGGAAACTAATGTGCTGCTGCTGTTAAGAGCAACGTGTTGTATAATTAGCTAGGCTGTCCAATAACATAGTTCAAGTAGGTCCCTTGATCTTCGAATTAAATTCTAACCTTGCTTAGTTGTCATCTCCACTCCACAAGAGCAAGTCAAGAGTTAAGGACTCGTTTAATTTGTCAATATTTTTTACTTTACAGAAAAAGAAAAAAAAAAAGAAACTGTTTAGGCTTTCCAACATGTTGAATGACAACATTTATTTTTATTTCTTGTGTCGAATGTGTGATCGAATGAGCTGCTGGAGAATCTCATGATCTGCTGACTAATGGTCCAAGCCAAAGGTCCGGGATCTAATCTCGTGAGGTACTGTGCGCAAGCACCATTAAAATTTTTTTTGAACCAAAGTATTCCTCAATGGTTTAGTCTAGAGCTAATAACTAATCTAGTAAGATAATGTGATTCATTTAAGAAATTATTCTCTTCAAATGTTTTGTCATAGGTAAAAGTCAAGATAAATTTATATATGATAATAAAAATAAAGAAACAGTTAAAAAATTAAATACTCCACATGAAAATAAGTTATCTTAATCTTAATATTACACAATGAAACATGAAAATAGAATATTCTAATGAAAGAGTTTCTGCTTAAAGACATCCACATCCTCAACACATAATGCTACGTAAGAAAAATAAGAGATATCATACTATCACCCTAACATTTTTATTACTTATTTCACTAACGGTTACAATTAAAAAAATTAGGGAACCAAATAACAAGAGATTATAAGTACAATTAAAAAAATGTTGACTGTTAAAAGTTAACATTTTGTAATAAATAATTGAAACTAAAAAAAGTTAAATCAAAAGATAAAATAAAAATATAATCAAATCACGATTTCGTTATATATCTAAACCCAAATACACAATGGAATTGTGATTCTATTATCTAAAGGTAAAAAAAGTATGTTGGTGGGGTGTAGGAAAAGAAGAAGAGAGTAAAAGTGTCTTTGTGTCTGTTTTTGAAAAGTAAAGAGATGGAAAGAGCAGGTGAGAACAGCAGGGCCCATCATGTAGCTAGATAAGAGTCCAATAAGCGAGTCGAATTTGTTTGTATATCTAATATCTGGTCCAAATATGCAAGGTAAAATTGTGTGCATTTAAAACCATTTTGCTGGAGGTATAGAGCATTTAAACATGGGAGACAAGAAGCTATGAAAAGTTAGTAGAAATAACAAAATTGGGGTTACTAGGAATCATTGATTTGAAGGGCTGGTGTACTAGTCCATGGGTTACTTAAGAACCAGTTACTGGGCTATTTCATGCATGACCTTCGAGAGTATAGTGGCCACTGGTTGAGTTGTATATAAAAATGATGATTTATATCAAAACTCTTTAAGCGTGTTGAATTCATGGCATACTAGTCATTCCAATTTCCGAGCATGTTGAATTCCTTACCTTTGGCAGTTTCACAGAACTCCTTTGGGCTAGCTAGCATTCTGGTTTTTATAATTGTGGGGAGTTATTGATTGACATGAAGAATAAGGTGAAGGAATATGTAAATGAATGTTAATGTTTATCAGATACAAAAATATTTGTCTCTGTCTGCTCTTGGTATGTTATGGCCTTTAAATACACCAGATCTAGTTGGGAGGCAATTTCGATGGATTTTATACTAAATGGATGGTAAAGTGGAAGGTAAAGACCAAGGAGGAAACCACTTAGGAAGATGAATCCACTATGTGAAGTCAATTTCCAACAATCAGCCTTCAATGATTCACATGAAAGTGGTGGTTATCTCTGTCCCGAGAGAGAGAGAGAGAGAGGAAATTGTGTGTGTTTTGCTAGATTTTGGACTATAGGGTTTAGTAGCCATAGGTGTATTATATTTGTAAGTTTAAGAGTTTCCATCCTTATAGTGTGATCTTTTTCTTTATGATTTCATATCCTTTAACAATACTTGAGTTATTCCACAAATGTTGGTTCCACGTTGCATGGTGAGACCAACCAATGAAAGTAAATCTTTCCAAAGGAATAAAGTAAAGAAAGATAGACTACCATCTCCTGCGACATAGAAATTCAACAAGCTGAGTGGTGAAATCCGTACTCTCTTGTCTTTGGTCCATTAACCACTAGCCATGGAAGAAAACCAATCACAGATAAAAGATGAAAGTTTAAATGAAGAGATCATGAGCTATTACTAATTACTGTACCACCTGATTATCATCACTCCTTCGGTTTGTACAAGCTTGAAAATAAATCTCAAGAGTCAAGACAATTGAAAGAACTTTTTCAAAGCTTATTACGTAATTCCAAAAGCTTTTTAAATTTTAAATTTTTGTTCATTTTAATATGATTTTTAATGAAGCATATTAGAATAAGTTCTTTTGAAACTTATTTTTATAAATTTCATGATAAAATTTAGACAAAAATATATTTTTTATTCTTAATAAATATTCGATTTGTGTGTTTGTTTCCTAATAAATTTTTGTTTTGCGTTGAATACTTAATTAAACAACATTTTTGTTTTTGATGCTTGATATTTTGTTTTAATCCTTAATAAATTAAAAAATTTTGTGTTTATCCCCTAATAAATTAGCGAATTTTGTTTTAGTTCCAACTAATAACAAATGGAAAAAATTTATCTAAAAACAAACACAAAATTCGCTATTTTATCGAAACTAAAAATAAGTATCAAGGACCAAATACAAAATTGTTGTTTTATTAGGAACTCAACGCAAAAAAAAAAAATTATTTGAAAACAAACGCAATAATTAAATATTTATTAGAGATCAAAATCATATTTAAGTCTAAAATTTATAACAAAAAGGAATGGGTGACAAGAGGTTTATTAAATAAGTACTTAATTAAATTGTTTATATAAATTGGCTCTCACAATGCATGTTTGACACATGATCCTCAACATGTTTGACTAAATTTAATTCAATATGATATCATACAATTCTAAAGGAGGCTTTAAGTAAAAGAAATCAATGAAAGAAGCACTCAATTACTACAATGCTTGAGGAGAGTGAAAATATCTAAATAGCACATGATCCAGGCTCTTGGCTGCTCAGCTGAGAACATGGCCAAGGGCTAACCTGATGAGCAAATCCAAACACATCAGAACACTTCCAAGAGGGAGATCTTGGTCCTCTCATGCCATGAAAGTTGATATCAGACAGACAAACATCAGTGAAGGGGGAATTTCTCAATCCATGTATCAAACCTGCCTGGTTAACCTTCACTCCCCAAACATTCTTAATTGTGATGCCCTTCACAACTGGGAGAGCATTTGGGTTAAATTTCTCATCTGGGTGCCCCCCTACATCACCTGCAATTTTTATTCCCTGCCTTGCATTCTCCACATACACATGAGCCACTGTTATGTTCTTGATAAGCCCTCCCCTGCCACTGTTGGTCTTGATGTGGATACCAACTCCCATGTTGAAGAGGTTGATGTGTTCAGCAAGCACATTCTCCACCCCTCCAGAGGTTTCACTGCCAATTGCAATGCCGGCAAATGGTGATGACCCTGTTACACGCCGGATGGTGATACCGTAGCTAGGGCGACCGTACGCAATACCATACTCATCCCACCCACTCTTCACAGCCACAAGATCATCTCCGGTAGATATGTATGAGTCCTCTATGCAGACATTTGAACTTGAATCTGCATAAATGAATTATGTAGATAATTGAGTAAAGAGGCCTATTTTACTTGTTAAAACACATCATGGCAGATTCATTTACTACATGCATTATAACATGACACTTGATAGTGTTGAACGGTTGATTAGATTTATGCACCAAGAGATCAACATATAAAATCTTACAGCATATCTGAATTATGTAGATACTTGTAAGCGCTTGAGATACATACATAGCATTAAAGCACTAGTGGAGTCAACAATAGTAATTTCAATACTTCCCTTGAAAAGTTAAGCTCCAATAAAAGATGAGATACAGTTCTCTTACCAAATAAGTGAAACTTAATGAGGTCATTTGCAATAGGATTTGACTATTTTTTATAACTACTTCACTATTTGCACAAGATGTGGCTTATTTAGAGAGAATTTACCTGGATCAATTCCATCAGTATTAGGAGAGTCACGAGGAGCCAAAATGGTGACATATCGAACCACAACATTGCTGCAAAGAAAGAAGAAAGTTTGAAATTATATTTCATGAAAACATCTCTACCTATTCAATTCCTTTTTTGTTTGTTTCAAGCCAGTTGTAATCAAGAAAACGAAAATATTATAAAAAAAAATTAGTGCGCATTGCTTAATTATACCTGCAATATACAGGGTGTATATTCCAGAAGGGAGAATTCTTGAAAATCACATTTGAAATAATAATATCTTGCGAATTCACAAATTCTACAAGGTTTGGTCTTGTAAATTGAAGTGTTCTCTGCCTCCACATGTTCCACCACACATCTCCTTGCCCATCAATTGTCCCATTCTCACCTATATATGAAAATATGGGGTAAACTCTCAGTTCCTAATATATCCAATCCATTATGGCTATGCAGTAGCATGACATTTTCCTTCTTTTATTTTTTCACTCAAATATTATTTTACATTTCATTCTTATATACTTTAGTAACTTGTAATACTATTTATTTTTTAGATACACAGTGGTCTGCTACAAACTAAGAAATCAAAACAGTAATTTAATTTTTCAGAAACTATTTAACATTTGATACCCACCAGTAATTACTACATCACTAAGTCCATCTCCATGGATAAAACTCATATACCTTCCTCCAGGGAGCTCCCTTCCTCTTCCATACGATGGCAATGGTGCAATTAAAGGCCAATTCCCCAACTCCTAAAAATGAAGAGAAAGAACATCAAAAAGTGTGGTAGGAAAGAAAAAAAGAGAGATCATTCAAGCTTCCTCTTATGCTTCCTTTTCTTCCATTAAAACAATTAAACTGTGTTAGAAGGAACAATAGAGATAATTTGATTTCCACTGGACTCTGAGCATTCACTTCAAATGATATACTAGCAGCAAAACATATGAAATTATTACTTTACCCACACATGCCAAACGAGTTTAACAGTCATAGTCCCTATCATATAGGTTTACACCATGCATCTACAAGTGAATGTTGAAACAGTCACAAAGCTTTGGAACTGATACCATCAGTCAGGTACTTTTTGTATGCTTAGAACCCTTCACAAAGAGCAAATGCTCAATTCTCAAATGATCCAAGACTGAATTAAGCCTTTCTCTTTGATTCCCCCATTTACTTAACTAATCACTCTTAACTGTTATTTTTTCTCTTCCCTCTCCCTAACTCCTAACAATTACAGTATCACCATACCACTACTTAATAATGTTAACAGCACATATTCCCTCCAATCAAGTTTAAAACATAAACAAGACATAAATATGCAGTTTGTATTCTGCTACAGCTTCAGCTGAATAAAGGGCCAGATAACAAAACCTTCCTAGCAAGTAGCAAGACTTGCTTTAATAAACAATAAATGAGGGCTCTAAGAATATAACTATAATCTATAGCAAACTATGAGTATCCAAAAAATAAGTATCATTATCAGATATCTGATAACATGGTGCTTTTCATTTAAAATTGCTATGGACCCAAGCACATATACATAGTAGTACTCAAATTTAGTTTTACATCAATTTATGTGATACCCCTCATTCAGATTTTGTTATTTTAACTAGCAGAACCAGTATCCCACTCCACTTTTAATTACCAAAGCAGACAACACAACAGTAACGGCTATTGGCCAGCAAACCAGCTGTACAACAAAGTCATTGTCAATGCTTTAAATATCATGCACATGTAGCTATGCAGACAAGAGACCCATCTGTACTTTTCATCCCATTCAGCTTGAGGCCCACAATAATTCATGTGAATTCTTTGTCTTAGACAACCCATCATCTATTTAGTCTTTACTCTATATTACCAACCATACATAATTCAGACAAGAAGATAAAAATAAACACATACTAAATGAGCCAATTCATGACACATATCAGACCCTTTTATCATACAGAGGTTCCTTCTTTCAGTTCTCTTATCATTCAAAAAAGCTGAATATTGACCCTAAATTCTACCATTCTATTTTTGGGGCCTCTTGAATTTTCAGAAAATATGCTGGCATTTGCTGGCATTTTGCATTGCAGGAACTATATAGTCATTATCACTTTGATTTTAGTGTCAGGTGGGCTCTACAGATTCCACTGTTGATCTAGAAAATTTATATTATATATCGCAAATTGTTCAGACAATTTATAAAAAAATTTTAAGAGAAAAAGTTGTTCAGACAATTTATATTAATAAATGGTAATATAATATTTTCATTATTTTAATAGTATATACACGTATTCGTGTGCTTTCAAACAAAAAGTTGTACACCGACACAATTGATCTTAATAAAATAATAAATTAAGATTTCATACACAAAATAATAATAATATTACGAGTTTTATTTTAATATACTGGAACCTAATTTGCAATTTAGTGTTTTATTTAAGTATATTTAAATTATTTATACAATTTTATGGTTAAATTGATTTTTTATTTTTTTTATATTGAAAAATATTATTTTATTAGAATATTATATTTACTTCCTTCTTTGTATCTCATCCTGTACGCAATTGCCAATTAGGTATCTTTCTAATTGTGATGGGTGACAGCAAAGGAAAAGGGACAAATGATAGCTAAACAACAAACTACAATCCCTTTCCAAAAAAACAAATTACAAATTACAAATTACAATCTGGGATAACAACCCAGATTGTAGAAAGAGTTTAAATTATTTCAGGTACTCAATTTAATACATAGAAATAAAGAAATAAATCGTAAATGAGAAGCATTTTCAAAGGATTAAAATGCCGTTTTGTTGACGTTTACGTCATTCTCGTCCAGAAACAAATGCGTCCAAAATAAAAAAGAAAATCAATTCAAATGAAAAAAAATACATATAACGCATAAAATTTATCAAATGTTAACTCCTTATAACATTGATTATATTCATAACTTTTTTTACGCACTTATATTTCCAATAAATATTTTATCTTCCACGATAGTATCTTACAAATTAAACACTAATAGTGTAATGAAGTTCATTGACTATCATAATAGCTATTATAAAAATCATACCAATAATAATTTATATTTAACACTATAAAAATATTTTTACAAGGATAATGCATAACAATTAAATTCAACAATTAAAACATTAAAGATATTATTTGTTATAATTAAATTTTAACCAAACATACTTATTGTGTCTGTATTATTTTAATTTCTTAAAGAATTGTTTATTTAAATCAATCTTCAAAAATACTAATAAATTTACACTTTCCTTAATGATTCAATAATTTTTGTTGTTAACCAAGACAAAGATGCAGCGGATTAATAATTTAAACAAAAAGAAACAAATAATCATACCACATAAAAAAAATCCATAATCTTAAAAACTCAATTCACATAAACCCAAATTTTCAAGCAACCAAAACCCATCATCTTTCAAACAACAAATCGCATATTTAATAAATTTTTAACCAGAACTGTTTTTTATAACAAAAAGCAAGTAAAATTTAAAAAAAAAAAAAAAAAAGAGTAATAATAAGAAAACGGTGACGAACGGTGAATGAGAGATAACAATACCTGCGTGGCTTTGATAACGGCACCAGCAGCCAGAAAAAGCGTCATGTGGCTAGTGAGGTTGAAGCTCTCCGTTAAGTACACCCCCGGAGGCACGTAAAGCACCGTTCCGCCGCGCCTTCTCAGGTGCTGAATGCGGTACACGGCAGCCCTGAACGCTTTCGTGTTCAGCGTGCGGCCGTCGCCAACACCACCGAAGTCCGTTATGGAGATTCTGTCGCTGCGGTATCTCAGCGGCACTATGTTAGAACATGTTGCCGCTGAGTAACTCGCAGCGTCGGAAGAAGATAAGAGGAGGAAGAAAGTGAGAGTGAGGAAGGGTGAGAGAAGCATCTTTGGGGATGGTGGGAAGAAGAATAATGGCCGGTTAGCTCACAATAATAGTGATGTCATTTTATAGCGGTTTCCAGTTTTTATGCTGTGAACGAGAGTAAAGAATCTGTCGGAAGGGTTTTTTTTTTCACGGTTTTTTTCGGAAATGATTTTTTTTTTCTTTCATTTCCTCCATTTCTTTCATTTTTTATAAGTTTTTGAAAAACTACATACTTTATAGGGACAAACATTTATTTTCTCAAAAAATTTGATCATAAAAAAATGAAGAGGAACCGTTTATTTCTATTGGATTTGGAAAGACTAGAAAAGGAAAAGTTTAATGGTGCCGACTATAATTTTAAAATATTAATTAGGTAAACAAAAATATGTTTAATTACTCCAAAACTTTTTTACAAAATTTTAAATTGAATTTCTATTTTTTTTCTTTTTTAATTAGATTCCTGAATTTTGTTTATTTTTTCATTATGTCCAACAAGAATCTAATTAAAAAATAAATATAATTTAGGAATCAATTAAAAAAAAGGTTTAAAAATGAAAGATAATTCATGGATCTAATTAAAAAATTACCGATCTCTATAGACGTATCCTCATCTCTCCTAGATTGTATTGTCATTTTTTCTAGGCTCTAAATTCGGTATTATTAAGTTCATCAACTTGTTTGGAACCTGTAGGAGTGCAAATAACGGCTTGTAAAGTTTTATAGCTTTTCAACTATGTCCATGAACTATATCATTTTTAAATAGGTTTTGAATACTTTTTTCTTTGAATCGGATCTCTGACCAAATTAAAAAATAAATTCAAGTTTAAAGATCCTCATATTAATTAAATCATTAAAATATTTATTTTCTTTTGAATAGTTTGGTGATTTATTATTTACTTTTTAAAATCTATGGGGACGTTTGTTTGATGGACCATTTTTTCAATATTTTTTCCCCAAAATATGATATAGAAATGTTATTTTCGAGTATTTAAAAAATGTGATATTTTTTGTAATAATTATTTTATTACCTTATAATAAATGTGAAAACAAATTTTTCTAACCTTATCTTCTCATAAATAAATAAATAATTTATGAAACAAACTCTCTCTTTCATTACTAAAAAATAGTCAATTAACATCAATTCTACAAGATATTCAACATCAACTTTAAATGGATGTTGAAACTATTATAGTTAAAAGTAAGTTATTTTTTATATTGACTATAAAATTGATATTGAAAATCACAATCTACGTCAATTTTTTCCAAAATCAATACAACATAGGTTTTGACAAAATCGATAAAGTTTTTGCTACTATACCACATCAATTTTAGTCAAAACTGATGTTTATAACACATTGCAACATTGATTTTGAAAAAATCAATGTTATTTTTGCAATTTTTAATATTTTGTCTATTTGTTAAATGAAATCAAACTTGCAAAAAGTCAAAACCAGTTCATGCAGTATGAATGGTATTCATATATATATATATATATATATATATTCAAATTATTATCGAATAAATACAATTAAATAATAAAAACTTAAAGTGCAAACATAAAATCAGTGTTATTAAAACCACCCTGGTCATTGATTCGGTCGAGGTTATGGGTCGGTGGTCTAATTGGTGGGCCAGTAATTGACCCGGTTTGATCCGGTATATATTAAAAATTTAAAATTATATATGTATCTATTATATATAACTATATAACTAACATTACTTGAGTAAGAAAAACTCAATCATATTTCAAAATTCAAAATAGCTATTGATAATAATCCAAATTTTTATAAAAAAAATCCAAAAAAAAAGAAAAAAAAACTCGGCCAGATCAAACCGGTCCGACTGACCGAATTTGACCGGCCGGGTCGAGCCGATTTTAATAACTATGATAAGAAGTGTTAGCACATACTCTCTTACACACTCTTTGTTTTTAGTTAAAATTTAATAAAAACTACAAAAATATGAATAAGACTTATTAAATAAGAAATGAGAACTATCAAATTCTATGATTTTCTAAAAATTTTAGTTAATAATAGTATGTTGAAAAGATCGTGTTAGAAAATATATTATTAGGATATTTCTCTATCTTTTATTGTGGACAAATTTTTTTGGTATCCAACTTGACTTTAATTTTATATATTAAATATTTGTGAATGAGGTTGTTGAAAATTCTCCTTAAACAGTTGCGGATGGCAAGTGCAGTGCAATCTGTGTGTGGGCATGCATATGGGGCAAACAAAATTCAGCAATGAGCATCATATTGCAAAGAGCAATCATCATACACTTGGGAGCAGCAGTGATTCTCACATTTCTCTATTGGTTCCCATAGCGCAGTCAGAGAGCATAGCAGAGAGCAAGGTAAAGTTTTTGCGTGGAATCATTCTTCAAGTATATGCATTTGCAATATCCTGCCTATGCAGAGGTTCCTCCAAGCACAGAACATTGAAAACCCTTTTGCATTTATGTCAGTTGGGGTGTTCCTTCTGCATGTGCTTCTCAAGTTGGTGGGTTGTCTATGTTTTGGACTATGGAGTATGGACTTCATGGAGCTGCCCTTATTCTCAGCTTCTCTTGGTGGCTTCTTATCTTGTTGAATGGGCTATACATCATTCTTAGCCCAAGTTGTAAGCAAACTTGGGTTGGCATCACTGTGAAATCCTTTAAAGGAATTTGGCCTTATCTCAAGCTGACAGTTGCTTATGCTTGGATGTTGTGGTATAAGCCAAAAGTCCACCTATTTTTCACTCTTTTGCACAAACAAACAACACAATATCAATTTTAAAGGGCATCTCGTGGGGTTTGTTTGCTTTGAGAAAATATTTTCTACTTTTACTAATAATCATAAGAAGGACATTATTGAGGTGAAATGCAAATTCTGATTAACACCATAAATACTTCAGGAACTGCATTTTGTCCTTGCAAAGTACCTACCGTCCTTGTTTTCACTTTGTTCCCTCTTTTCAAAGATTTGTTTAGTGAAAACACCAAATGTTATTATTACCATTTGTTGTAACTATTAGTTAAAAACAGAAGATAAAATTTCAAGTCATACAGACCCTTAAATTAACAGTTTTTCTTCTTCTTTTAACAAGCTGAAAATGCATTAAAATGTAGTTTGGAGGCATGGTACAATCAGGGATTAGTGCTTATATCTGGGTTGGTCTCCAATCCCAATTTCAGTGCATACTATTTAATTTGGTATGTTATTCTGAGAACAACCTTTATTGGTCATAGCCAATTAATCTTCAATTCTTCATGTTATCTAACCATAATTTCCATTCCTTACATGTCAATGAATGTACATTCAGTATGAATTACTTAAACTAGGACCTTCATGAAGTTGTGGCTAAGTGCTGCAGCCAGGTTAGTGTCAAAAGTCTCAACAAAAGAATGTTTATTTAAGCAACTTTCATATTATTGGGAAGTTGGGTGATTTTAGTGTCCGAGTTAGCAATGAGTTAGAGGGCAGCTCATCCAAGAGTAGCAATAATTTCGGTCGTTGTAGTGAATGGAATCAGCATTCTCATCAGTGTAGTTTTCTGTGCAATTATTTTGATATGCCGGGAAGCTTTTCGCAAACTTTTGACTTCTGACTCTGAAGTCATTGAGGAAGTATTCAGTTTGACTCCACTTTTTGCTATCTCAGTTTTCCTAAATTTCATTCAACCAATACTGTCAGGTAACAAAAGTTATATGCATATGAGAACCACTTTTTTAAAGGAGAATTCTAGCTACCCCTATAGGCTATTCGGATCCAGATTCTTTGCAGTCAATTTTCCATGAATGCACATAACTTAAAGTCATCGAATGAAGATTGGATGGCTCGTATTTTATCTCAGTAAATCAACCTTAAAACACATTTGAAATTTGAGTCATCGGATCTTCATCCCACAGTCATCTAGAATCTAGGTATCCCTATAGCTTATTTGGATCCAGATTCTTTGCAGTTGATTTTTCATACATTCACATGACTAAAAACTGTTGGATCAAGATCATACGGCTCATATTTTATCTTGGTAAATCAACCTTAAAACACATTTGAAATCTCAATCATCCGATTTTCATCCAATGGTCACAACACAATGTCTTGATGGTGTCAATGTGTGCAAGATTGACTGCACCCAAAATCCAGTTCCAGGTTATTCCTACCCCCAATTGATGTGATGAGGGGTAGTTGGATAAATAGTCAATTGGATCATTTTGTGATTTAAAGCCATTAATTTGAGGTAGTTAAGTAGTTAAATCAATATAGCAATTAGTTAAAAGAGGTCCTTACATCTTTACTTCTTTCTAACCCTAAACAACTCTAGGAGTAGCGGTAAGTGTGAAACATTTTCCACACTAACTCTATTTCTTAAGTTTTGCATGAATATTTGTAGCATTTGGGATTGTTACAGGGTATCTGCTGGGGGATGATCTTTGCAGTTCTTGTACAAACAGCAACTCTGATAATTTTAATTGCTAGAACAAATGGGGGTGCAGAGGTAAAACATATGCAATCTTTACAGAAATTGCTTGTTACATGTAAAGTTGTTAAACTATTTGATTGAAAAAGCTCTTGCTCGCATCAACAGGTCAGCAGAAATGATCAGATCCTAGATCACTTGATTGTCAACGAATAATTATTATTTTTTATTTCAACAGACTAAAAATAGAAAAGCTGTTCTTGTTTTGAGCCACATGCCTATTACTTGTTCCATTTCTCCGCTTTGATTATCAGTTCACATAATTCTGAGAATCAAACAACTTAACTAGGATTCACTCCCAGCGCAAGTATGATTAACTTAGGCATTGTCCTCCTAACCGTTGATTAAGTAAATATGTCCATGTGTGTACAAGATGAGTTCAAATTGAAAATTAAAAATTCGCGACATTTAATTATAAAAATAATTCCTCCACGGCGAAGTAACAAACACTTTCTAAGTTAATCAAGAGTTCTTTTCAAATAAAAAAAGTTACTTAAGAGCCCAAAATATCAATTACTTAAACCACACGTATTAACATAAGCAAAAGCAATTAATTAAAATAACCTGGACATAAAAAATCAACAAAAAATGGATGAAAAAGTCAAACTTACAAAAACTACTTTCAAGGAAAAATAATAATAGACGGATTAAGTTACGTTACAGGGTCAACTGTTAAAATATGAAATCTAAAAGACGAGAAAAAACATAAATTGTTGCCACAATTTTATTATATGTAGACTAATAGAAGTGACAAGGCCTTAGGTACGCAATATTCACATTACCAGTAACACTGACTACGGAAATGCAACACAAAATGTGATTTCACAAGTGGACACATACTCTTGAAGACTATAGCCAAAACATTTGCTATATATAGCCTTTAGGTTGATAACAAAAGAACAAGCATAAATTATGTTTCTATCCCCTAGTTGTGACCCAAAGATGATTACAGACGAGATATCTGAAGCGGGATAGACAAGGAAGTCTCTTCTCCCATCACTGGCTGGAATAAATCAACCTCTCCATATCGCTCGAGCACACGCATCCGGCAATCTTCGGCGGCCATCATTCCAGTGGAGAATGCCCCATGGACAGATCCTGGATAGCTCAT
>PYAF01005858.1:1453088-1471177 GCA_007407185.1 Glycine tomentella
AAAAAAAAAAAAAAAAAAAAAAAAAAAAAAAAAAACAGATGACCAAAATTGCAGATTGTACTAGGACAAAAATTGCAATAAGCCCAAATTATATTAGGGCCTACGTATTTTAGACAATGTTTTAGTGATGAAAGCATTCATTTTTCTTGCACGGCTAAAGGTGAAACTAATAAGAAGCAAAATTAGTATGGTTACGGGTGAAGAAGCATCTGGAAGAATCTTCTTGAGCTGCATGAAAGCGAAGTTGACAGCTGCTTCATCAGACATCTTTTCAACGTCTTTGGCAAGCTGCCCAGAAGCCATGTAAACCAGAACAGCATGACCTGCGGCCTTGTGGAGATTAAGGAAGTAGCTACATCCATAAGATGTATCTGCAACTACTCCCAAGAACTCCACATTAGGCCAAAACACATTTTCAAAGTGTAAAATGATTTTATTCTCAAGTCCAATCCCAAGATCAGCAATGGCAGCTTCCTTCCAGTCTGGAAGCTTTGGCTCAAACAATATTTTCTTTGCCTTGAGCACCCCAAGTGGGACAGCAATAACAGCAGCATCAGCAAAAAACATTTTCCCATTTTCCACTGTTACCTTTACTCCATTGTATCGCCTAACTACTTTTGTGACCCTGCAAAGGGGGCATTACCCAAGCCAGTAAATTTAACTCAACAAATAGTACACAAAATTCTAAAATAATAGTTCAAAATAATATCTACCTGTGCCCCAAGAGAATATCAAGTCCCTTGGCTAGGGTATTTATAACAGGCAAATAGCCACGGACCATAAGACCATGACCACCAGGGAGCAGCACCTCCTGTAAGTACACACCAAAAGAGTGATATAATAATAAATTATAGAAGGAAAAGTAATTCAGAAGAAAGAAAGAAAAAAAAGATTACGTCTTGGTTATGAAGTTTCTTCTAAGATGCTATAAATAGGATAAAAAAGTCATGTCTATCTGATTTTTTTCAACAAACGTTATGGTAGGCTGATACAAATTGCTAACAATTTTCAACCCTAAATCCCATAATGGTTAAGACCACCTTTTCACAATCATGCAATATGATGGTATATTCAGATGACAGAGGATTCCTACACACCCCACCCCAGCCGCCTAACAAATAAGAACCACTAGTTCTAGTGGAGGAAGAAAATTATAATGATTTTATTTTATTATTATGTTTGACTTTTGCTTCAAATCATAGGCAGCCAGCATTCATTTGACTTTACATGATGCAATGTGCCTAAGTTTGATTTATTATATACAAAAGGTTTCAATCAGATACATACTCCTATTTGTAGATCGGGAAACACATTTACATGGTTATCGATCATAGAAAGGCTGCATGTTGAAGACTCATGCACCTGGCTATGAGACGACTTTACAAATTATTTCTTTCAATATAGGAGCTACCTGTACGTAACACCAAACAGAATATATCATTCAGTGTGTAAATTGGGGTGGGTGGAAGGGTGGGGGAATTGGAAATATGGAACTGAACCACTAATACTAGCAAAAAATATTTTCAACTTGATTTGTTGAAATTACCTGGTCCCATCCTTTCAGTGAAATAGTATCAGAATCTGCAGCAAACCAGCCCTCCATTCTGCATAAATACCACTGAAGCACCTTATGCGCAAGCCCCTCCAACCTGAATTAAGTGTAAGTAATCAATAACTAGGTCTGAAAATGTAAAAGTGGTGTCAAAGAAATTGATTTTTATGCTCATAATAACCTCAATTCCGGCTTCCTATCAAAAACAATGGAAAGACCACGAAGTACAGACATGTCTTCTTCACTGGATTCTTGTCTTATTTTATCTGTCTGCATTTAGTTATGAAGTAATCATTAAGCATTTCAACTATGAATAAACAATTTATTAGGTATAGGAAAATTAATAAACAAATTACTTGCCTCCTGTAAAATTGTCTCAAATATTTCACCAACTTTTGTTACCAACTCTTGAGGAACTTGTTTCCCATCCATATCAAAAAGTGCATAGCTGCAAGTTGATGAATTTCAAATTTTCAATCAAAAAGAACTAGAATATTGTAATTCCCAGAATGCAGGATGATTACCAAAATAATATTTGAAATGATCATGTACTACGCAAGTGTAGTAGAATTAGCTAAACAGTAGACTATATATATATATACACACACACACAGACCTTTCCAAATCATGGTCATAGAGTACGGAGTTATCCCCACTAGTACGGTAAAGGGGTAGACCTAGCCTCCCAATCACCGAAGCCAGCGGATTCTCATTGGAAACTCCACGCAACCTGAAAAGTTCGTAAGTTTTAGTAATACAAAAAAAAAGAAAAAAAAAAAAGAAAAAAGACAAATGGAAGAAATTTCGCAATAAGCAAATAAAGAGAATAAGATTTACCATGATGCTCCCAGGTCAACAGGAAAACCAAATGAGTAATCAGTGTGAATTCGGCCACCAATTCTATCCCTTGACTCTAAGAGAACAACCTGACCAAAAATTAAAAGCAAAGGAACCATTTAGTCCCTCAACTATGGAAATGCATAATTGCATAATAATTGGCTACGAACAATATGTAGGTTCAAGTTTCAAATAAGCAGCACGCAATACCACAATCCTTGAAAATTATTAAGTTATTTGGCCACTTCATGACTTGCTTATTTGCGCAAACTCACATGAATTTCTGACAGTTTCATCAATATAAAAATAAAACAGAAATTGTGACGGCAATTCATTTGCTGCTTTCATGCCTTTTTTAGAATCTTATTCACCCAAATATGAGTACAAAACCAGCCCAATTTTAAACTAACAAGTATCACCCAGGACACTTCCCCAGAAATCCAGAACATTACAAGCTTCTATTCAACCAACCCACAAATAACCTATAAATTGACCCAAAAACAGGGGATAATCGTAACCACTGATTAACCCACCATTTTTTTCAGTGAAATAATGCAATTTACTTCAAACTTTAGGCAATCTCTTAACAATCAGAATTAGAGTTTCATCTTGGTAATTCAAGTAATAATGTTTGCTTTGAAGGTTAAAAATTAACATAAAGTATTGCTTTTCAATAGAGTAACATTGAAGTATAACAAAAATTCATATAATTTCATATAATTAGATCAGTTACCTGAAACGAAGCATCATGCAGTGCACGAGCAGCAGCAATCCCAGCCATGCCACCACCAATGACAATAACAGATGGTGACCTTCCCTGCTTCTTGCCATCGTTTCCATAGCATAGAGCTACAATAAAAGGGGGAAAAGAAAGTAGATATCATCGGACACAGTAGAAAATATAACATAAAAAAACACGTAACATAACTTGCGTGTACACAAGCACAACACAACCCAATTTTCAAATCATTCCTTCAATTTTTCTCTTAAGAAACCAGAGTGATCATGGCCCCATGGGTGTAAAATAATATATTATGTTATTCATAAAATATTACTTTTTCTCTTTACCTCTTTCTATCTATCTTATCTTACAATTCTCACTATCCTCCTATGAACATTTTTTTTCCTATATTATTGTAAGAGGATAATTTATCTAAGAAAAAAGTTACACAAACACAAAAAAAAACGATTATACCTCCATTAGACACCCCTTTAAATATATTATTTTATTATTTCAACTATCACCCCTTTATTATTTCAGGTGTTGGGTGGGTGCATGATACACGTAAGGGTGCACATATATCACTCTTCTTTATCTAAAAGTATCGTAGGTAAATATCAAAATCATTTCAAAACGTCATAATATATAATATATAGTTTACAAACTACGAAAAACTGCTTGTTTCAAATCTCCTAACTAAGATTTGGTAATACAAAACATTAACGTATAGATATAAAACAACTGTCCTTTCTCCTAACAAATTGTCGTGCACCATGTGAGTCTAAAACAATTAGATTATAAACTATAAGAAATTGGAAGAAAAAAAATAATCATTGTACAATATAAAATTAAATAAAATTCAACTATAGAAAAAAGAATAAAACTTAAAAATGTTTTCTCTCTCATTTCTTTTCCCTCACTATGAAGGCGAGGTGTCCACTAATGTTTTCGTTTTATTTAATCTAAATCATATACATAAGAAAACTTTATTGAGTTGGCTTAAACTACAAAAAGAGAAATTACTTTTTCCAAATATATTTTTTAAAACCTTTATTATAAACATATATTTTAAGTATCAAATAAAAATAAAAATATCTAAATACAGGTAAAAGTCCACGTCTGGTAGACTAACACGTGCTACCACTGTTACTGACACACAACCTTTTCATTCATTTCAACAATAAAACCTAACTAACAAAAAATAAAAAACTTCTTTTCATTTCTCAACACAACTACTTATTAAAATATAATAATATCATAATATAAACTAGCTCGCACACACGCACCGACATTGAAAAAGCACAAAAATAATTTTAAATTTTAAAATATAAAAAATAGAAACACGATCAAAAGCAAACCTCTAGTTAATTGGGGATTACTCTTAGTTCTCGACTCCATATTCGAAAATAAAATTCGAGATTACTATCGAACGTAGAGAGAGCGATTGAGGCGAAAAATGGAGGAAAAAAATCAACAGACACGTAACGAAGTGATTGAAGTTCAAGTTCGACGATGATGAATCCAGCTTCCCGAACCAGTTCATGCAGCTCGAACCACGGAATCGAACCGAATTAAGCGACGAGTGAGAGCGATTCTGCAGAATCGCGATCCTCGGGGGCAAAACGAGAAGGTTCTGGAGAATACCAAAGCTCGTTGGGAAGCTCAGAAAGATTTTCCAACAACAGAAAGAGAGAAAATGAAAAAGAAAAATTTAGAGAGAGAAAGTGGATTCTAGAGAGAGAAGAAAGACAGTTGAGGTGTGATATCAGAACGCAATATTCTGAGATTTATAGAGTTTGTTCGAAACGCTTGTCATTCGTCCCAGCCAAACTGCACCGTCAAGTTCACGCGCTTGAGAGGGTGTGAAGAGAACTTCCTATAAAAATTTGACACGTGGTTTTCGCTTTGGATAGTTTGGAACACGAGGAAGAGATTTTTAGTGTGAGACGGGATAAAATTGATATTTTAAATTTTTTTTAATAAAATTGATATTTTAAATTAATTTTAATTAAAACTAATTTTGAAGTAATATAATTTATATTTAGATATTTTATTATTATAAAATTTAATATAATTTTTTATTTAACATAGAATTTACTTGAATATTTTATTTTCAAAACTTTATTCTGATTTTTAATTAATTTTATTAATTTATTTATGAGATTTAAATTTTGAAAGTATGATTTTTTTTCAGTGTCTAAAAATGAGTGTTATTAAACTTTAAATACAATACTCTGCACGTGTGATAACATGATTAGTGTAGAGAAGAAGAAAAATATGTTTAATTTCACAAAACCTTAAGGATTATTAGTTTAGTTTACTCAATCTTTAATTGTTAATTTGACATGTAATTTGCTAAAATGAGTGAAAGATATTAAATAAGTATTAAGTAAATATTTTATATATTATAATTATTTGCAAATATATATACAATAAATAGTCATTCAAAAATTTTAATTTTCAAAGATTAAAAATTAATTTTAATTCATTAAATAATTAATTATAATTTGAATATATATTTCTATATTTAACATTAATTAAAAGGTTTGAGTGTTAAATAAAATAATTTAAAAATAAAATATTTTTTGATTGTATAGTCGGTCGAATCGGGCAGGCGAAACGTCGAATGAAATAGGTAGCCGAGTTAAAATCAATTAAAAAATTAAATTAAATTATAATTAATTGTCAGAGCTGTATTAAAATCTGTTATTTGAAAAATCAATTAAAAAATCTAAAATACAATTATACAAGGGAAAAAGTACATTGCAACAAATTGCACGATAATTTTTTTACAATAATTATTTAAAAATCCAGAAACTCTCATTTTAAGTTGATTGAAATATTGTTTCACATAATTATTTAAATTACTATCCTACTTAACACATAATTATTTTTATTTGTCAAGAAATAATTTTCGGAATCCAAGACCACCAAGGAGAAGGTAGAGATTTCATCATTTTATCAATTTCCTGATGAATCTCTTGGTGAGGTCTTAGATCGTTTCTGTGGTTTGCTCTGCAAGACTCCCACTCATGGGTTTAGTGAGCCAATTCAACTCAATATGTTCATTGATGTCTTACGAAGTCATTCCAAGCAACTTCTTGATGCCTCTGTCGGTGGTAAAATCAAGTTGAAGACTCCTAATGAAGCCATGGAGCTTATTGAGAACATGGCAACTAGTGATCATGCCATCCTTTGTGATAGAGCATATACTCCCGCAAAGAAGAGCCTTCTTGAAATCACCTCTCAAGATGCACTATTAGCTCAAAACAAGCTTCTTGCAAAGCAAATTGAAACCCTCGCAGACACACTTAACAAGCTTCCACAACAATTGCATTCCCTTTTACCGGCTCAATCTTCTACTATTCAAGTTGGAGGATGCACTTTGTGTTGTGGGGCTCATGAGGTAGGGTTATGCATGGTTCAAGAAGAAGCATCTAAGGAGGTCAATTACATGGCAAACCAAAATTGTTAAGGTTATAATCAGGGAGGAAATCAAAGCTATCATCAAGGTGGAAATTTCTCAAAATCAAGGTCAAGGTTGGAGATTCCTTCTTTAACAAGGATCAAGGGGGTCCATCCAATCGACCTCCTAATCAAGGTTCTAATCTATATGAGAGAACTACAAAGCTTGAGGATACCTTAACAAAATTTATGCAAGTCTTTATCTCAAACCACAAGAGCATGAAGTTAGCATTCAAAAACCTTGAAGTGCAAGTAAGCCAACTTGCCAAGCAACTTGTGATGAAGTCCAATGGAAATTTTATGGCTAAAACCAAGAAGAATCCAAGGAGAAATGTAAGGTTGTGCTTACAACAAGCAAAAGGAATGAGACTCTTGGTGAGGAATTAGTGGAAGGAGTAGTAGAAGATGTGAGTGATGAGTTAGATGTAGGAGAGAAAGAAAAGGCTAAAAATAAAGAGAAAAAAAATGAGTACTGAAAATGTAGAAAAAATGAGAAAAATGAAGAAAAAGAAAAAAAAAATAGTTGTAAGGAAGGAGATAGTGAGGTCTTAGCTTCTAAGACCAAGAGTCAAATGGAAAGGGAGTGGCCCTACCAAGGATTTCCCTTATCCCTTGGTACCATTAAAGAAGAAGAAAGAGTGTCATTTTGCAAGATTTCTTGATATCTTCAAGAAGTTGGAGATCATCATTCCTTTTGGTAAAGCTCTTCAACATATGCTAATGTACACTAAATTCTGAAGGACCTCCTCACTAAGAAACGCAAATACATCAACAATGAGACCATAGTAGTGGAAGACAATTGTAGTGCGGTGATTCAAAGAATCTTTCCACAAAAATTCAAAAATCCTGAAAACGTGACCATTCGCTGCTCAATTGGGACTGTGTCTATAAGGAAAACTCACATTGATCTAGGGGCAAGTATCAACTTGATGTCTCTTTCAATGTGCCGAAGAATTGGGAACTTGAAGGTAATACCAACTCGGATGACTATTCAAACAGCAGATCACTTTATAACTAGACCTTATGGTATCATTGAAGATGTCCTTGTGAAAGTTTAGCAATCACATTCCCAGTGGATTATGTTATCATGGACATTGAAGAAGATTCATATGTGCATTTGATTTTGGGAAGACCATTTATGTTCACTGCTAAATGTGTTGTTGCATGAGAAATGGTAATCTTGAAATGAGTGTGGAGGACCAAAATGTGATCTTCAATCTCTTTGAAGCAATGAATCATCCTAGTGATAGCAAAGCTTGCTGTAGAGTGGAGGCTATTGAACATGAAGCAGACTGTGTTGTGCAGCAATTCACCATGCATTCACCTCTTGAAAAAGTCTTAGTGAATGCCATCGAATGCCTCACGAATGAAGAAGAAAAGATCTCAGGGCTTGCTTGGATCTGGATAAATGGAAGGAAATTCCTCCAGGGGAATATGCTTTTGAGGAGCTGAAGAAGGATATTCTTGCAAAGAAACCTAAGGTAGAGTTAAAGGTTCTACTTTCTCACCTTAAGTATGTTTTTTTGGAAGAGGAAGATGCAAAACTGATCGTCATTACCAATGCTTTATCTCCAAATGACGAAGCTCAATTGGTGGAGGTACTCTCGAAGCATAAAGTGGCGATTGGATGACACATCTCTGATCTCGAGGGGATTAGCCCATCATATTGCATACACAAGATCATGATGGAAGCTGACTATAGATTGATGAGGAAACCTCAAAAGAAACTTAACCCCACCATTAAGGAAGAAGTGCGGAAAGAAGTCCTTAAGTTGCTTGAAGCCGAACTAATTTATCCTATCTTCGATAGTGCTTAAGTGAGTCCAGTCCAAGTAGTCCGAAAGAAAGGTGGCATGACGGTGATCTACAATGATAAAAATGATCTTATTCCGACAAGGACCGTCACCAACTGGAGAATGTGCATAGATTACCGCAAGCTCAATTATGCCACAAGGAAGGATAATTTTCCTTTACCATTCATGGACCAGATGTTGGAGCGGCTAGCTGGACAAGCCTTTTATTTTTTCTTGGATGGCTACTTAGGGTATAATCAAATAACAATGGGTCCTAAAGATCAAGAGAAGATTACCTTCACATGCCCATTCAATGTCTTTGCTTATAAGAGGATGCAATTTGGGTTATGTAATGCCCTTTCCACCTTTCAAAGATGCATGCTAGCCATTTTTGTTGATCTTGTGGAGAAGTGCATTGAGGTCTTCATGGATTTTTTTTAGAATTTGGCTCCTCTTTCAATCATTGCTTATCCAACCTTGAATTAGTGTTGACACAGTGTGTGGAAACCAATCTTGTGTTGGATTGGGAAAAATGTCATTTCATGGTCCAAGAAGGGATTGTCGTAGGCCATAAGATCTCCTCAAGAGGGATTGAAGTGGATAAAGCTAAAATTGATGTCATCGAGAAGCTACCTCCTTCTATCAACGTGAAAGGTGTCTAAAGCTTTCTTGGACATGTTGGGTTCTATTGGAAGTTCATCAAGGACTTTTCCAAGATAGCCTAGCCATTGAGTAATTTGATGAACAAGGATGTTGTGTTCAAGTTTGATGAGGAATGTTTGTTGGCTTTCTACACTCTTAAAGAGAAGCTCATTTCTGCTCTTGTCATTGTTGCCCAAATTAGAGTCAAGAGTTTGAATTTATGTGTGATGCTAGTGATTATGCTGTTGGAGCGATGCTAGGACAATGGAGAAATAAGGTGTTCCATTCCATATAGTATGCTAGCAAAGTCTTGAATGATGCATAACTGAATTATGCTACCACAAAAAAGAATTGCTAGCCATTGTCTATGCACTAGAGAAGTTCAAATCATATTTGATTGGCTCCAAGGTCACCATCTTTACAGACCATGTTGCCATCAAATACCTTAGATAAAGCTGACTCCAAACCAAGGTTGATCATATGAGTGCTTTTGCTCTAAGAGTTTGACATTAAGATCAAAGACAAGAAGGGCTGTGAAAATCTAGTAGTTGATCATCTTTCTAGATTGGTGAATGAAGAAGTCACTCATGAGGAGAAAGTTATTTGTGATGAGTCCTTGTTGTGTGTGAATGAGAGGCCTTGGTTTGCGGACATTGCCAATTTCAAAGTAGCTAGTGCCAGTCCTGATGATCTCAATTGGCACTAGAGGAAGAAGTTTCAACGGGATGCTCATTACTATGTGTGGGATGACCCACATCTATTTAAAATTGGAGCAAATAATTTGTTGAGGAGGTGTGTCACTAAAGAGGAGCCCAAAAGTATACTATGGCATTTCCATAATTCACCATATGGAGGACACTAGAATGGAGACTAGACTGTTGCGAAAGTGTTATAGTCTGGGTTCTTTTGGCCTTCTATCTTCAAGGATGCTCATAAGCATATGCAACATTGTGAACAATGCCAAAGAACCTGAGGCATTTCCAAGAGGAATAAGATGCCCCTGCAGAATATTATTAAGGTGGAGGTGTTTTATTGTTGGGGCTTTGATTTTGTAGGCCCCCTATCATCATTGTACACTAATGATTATATTCTGGTGGCTATTGATTATGTCTTCAAATGGGTGGAAGTTGTTGCTACTCAGAAAGCTGATGCCAAAATCGTCATCAAGTTTCTCAAGAAGAACATCTTCTCTCGTTTTGGAGTCCCAAGAGTGCTCGTCAGTCATGGTGGAAAGGTTTTGGGGAATTACAATGTGAGACACAAAGTAGCTTCTCCCTACCACCCCAAGACCAATGGCATAGCTGAGTTGTCCAATAGGAAACTGAAGAAGATCCTTGAGAAGACAATTGCTTCTTCAAGAAAGGATTGGGCTGCAAAGTTGGCTAATGCCATGTGGACTTATCGAACTACCTTCAAGACCTCAATTGGGATGTCTCTCTCCAAATGGTGTATAGAAAAACTTGCCATCTTCCGATGGAAATAGAGCATAAGGATTATGGGGCTCTAAAGTTCTTGAATTTTGATGAGTCAATGTCTAGGGAGGAGAGAAAATTGCAACTGCTAGAATTGGAAAAAATGAGGTTTATTGCCTATGGGTCATCTAAGCTTTACAAGCAAAAGATGAAGGCTTATCTTGGCAAGAAGCTTGTGAAGAAGAATTTCCAATCAGGGCAACAAGTCCTGTTGTTCAACTTCAGAATCAAATTGTTTCGAGGCAAGCTCAAGTCTACGTTATTTGGTCCATTCACAATCAAAGAGGTCAAGCCCTATGAGGCTGTTGAATTAATGGGTCCTTCTTCCACTTAACTAGAGTAGAGCTGGATTGTCAATGGTGAGAGGTTGAAGGTGTACAATGGAGGAGATATTGAGCAATTGACCACCATTGTTCATCTCCAAGATCCTTGATGATGCCACACGACAGGCTAGTGGCGTTAATGAAGCGCTTACTGGGAGGCAACCCAAGATCTCTTCTCTTTTCCTCATGTTTAGATTGGTTAGAATGTTTGTGTTAGTATATGGTTGTGTTTGTATATGCCTTTCTTATTTTTCCCTGTGCACTAAGCGCGTAAGTGTGCGCTTAATGCACCTACGTTGTTTCTGAGCCTTATGCTTTTCTCACTAAGCCTTCATAGTGCGCTTAGCCCAAATTATCTCTGATTTGTAATTTCCTTATTTGGGCTAAGTGCGCAACTAGAGGCTAAGCCAACCGAGCTCACTCGCTAAGCCTACAGTGCTGGCTAAGTAGATGTTGCAGAACAATATTCTTCTGCAAATCTCGCTAAGTCGGACAAGTGCACTAAGCCAAATGATATTTTTGGAGTTTCTATTAAGCTTATTGGGCTTAGCGAGTAAGTCTGGGCTCAACACGCAACCTCCTTTAAAAAAATGTTAATTTCATAATTTCTTTTATTATTTTTCTTTATTTTTAAATTTTTTTTGGGGGGGGGGGGGGGGGGGGGGGGGGGGGGAGGGGAACTTAAGAGTCATTAGCAGTTATGACTTCAAGCTTAGTGCGAGGCTTGCGCTAAGCGCATCAGTCATAGCTGCACCTGCAGTTACGAGAACTACTCAAAATCTCTTTAACCTAACTTTCTCTCTCTTTTCTCCGCAACCTAATCTCTTTTTCCCCACCACTATTGTATCGTCTTCTACTCACCTTCACACATTCTCCTGTCCTTCATCTTCACGTTCCATTTGCTTTGTTTAGATCTTGTTGCCATTGCTTCTTTCAATCGTTGCGCAAGTACTCGTCTTCCTTCTCCTTTTATTTTCTTTATTGTTCATTTTCTTTATTGTTGTTGTCTTGTTAATTTCTTTTTTTTCCTTGCACCCTTTTACTGTTCATATTCTAGTTACTCCTGTTAGTGTTTATGCACCTTTACATGTTTTGCAGCCTTTTTCATATATGTATGCTTCTTGCAATCTTTGTTGCTGGAAATCGCTCCACGCTAAACCCACCTATTTTACCTTTCATGCAGACTATCATGGGCTTAGGTGCACTTACACGCTAAGCCCTCTTTGCTTTGTGTTTTTCCTATAAGGGGGGCGTTGAGTGCGCACCTTCTTGCACATTTCATTTTTTTTCTTAGTGTTTTAATTAGTTTATTCTCGTCTCTTCTCATTTCCCTTTTGTTTTGATGAAACCTTTTTGCATATGGATTTTAGGAAATGTCAGGGTTCCACTACTAAGGGTCGCTCCCAAGACCTGACCTAGTCCATGGTGACTACGACACTCACCGCTTCAACTCTTCAGAAGCCTGGGCTCGTTATGTGAAGAACATCTGCCTCAGGACCATCTTCCTTAAGCAAAATGTAGAGCTTGGCCCAGGGGAGTATGATGCATTCTGGAACGAACTCCGGAGGAGGAACTAGGAGAAGAAGCTCACCAGTCTGCCAGATAGCAAAATTGATGTTCCTTTGGTGAAGGAGTTCTACTCAAACATTTATGACCCTAAGGACAACTACCTCAAATAGTGCAAGGTTCGGGGCAAGGTCATCCATTTGATGCTCACACGTTGAACTCCTTCCTCCTAACGCCTGTGGTCTTACATGGGGATGAGCAGCGCACCTGCTTTCTCCAATATTTGTGCTCTTACCCTGACCCCGTTGTTATTGAGGAGAAACATTGTATGCCAGGCAGCCACTTTGTGAAGAACGCTGAAGGGGTCTAGGGGAAGATATTTTGTTGTTCCCTCCTTCTTCTCTCTCTTTTTGAACAATACATTGCAATTTAGACACCCTAGAGATATTATTGTTGGATTCTCTCGGTTTATACCTTAAGTCTTTATTTTGTGACGACCCATTATATGAGACACTAGGGATCTAATTTAATGGTCTCCTAGTTACACCTTTATGTGTGTCACTTTTACCAGATATCATTACATTACAATCCTCTTATGACTTCCCAACTCTGCCATCTCCTGGTAGATGATGATGCACTATGTGAATATTATTGTTCCATGCCCCCCCACCTTTCAACTAGGGTGTTCTATTTTCTCCAATACCACACTATCCGAGACATGTGTCCGAGTTTATGGGTTTGCTTGTACATGTTGTTTCCTCTATTTTCCTTGTGACGTTAAGTATCAAATCTATTTTGACTAACAGTAATTCTTGCAACCAAGTTGGAGGTCGTTGCTATTTGGTTGTTGACTTGGGCCTAAACACCTCCTTCTTTTTGTTGGTACTTTGTTGTTTTCTTTTTCATTGCCAAGTCCAGATTGGCCCATACTCTTTTCAATTTGGCCCACTTCCTTACTAAGTAGCCCACTAGTATCGTTCCCAATAACGATTTGGTGAGGCAGGTTTGAATTCAAAAATTGTTCCTCGTTCCCTTTTTTGTTGTTAAATGATGACTTACCTACAACCTCCCTCTTCGTCTTTCGTTTCCTATCACTTGCATCCCTTTTGTATCTAAGCAATGATATCTCCCAAGTCTACATCTTGTTCCCTTGTCCTTTCACCTGCCTCCATCTCTACCATATTTTGACATTTCTGCTTTTTCGTACCACTACATACAGTACCGTGATTACATGTTGGGTAAAGACCCACAGACTTGTCATTTCCCCCTCCCCCCACATACATTGCTACTCCCCTCCAATTATTTCGAGCACCATTACTACCACTACTATGTAGGTTTTATCTCGTAAAATGGATCTAAATAAAATCACATATAAACAAAATTAACACAATATCTAATCTAAAATTCTCTTGTCCATATGTTTGCTATAATATTGTGTTTGTGAATGTAAGAGAAAAGAAACAAGCCATGATAGAACGAAAGGATTAGAATGGAGAGTAATGCTCCTTATATCATTTTCTATCAAATGTATTTGTTTGAATAATTATGCATTTTTGAAGAACTTGAAAATCTATGAACAACCTATATGACTATAGGAACATATCGTAGTTTACTCTTCAGAATATATCTTTTGTTTTATTTTGGTCATTCTTTTAATTAAACCAACAATAAATAAATATCTTTGATAGAAAATCATCAATAACAAATGATAAAAAAAATTAGTAACTACATTTTATTTTATCTAGTATCAAGCTTGACTTTTGTGTGGAAGAAATTGAATTTCACTTCACGATAACACCCCTCCCCCAAAAAATCCAAAGTCAAATTGAGCACCATTAACCTAAAAAACAAAACTACAAAGAAACCTACTTTGTGATCTGTTTTGGAAAAAGTACAGGAAAAGAATAAATTGTATTCCGTTAACACTCCCTTCCAAAGAAAAATCCGATGTCAAATTGAACATCATTAACATAAAATAAAAACCACATGGAAACCTACTTTGTAATTTGTGTGGAAAAAAATGTACAGGAAAGGAAGAAATGGAACCCATGACAAGCACACAAACTAATTAGATATTAACTACTCCCACCTATCTTCTATATATGTATATATATATATATATATATATATATATATAAAGATCCATTAAAATGTACAAAGTATAATATAAAGCAAAAGGAGTCCTCCCAAGGAATGATATAGTGGGAAGGACCTCTATTCTAGTAGCCTACAACTAAATATGTAGTGTTTAAATCACATGTACTTAGTAAACACATAATAACCACAATGAAGATGGGGAAAACAAAATAACATAAAAGTGGCGGTTAGTGTAACATCCTAAATAATTTTACTATTATTTAAGTATTTATTTTATTTTATTTAATCCTTTGTCTTAAAATAAAGTTAGAAACAAAAGAAATTAATACATCAGGAGCCGGATACATACATCATATTATATTTAAAATACTTCTCGTATTTCATACTAGCTTTAGTTTACATTCAAACTCTCATAGTATTGCAACATTCTTATTTATTTACAAAGTTCCCATTCCCTCATTTAAACATAGTCTCCATTACTATCCTCTTCACTGAGCACGATGATGGGATCTGTGGCAGGATTTGGATACACAGGAGCAAACTGAAGGAAAGGATCAGCGGGATTGAAAGCTTCGCTTAACACGAAAACAGGAAAATGGGCGCCAAAATAGATATGAGCGCGTAGAACTGGTTGCATGGTTACTACATAACAATATCTGACTTCATCAAAATACCAGGCTATGTCCAATGCATCAAGGAACAGAATGATTGAAGCCATCTAAGATAAAACATTAAATAAATCTAGTGAGAAATAAATTTCTCAGTAGGCAGATCTAAACCACCAATTATGTTAGAAAGTTAGTAATTAAACTTATCAAACAAATTAGAAAAATTAGTAAATAAAGAAATTTTATTCCTTCATATAGTAAATAAAGCAAATATAATTCATCACACATATTGGCATATTAGAGAATAATAAATCTAAATGAATGCATGAATGTATGAATGCATGGGATGGGAAGCAATGGTCACAGGTGCACATGGCCTCTACATGTGTACATCATGTAGGAATGCTGCAGCCGTCTTACGCTAATCATGCATGAATTTCCATGTATTAGCACCTGATCTCTCATCATAGGCCCGGTTTCCAACTTTTGAAACTCGGGTCATTCTTATAGAATCATAGATCCAGTCTTGAAACTTGGATCATTCTCATTCAGATCATAATAATTTATAATATAAGAAAGTTATTATTCTTCTTTCATACAGCAAGGTAGTCGCTTTCCGTAAAATTATACCAATTAGGATAAATCTATTTAATAAGCTGCTGATAACATAATTTTAATTTCTATCCAAGATTGGTTTGGTAATATTAAAATGGTAAAATTTACCAAGGGTTGGATATATAAAAAAACATATATTACTACGTTGAATTGCACTTGGATAGTTTTAATTAGTTTAGTTAATATATATGTGTATGGCTGTGAATAGCCAACCGAATTGCTAGCCTAAATATTTATATTTATTAATTTACTGAATCCTGCATGCCTATGTAATAACTAAAAGTTTACGTTTAAACCTACATAACCTAAAAAATGTTATACCTAATATATGTATATATATATATATATATATATCTAAACCGAGAATGGAACTGCATGAATATATTTACTTGTCGATATGCTGGGTAATGATAATGATAGAGAGGAGATTATGAGCCAGCGGTGACGAGTCTGGTCTATATGTGCTTGGTTTGAGTCTCACTAGCTTGGCTGAAGTAGCAAGGTTTTTTTTTCCCACTATAATTGAGTAACAAATGAGTGACCGGGTAGAGGAGGAGGAGCTTGGGGTTATGGCCGGGTATGCACGAATGGTGCCGAGTTATTTGGTTGCTGAGTTAACCAGGTACCATGAATCATTAGTTTCCGGGTTCAGTTTTGCATAGATGGCTGAGCCGAGTTGGTTTGCATGGTTTGGTTAAATTTACTTAGCATGTTTATGCGCGACTGGTGATGGTTACGTACCGAGGTGCATGTATGGGGTCCGAGGTACATGTATGGTGAGTGGCCGAGGTCCGAGGTACATGTATGATGAGTAGCCGAGGTCCAAAGTACATGTGTGATGAGTGGTCGAGGTCCATGGTTACCGGGCTGGTGCATGCCGGGCTCAAGGTCGTCGGGTTGGTGCATGCCGGGCTCAAGGTCGCCGGGGTGGTGCATGCCGGGCTTAAGATTGCTGGCCTGGTGCATGTCGGGCTCAAGATTGCCGGCTTGATGCATGGTTGTGTAAGAAAAACTGAATAATCTAATCATGCTTATATATAAATAACATAAACAATTAGATTAAGTGCGAAAAAATTAAGATCATAAATACCTCCCGCCATTGCTCACAATTTTGAGTCTTTGGATTGCACTGAAGATCTCTCTTGAGTCTTCTAAACTCTAATTCTAAAGCACTAGATGGTGTATATGCTGATGTATATATAATGAGTTCAGGGACCCAAGAAGGCTGTAGGCACACTTATTTATAGACCCCTTGCCATCAAAGGGTCAGTTACGGTGTGCTAAAAGAAGAGACGTTAATGTTGCAAAAAAATAGGGAATGTGGGTAGTGGTTAGTTTCCTGAATTATTGTTGACCACTATCAGGTTGGTTACAGATATTTTGTAATTTCAAAATAAAAACCAACATTCTCCCACTTGATCAACATGTCCCTTAATTTACATAACAAGAAATAAAATGCATGAATCATGGCGATAAGTCCTCTTAATAATGAGTATTACCTTCCATGTATTACAATGCATTATATCCCTTAGCCCAAACAACTTAATGAATAAACCCAATGTTTATTCTAGGTCCAAACTTAATTGATGTTTTTCAGAATAAATAACTGTAGATGCGCATAAACTTAATGAAAAACATCACAATAGAGTTTCTTAATATCATTTTTACAATGAAAATCACATATGGGAACCAAGTCCCATCTTTTCCACATGATCCTTAAATTTAAATGGTGGCATGCCCTAAAGGATCGACAGTCATTAATTCAGTGCTAATGTGCTCAATAATCATTGTATTATCTTTAGCACGTTCTCGTATGGCTAGATACTTAATGTCGATGTTCTTGCTTCGACTACAACTTTTGTTATTTTTAGCCATATAAACAGCATCTAAATTATTATAGTATATCTTCAATGACTTAGAAATGAAATTCATAACTCTAAGCCCAGAAATGAAACTCCTTATCCATACACCATGTAAGGTAGTCTCAAAACAATAAACGAACTAAACCTTTATAGTGGAAGTAGCAGTCAATTGACGTCTGTCTGACACTTCTCCAAGACACAGCTCCACTAGCTAGCATAAAATATATCCCAAAGTTGATTTTCTCGAATCAATGCAACTAGCGTAGTCTGAATCAGAGTAGGCAATTACTTCCAAATTGTCAGTCCGTCTATACATAAGCATATAATCTTTAGTCCCTTGAAAGTATCTCATCACTTTCTTATGTAATCTAAAGAGTCTTAATATATAATTTAAATTATTAAAGTTGCTGTGGCTAGACTTTAATCAATTAAATTATAAAGATCACAAAATGTCATCCACATAGAGAATAAGAAAACAGATTTTGCTCCCACTAACCTTCTGGTATATACATTGATCCATAATATTTTCCACAAAACCAAATGAGGAAATAACATCATGAAACTTCAAATACCATTGACGGGAGGCCTGTTTCAAC
>PYAF01005858.1:1474639-1492617 GCA_007407185.1 Glycine tomentella
ATATGATCTTTAAACAACTTAATATATAATTTTAATTAAATTATAGATATTGTGACTAATCTATAATTAATTAAAATTATAAAGATCACTTAGACATAAAATTTAATTATATGAGAATAAATCATATTATGCACTTCAAGATCAAGATACAATATAATGATGAATAAAATTCTCATATACAATTGCATAATTGAAACATGATATTATGCACTTGATTTAATATATATGCATAGAATAAACTCTTCCATAATATATTCATGCATAAAATAAATCAAAATTCTACAAATTTCCAAATTAAATAGGAATGCATGAAATTATAAAATGCAGAAATAACAAGTATAAAAATGTTTTTTTTTATTATTATTACTGTTCATCATTTTCAACCTTGAGTTGGGTCACTTTGACCCAGTTGCAACCCACGGACCCAAATTAAAAACCCAATGGTTTTTCAGCCTTTTTCAACACCGAAATCCATGTTTTAATTTACATAAAGCTTAGAAACTCAATTTCCATATGCTTCCAAAGCTTCTTAATAATTAAAACGTTCACATAAAATACTCATATTTTAATAAAATAATATTTCACATATATGAGTGTCAAACAAAAGCAAGACAGAGACAATAAATGGGCTCTGATACCAAATGTATGAAAAACAGAATAATCTAATAATGCTTATATATAAATAACATAAACAATTAGATTAAGTGCAGCAAAATTAAGATCATAAATACCTCCCGCCATTGCTCACAATTTTGAGTCTTTGGATTGCACTGAAGATCTCTCTTGAGTCTTCTAAACTCTAATTCTAAAGCACTAAGATGGTGTATACGCTGATGTATATATAATGAGTTCAGGGACCCAAGAAGACTGTATGCACACTTATTTATAGATCCCTTGCCATCAAAGGGTCAGTTACGGTATGCTAAAAGAAGAGACGTTAATGTTGCAAAAAAATAAGAAATGTGGGTAGTGGTTAGTTTCCTGAATTATTGTTGACCACTGTCAGGTTGGTTACAAATATTTTGTAATTTCAAAATAAAAACCAACAGGTTGGGCTTGCCATTATGGTGCCGGGCTGCCATGAGTAGGGTGGCCGGCTTCAGGGAGCATGGGTGACCGGGGTTCATTGGGTGTGGTGGCCGGAAACAAGTGCATGCCGGTTATGTGTAGTATGGAATGGATGCAGGCTAGGCCGGAATGGGTTCTCGGTTTATCTGGTCATGCCGAGGTGAAAGTACCTGGCCATGCGGAAGTGCCGACATATGCAGAGAGCTGTGGTTTAGTCGGACTGGTATGGATTGGTTGCAGGGGCGTGTGCAGTTATGTTGCCGAACAGAATCTATAAAGCTGGTATGGATGCCGAGCTAATACTATACAGGCTAGTTTGAATATGTTATCGGGAACGAAATTGTCACATACACACCCTTGAGCTGGCAAGGTTTACCGGAATAAGTGAGTTTATATAAAACTAAGTCGGCATACGGTGAGAGATGTCAAGGTGGTGGGTGATATTGTCAGGAGTTAATAGCTAGGAATCTGAGTAGAGGTGCCGAGATGTTTGGATACATTACCGGAAACTGATAATTAACAGAGAAGTAAAGGGGCCGAGACTTGTATATTCTCTAGCATATTATTTTATTACTCACGTATATGATATCTTTATTCCACATATTAAAATACTTACATGTTAACTAAACTACCATAATTCCAAGAGTTAAAAAAAATGTCCACAACTATTAACTTATTTCTACAGGATTATTCATGTACCTTTTTAATAGATTAATTTTGTAAATCCTAATACTTAAAACAAAAACTAAGTGGGACATAATAGTTACATGAATTAATGAATTACTAAATTAATGATTAAAGCCTAGCCTACCTTTGAGAATTTTGTGAATTATAATTTGGATTTATTTTTGACTAAAACTTACGTTAATGAAAGTTTAGAAAGACACCTAATTATTTTATTTTATTATTATTATTATTATTATTTTATTTATTTATTTATTTTTTCCTTATTCTTCCTAAATTATATTATTATAATTTCATCATAAACAAAATATATTTTTAAGGATATTACAGTTAGCAATTATAAGGACGGTGCTTCAATGATGAACAAGGTGAAAAATCAACAAAACTCTTAATTATGTCCATGTAGGAGAATAAAAAGGAATTTTTTATTTTTATTTTCAAACTTCAATTTGAAAACAAAACCTACATGAATAAAAAGGAATTGAAATGATTTTTAAAACCATTTCAAAATTGGTAAAAACAAATTGATTTTACAAAATTAATTTTAAAGTGATATGATTTATGTTTAGATTTTTTAATTAAAAAAAACAAGTTAATATTAAAATTCAATATAAAAATTTTCATCGAACATATCATTAACCTAAGTTGCCTCGATTTTGAATAAATTTTAGATATAAAATTAATTTGTCAATATGAAACTAAATATGTAAAAGTTAACATAAAATTATGTTAATTGATATTTAAATGTGATTCTAAAAAATCTAACATAAAACAAAAACCAAACACACTTAAAAGGTAATTAGCATGAGACACGTGAATCCAAAATGGATTTTTTAGGCTTAGCAATACAACTTTTGGGCAATTACTTAACAAATCCGATTTTTACTTGGTACTTCCCAAAATTTGTAAAGTTTCTATCTTATCCTTTTCATCTCGCTCACTGTCTTCTTCTCTCCATCTTCCTCTTCACCATGGGTGGCACCATCATCAAACAGAACATTTCCTATGAGAGCATCAACATTGGACTCAGTAGAAGCACAAGCGGAAGAAAGTGTGTCTCAGCACACATAGTTAGAACACGTGACTCGGGGGTGTTCTAGGAAATTTCCTTGGCTTCATAGAGAACGATGGAGGTTGACCATTGAATTAAGTCTAAGGAGCTTAGAGAGGTAGTGGTCAGGGTTGAGAACAGTGTTGAAGCAGGAAGTGGTGTCTACTATGGATTGAGAAATCCATAATACATTTTTATTACAGATTGCAATATGTAATACAAAAAATGCATTACAAATTTCTCAATCCATAATTATATAAAAGTAAGCAATCCACAATTATATAGAAGTTGTGCGGAGGAATGGCTATTCATGGATCATAGCGATGCATGTGGTGGTGGTGGGTGGTTAGGTGGTGGCATGATGATGATTTTGGTACACATTGGAGGTGGTGTTGGGTTTTCTTGGTAGAGGAAGGGTAAAAAAGAAATATTAGGAATATTGGAAGTGCATAAGAAAAAAGTAGGGGTGCCTTAAGTAATTATCCAACTTCTGTGATGCCGAAAGTTGATAGACCTTTGTCCAACTAGAATAGGTGATGGACCACAACCTATTTCAGTTTGGGAGTTACTAGTTCCCAACACAATTGCTAATGGCTCCTATTAAGTGGTTGAAACTTTTTTTTTCAAAAATGTCATTCACACGAAACACATTTTCTTTATACAAGTGTGTACAAAATCCATAATGGAAAGATGTTTCTATTGTAGTATAGGGGGTGCAAAGAAAATACAAAACAAAAACACATTTTCATTGTTGATTTTATTCATGGAAACGTGTTTCCATTTTATATTTTGTATGCACACTCTTTACTACAAGGAAAATATGTTTCCATTGTAGATTTTGTACACAGTACAATAGAAATGTATTTCAGTTGTTGTAAAGGAAGTTTTGTACAAAATGTAAAATGAAAACACATTTCTTTGTACAAAATCAACAATGGAAACATGTTTCTGTGTACAAAATTTACAACAAAAACATGTTTTTACAATGAAATTTGTACTCACCCTCGATGCTACAATGAAAATGTATTTTCATTGTTGCATAGGAATTTCGTAGAAAATGTAAAATAAAAACATGTCTTCACACACAAAATCAACAACAAAAACATGTTTCTAAAATTTGTAGGGGCCAATAACAAAGGTTGTAGGGACCAATAGTAACCTCCTTTTGGATCTATTAACAATGAGGCCTTTGTGATTTGGACTAGTTTAGCATAAAGGAATTTTATGAATGTGTCTTGCTTTATGCATTCTTACTATTGTTTCTTGTTGCACCTCTTTGCATTCTGGAAAGTCCAATCATCTAATAGATTTGACTTTCCAAAATACAAAGATACAATTGGAAACAATAGTTGCAACAAGATTTAGCTGAATTCTATCTACCCGCTATCTTGAGCAATATATTTTTGCCATCTTAATTGTGTAGCCATTGACACTATTCACCTTTTTATTTAGCTCTAAATAGATCAAACATGAACAGGCCAGGATCTTAAAGTTGTCGCTATACTTGCTCACTGCCTAGAGTTTAGTCAAAGTATGGTAAACTTAGAACGAATTAAGTTAACTTAGTATTGTTATGTATTTTAACAGTAATGTTATATTCTCTTATATTTTTTTAAAATCTTTCTACTATTATATAGAAAGAAAGAAAATTATATGAAAAAAATGTATTTAATGTCTTAAATTATAAAACATATTCAATAATATCATACAAAGAAAGATAATATCAAAATATTTACAATTATACATTCTAAAACAACAAAAGTAATGCTTGTTTAGATTATGAATGAAATAGAGAAGAAAGAAATAGAAAAACAAGAAATAAAGAAGAAATAGAGTGGAAAAGATGAGTTGTCTAGATGGATAGAAATAAGAAGGAAAAAAGTGAAAAAAGTTTTCTACTTATTTGGATGAGTGAAAAAAAAAGATTAAATAAAACAAATTATATAAAAAAAATAGTCTCACGGATCATGATTCAAAACCATGATAAATTTTGAGTTACGGCCGTTATTTGAGAAACTTAATTTTCTCAAGGATGTATTCCTACATTATAGGTCCAAGAAAGGATTGTGTGGTGAAAATAAGTTCTATGCGAGCAATGAATTGTTGATTCGGCACAAAGCCTTTCTTTTCACACCTCATTTTTCTCCTCACACCGCTTTTTTTTTATATTTGAAAATACCAAAATTACTCTCCCATACTCTAAAACAAAATATCATTTCCTGTCCCTCCTCACTTCACCTAGCTCCTCATTCTGCACCCTCTCCCGATTTCTCTCGCTATTTTCCAATGTTTGTGGTCTTTGAAAAACATCTTTTTCCCCCTTTTGGAAGATATAAAGAAAATAGCTTTCTTGGTGTAGTGGTTACATTACAGAAATTAGTTTTGTTATTGTAGTTTTTCATTATGAGAAATACATTTTTTGCATATATATATATATATATAATCGGAGTGTGAAGAGAAAAAAAGGAGTGCAACTGATCCCCTTAGGCATATGGGAATTACTATTGATTAGGAGCTTAAGGTAAGTATTTCATAAACTCCCAAGCTTTCAACATATAACGGGGACTCGTGGGTTGAACATTGTTAACTCTTTCGTGATGGGCCTTATGAGGACAATTGCTTGTTGTATCTCCGAAATTCTTTCTGCACCCTAATTTGGAATATAATTTACATTTTGGATTAGTCATTTCAGACAGACTAATACGTAATATAAAATTACATTCTGAATTAGGCTTTTTGAAAGGTTAAAAAGGTGAAGGAAGCAAATTTCAAGGTGCAAGAAGCAATTGCCCCTTGTGAGAGAAGGATAAATATATTGTGGATTAGTAAAAATATATAAAATAAGAATTTATTATCTTTTTTATCCCTAAAGTTTTTAACATTTCTTTTTTAATTACTGCACTTTTTTTTATCTGTTTTAAGTTCTTGAAATTTTTTTTCATACTAAATTTTAGTTTTTTAACTTTTTTTCTATCCTTACTTTTAGTCCTTTAAAAGAATTAAAAATAAGAACGGAATAAAAATTAAAAGACTAAAAGTAAGAATGAAAAAAAGTTTAAAAAGTAATAATATAAATTAAAAAAAAATTAGATACTAAAATGATAGTTTACCAAAAAATAATGTAAAAGTGTTTACCCATAGGATAAGAAAAAGAAGTTGAACGCCTAACAAATGGCTAGAAAAAAAGGAAGAAGAAAAGAATAAATTCCTCTCTCTCTTTCTCTCTCTAGTGTTTTAGTTAAAATATAGTAAGAGTGTTCTAAATTCTTTGATTAGTAATTTTGTTTGGTGGTCATCCTTCTTCTTGGGACATTATCATCTTATACTTTAAACATATGTGCTCCTCTAGAAGGGTTTCCCCATGTTCTTCCAAAGTATATATGCCATTCTAGCATCTTAAATAATGCCGGATTCAATGTAAAGAATACAATTTCATGAAGTGATAGTAAAAATTAGAATATGCAAAAAAAATATGAATCTTATTTCAAATATTTTGCTATAACTAGAAGGTATTTAGAACTTTTTATTTAACATCTATCTAATTTCCTCTCATCGGTTGATCCATTTTGAAATAAAATGATATCTTCAATTGTAATTTCATGTTAGTAAAATTTGAAATTAAAAATATTAAAATTCTAAAAGTTATTGTGTAGTTTGGTGAATTGGATATTATATATATAAAATGAAATTGAGATTAATTCTTAAATAAAAATAATATATATTTACTCATACACTAATTTTAGTGTATGAGTAAGGTATGTTAATATACACTTTTGTAAAGATGTTTTATGAATAAAACAAACTTCCTTATTTGTTTTTTAATTATAAATAGCACTATTAAATTACTATAAAACCTAAGTAACACATGAAATTTATAAAAAGGACCATTTTTATTGATAACTTGTATTGAAATTTGATTAATTATGAAGACTATCTAATTAATAAGCACAGGGGCAGCCAATAAGGAGGAAGCCAAATCAAATAGACACATTTTGCCCATGCCATCTTGGTTTGGTTGGGAACTTCTATCCTATGCCCATTTATTAAGGCTAGTTGCAGGGTCTGACATTTAAGTCTGAATAATGCCTATAGAAGATGATGGGTCACTAAGAAAATCATTGTGAGGCTACAAGGGACTAGGAGGGACCTCAGAGTCCTAAACAGATCAGGCAATACTAGCCCCACCTGTTTTTTGTTTGGGTTTAAAATTATTTGCTACCTTTGGAGGGTTTTGTGATTGAGGGAAAACGAAATGAAGGTTATAAAAAATGGCTGAGATTTCTTATTGTTAGGATATTTAGGCAAAGAGATAAAATCTTTTGTTCCTCTTAATTGACAGTTAAATTGAAGTCTAAAAATTGCTTTTTAATTTCTGTTTTTCTTAATCTCTGTGTTGGAGAAGAAAATATTTTAGATTTTAAATAAGAATGTTTTAGATTTTAAATAAGAATGAAGTGGAAACTTTTTCCTTAGAATTGTTTAATGAGGGTAAAGCCTTACAGGAGATAACTTTTATAATAATAAAAAAATTGTATGTCAGGAAAAATAAGGAGACAACTCTTTAAAAAAATGAGACAAAATTTATGGGATGCGAAATTTCCTTTTCTTTATCATTTAGCCTTTCGCATAGGCACATGAGTCATATGTAGTGCCTTTGTCATAAAGAGACATACATTATTTACTAATATAATGTGCTAACAAGGCCGGCTTCTTTTTATCAAAGAGGGGGTGATTTTTTTTCAAAAATTACTAAATGGGGGAGGATTTTAAAAATTACCCGATCAAGGGTAAGTGGTGGATGGCAAACACGCTTGAAAAATCGAACATTATTTTACGATTTCTGAAATTTTTGCTTTTTTTTTTTTTTTTTTTCTCCAAATAGAAGTCATGAACATTGCTCCAACTTTTTCTCATTGTGAGTATTTTTTTTAAAGAAGTCGAGATAGATTTACGACCTGCATGTGAATTTGTTTATATATATATATATATTTTCCTAACCAAAGTTGTGAACATTGTTAAGTTTTGTTTTTTTAAATTTTTTTTTACCATTTTTCTTACTATTTTTTATTGTAGAGTTGTTTGGTTTTTTATTTTTTTTAATATTATGAATTAGTATTTATTTTTAAAATATTAATGTATTACGTTGTTTTCATTTTAACAAGTTATTTTATTAGTAAATAATTTCTTATTCTTAATATTAAAATCAATTTATTAAAAAAATTAATTAATTTTTATTTTTATAATACTTATTTTATAGACAGAATTCATAATTTTTTTAAAAATATATTAAACAAAAAAATTAAAACTAAAACTTATGTCAAAATGAACGAAAAAAATAAGAAAGTAGAAAACACAAACGTACATGTGGTGGATAAAATCAGGATTTCTTTACAACTAGAAAACAAATTAGTTTTTTTTAAAAAAATCATGAGTTGATGCATGTTTTAAGACTTCTAACATGAACAAATAAAAAAATAAGAAAAATTAATAAGTTGCTTATGACTTTTGTTTATTTTTTTTATAAAAAAAAACAAAACTTTAAAAGTCATAAGTTCGTCTTCGATATCAATCATGAAATAGTATATGCCATTTATGACTTACCCTTGATTGGGTAATTTTTCAAAATGCACCTCCATTTGATAATTTCCAAAAAAATATTGCCCCCCCAATTGGTAAAAAGTCAGTTATCTAAAAAAATATGTTGTTTATTCAAATGGAACTCAAATCTTTTTAGCAATCATGTGCAAATTTTAGGAAGAAAAAATATGAATAGGAGGAAGACTTTACTAAAGTGGTTAACTAAGATTTATATTGCATAATTTAATCATTTTATTAAATTTATATATTTTCGCTTGTCAAGGTGTGTGACAAAAGTGATGTAATATGTTTTGTCCTTTGAAAAGTCATTAAAACTCAAATTGGTTTATTATTCAAAGATATTTTAAATTCGCATTCTGAATATAAAAAACAAAGAAGTTCCAAAAAAAACGTCTAACAAATTATATTATTTGATATACCACTATCTTATCTATTATGGATGCTACCAAAATTATATGTCTCCATTGTGATAAAATCGTTAATTTAATAGCAAGTCACTAGCTTTTTCCTTTTGTTGTGTACATATTACACCTATGTCTATTTTTGGGGGCAGAATATTACACCTATATATAAAGAAAGCAACCATAAAGGATGTCTATAGTGAGCATTTAATTTTCTCTTAATAAAAAAAGAGTGAGCATTTTTAACGTCAAATTTCCCCTTCAAATTAACTCATCAAAACTTACGATATTTTGTAAATCCTTTTTGCCATACTTCTAAAGTATTGCCATAGTTAGGAAGCCTAGATTCCTAAGAGTTGTCTCAAGTTTGAACTTTACTCCTTCCTTCAAAACTGTAGCTTGCATAAATTGCATACAACCTATAGTTTGATGGTTAAGGGGAAAAAAGAACGAGGGAAAGGTTGTGGGTTTGATTTCTCCTTTTAATAAAAAATTAACATTCTAATAATTAACATTTGACGATAAAAAAAAAAAAAAATCATTGCACACAACTTACTTGATATACCGTTAGTGCTTAGTAGACTAAGTTTTTTGTCATATAAATTTCCCTATTTAAAAATTTAATTAAGGGGGATTTATACCTAGCTAAGAGTTTCAAAGTAAGTTTTGTACGATGAAAATCATTTAGGTTTGTTTTGCGACATGTGGGGATCAAATTCAAGTTCTTCCCACAAACTCAACATATATCCATTAGTTAAGCCTAAGTTAGTATTTGTGAGAGGAGAGTGATTGAGAACGATAATAGAATAGAATTCATGCCTAAGGTGTTTATTTATATACTTGAATTTAGATGGAATACGGTCACATGATCACTGAGAGTTGCTTTTGGGATCACATGTATCACGCATGCTCCCCAAGTCACACAACAGTTCTCAATTTATCGGTCTGATTGAACCTAGTCATGCAGAAGATCTCGGTCTAGATCATCCCAATATACTATTCACTACAAGAATGTTTGCTATTACAGTGAGCCACAAGTTCATCTGTAATATAAAACAATTACAGTGGTTTTGTCCGTCGGTAAATTACATATAGTTTTTCCATCAGTAATATCAGCATATTACAGTGGGTTTAGCCCTCGATAGAATTACAGTGAACTTTATCGTCTTTATCTATCAATTATGAGTTATTAAATTTTTTTTGGTTGGCCACGATTATTACTGACGGCTTTTTTTGACAATAATTTGGTAAGTATTACAGTAGGCTTAGCTTGCTATAATGAGAATAAAGGTTACAGTGGGTTAAATCCACTATAAAGCATTTTTTAATTAATTTATTTATTAAAATCAATAAACTCATTTCTTTTTTAATTTTAGTGGGCTTAACCCACTCTAATTAAAATGAGGATTACAGTGGGTTTCACCCACTCTAATGGATAATGATGGTTGCACTAAGAAACCTGAAAATCTAAAACCATCATTATTGGACCACTTCACAGCCTTACTCAATCTAAACTAGTGTTGTGAAACCCAGTCCAATCTGGCTGGTTGGACTGGTTGAATTGGGATCCGGTGGCCTACCTAAAGCGGTTTCAATATTGGACTAATTATGCAGTTAATTCGATTAAATCCGTTCGGTTAGGTTATCGGATCCCGATTGGACTAATCTGACCCGACTCATTATATATATATATATTTTTTAAAAATGGATAGTTTTAAAAATTTTGAATTTTGGAGTATAGATAACTTTTCTTACTCAAATAATATTAGTTATATCCTTACATATAATAGATACATATATAATTTTGAATTTTTAATATATATCGGGTCAAACCTACTGACCTACTATCTCAACCAAGTCAATGACCGGACCGGATTTGACAACTATGATCTAAAATTCTTCTCCGCCACATCCCAAACCCTTCAATTCCCTCCAAGCTCCCTTTCTCCTCCACCTTCTTTCAATCATAATTGATTATTTTTTGAGATTTTGAAATTGCTTTCTATTAGTCAGTGTTAATATAAATTGTGACTTGTCTTGTATAAATGGTTTCCTGGATTTATAAACCTTATAAGTGGTTTCCAACCTGGACTTGAATTAAAAAGAATACTGGGATTTAAGGAATTGGTTGTAAGAACGATTTAAAATGACTTAGGCTTGGTTGTTATGAATTGGAAAAAATGATATTAGGTTAAGGAAATTTTGACATGACTTTCTAATTCAACTTGTGGGAAACAATTGTAATTTAATTCATAGCCTTAAGTCTAGTATATGAATGCACTGTTGCTTTGGTTAAGCTTCATTGTGTTGAGTGGAAGCCTATTTGATTATTGATCGATCCTAAGAATTCCAAAAGAATATGAAAATGGCTTAGAGTTGTTCTTGAATTCTAAATTGCAATTGATAATTCTGGTTTGCTGAGTTAAGGATAGATTTTGGAATCAATTGGAAAATATTAAAATGATTTAAACTAGTGACACTAACTCAAACACGATTTGAAATTGTGATTGATTGAAAGAAAAAAAATGCAGGTACCTTTTAATGTCATTGTTGAGTCAAGTCTTAATTGAAGATTTGCCTAATCAAGGAAAAGCAAAGAATAAATTTATTATAGAATATGCAGGTACCCTTTTTTTAATTGATGCTTGGATGGCTTTAGTAGCAGAATATGTATATAAGTTATATATTTTCACTTTGTCTAGAGTAAAAATAAAAAGGCATGGCCTGAAGGAATTTCAGGTGCTTGAAGTTTTATTTATTTGCAGATGTTGCATGTTCTGTATTGTGAAAATGGGATATAACTTTAAATCATTGAGCCTTGTGTGCCCACATATTTTAGCACTATATATGTATTGGTTATTTTTCTTGTTCTTTATTATGTTTATTCACCAAATTGTACCTCCAAATTACTTTACAAGCTTTCACCTAACAGCTTAAGTTTGTTGGAGAGTTTGTTCATGACAACTGAATAGTACTAAATATTCTTCTTGTGTATGCAATTGCATATAAGTAGAGATTGCCAGGAGCTGGAGCTCTTTATTCTTGGTTTATCTTGAGCCGGATAGTGAACTTATGGTATATTCTCCTTTGCTTCATCATCTTGTTTTTGTGAATAGAAACCAATAGGCAATAATGATAATGTACAAATGGGAGAAAAGCAAATTGTTCTATTATGTTAAAATGACTCTGGAATCTGGATTGGTTCGATATTTGTTTTAGTTTATATAAAATGGAACTTTCTTGCTAAGAAATTTTTAGAACATGATTATTGGTTGGTATCAACAAACTTATGTAGTTATAAGTCCTTGAAAAGACACATGATAGCATCACTGAATTCTCTAGCAAACTCATGAAGCCTAGTGCAAAGATACTACAATAGTCACATGTTGTCTAAGCGGTCAACCTTAAATAGTGTGAGGAGGGGGGTGGGGGGGGAACAATAATGAAAAACGAAAGCTCTTAGGTATCTAATTTTGATTGTTGTGGAGTAATTAAGGTTTTCGCAATTAATTAGTTATGAAGAATGTCTGAAGCATTTTCATCTCTTATATTTAAGCTATTAAGATAAGGTCAATAATGGTTTATCAGTATCTTAAAACTGTGTGTAGTTAGGATGCTCTTATTTTTTGTAGTGCCCTTTTCAATTATTTCATATGCTTCTAAGATTTTGTTATCAATCAGTGGCATGTTTTTAGTCATTTTGGACAGCAAAATTTAAATATTGGACTCTTCTTCTCTAACTTTCTTTTTAACTTATAACGAAATGTAGATAATTGCTCATTTATGTCCATACCTTTTTAGTGGCACTGAGGTGGAGCTGGCGAATTTATTGAAGGATAATAATGATATGATTAAAGAGGGTAAAGGCTGGTGGTACTATTCGTGAATAGCTTGTTTCATGTAATTTTGTAGACCTTATGTTAGAGAAACTATATTGTTAAGCGTTAAATTTGATAGCTCTTTTAGATCCATTTCCTTTTATAATATTTTTATTGCTCTTAGTTTCCTGCAGTTAATGTCAAAATCATTCCAAACTCATTTACACAAATATAGTTTGGTGCCACTGTATATTAGCATGTTGTCCTGCTATTGTGTTTGTAAGATAAATTACTTGAGTATCGAATATTGGCACTGTATATTATTTTTATTTTAGGTTGTGGTAGCGCTAACCAGAAAAACAATGCATGAACCCAAGTTAATTAAGCAATCTCTGCAAAATTGTCTATGATGCTTTAAGTGATTCTGAGAACTCAATGTGATATTCTTTATAGTGTTGTTTTGAAATACTGGCCTTTGTACTAATCAAGGAAATATATTAAGTTGTGATCCTTTTTGTGTTGTGGTATATATGCGTGGTTGTGTTGTCTGTTTATGTATTTGTTCCACTTATGCTTGTATGTAATATTATGTTTTAAATGATTTAAGTTGTGAAAATGAAATAATTTATATTATGGATTAATTTTATGTACAAAGAGGTACTATTTCTAAATTATTTATATCTAAAATTAATATATATATATATATATATATATATATATATATATATATCCAGATACTAGTAATTTTGAAACTATATTTAAAAAAAAAAAAAACAGATAACTATAGTGGGCTAAGTCATCTGTATTATAGTAAATTTGATGAATTGTTAAAAAACTCATCATAATACAAACAGTTTAATCTATTATAATTCGTTATACATTCTTGTTTATGTACATTTTTATTCATCACTTATTAACAAGTAAACTCTCTGTATTGTTCACAGACAAATTAATGACAACTAAATCTATTATATTATCCTCGAGTTATAGTGGATTAGCCCACTGTATTATAGAGGACTTTTTTTGATACTGCTGATAAAATTTATCGATAAACTTTTCGTCCACTTTATCGATAAATTTTTGGCCCACTATAAACTGTCGATTTTATGTGAGTTTAGCTATTAAAGTGGACTTTTAGTTCATTATAATAATAAACATTCTTGTAGTGATTACTAAACGTTTATTATTTATGCACGAGAACAATGTTATAAATATAAACAATAAGAAAAAATCATGATGCATTAAAATAACAATAAAAAGACAACAAAATTGAAGTTGAAATTATTTAATATTATTATAAGTTTTTGATTAATTGTACGGTTGTACCTATAATCAATTAAAGTGATATAGTGCAATAATTTATACAACAACAAATGTAATATTTCGTATCCTGTACGGGTGTTGCATTTATAATTTATATTTTTTATGTTATGATATTATTTATAATATATTTATCAAATAATTTTTAATTTTTATGTATCTTAGTATATATATAAAAAATATATAATTATGAATATTCATATATATATATATATATATATTCTTAAATAGTTTTACATTATAAGTATTTTATTAAAAACAATTCTAAAAAAAATGCATATAAGATTGTATATAAGGATGAAAATGAATCGGACGAGTGCAAGTAATAGTCGCCCTTTACCTATCTCGTCAGATAAATACTCTACGTGTTCTTGTTCGTTACTAGCACGTTATCCTTTAATCGGATACTTGTGAATTTTTTTAATATCCGCGGGTAACCATGGATATTTTTACAAAAATAAAAAATAGTTTAAAAATATTTTAACAAACATTTTTATTATATTTTTCATTTTAATATTTTCTTAAAATAATAAGTTTAATTGTTACAACTAAAGTTATTCAAATATGCTACAATCTACACAATTCAAAATACTCATGAATAGTTTTAAATAAATAAATTTTGTGAACTCCAAACAGAATTACCTAAAAATTACTCTCTAAAATATAAACTCAAATAAAAATACACTAAAATATAAGTTCAAATAAAATTATACTCGAAAACATAAGTAAAAATAAAAAATATTTATAAAGAATATTTGTGTAATTAAGCTTCGTAATAAAATTAAGCAATATTTAAGTATTTTAATATTAATGAGTAACACATAATCGCAAGTACATGGATCATGATATCTGTGTAAGAAAAACTAAATAATCTAATCACACCTATATACATCAAAAGCTATTAGATCAAATGCGGGAAAAATTAAGATCATAAATACCTTCCGTCATTGCTATTCTTGTTTGCTCTGAAGATGAAATCATAGTTGTCCGTCAAGTAATCTATAAACAGTTTGAGTCTTCAAACTAATCTAACTTTAGGATTAAGGATCCTCCATGCTCTCACTATCACTCACTTATGGTGTATTGAGATTTTTTAGATCGCAAGCACAGGGACCTTGGTCATGGTGCACATCTCCTTTTATAATCTCTTCCCATCAAAGAGGTTGTTTTTGATATGCATAAGACGTGAACATAGTTGCTAATAATAAGAGATAAAATTAGCAACAACTTATTCATAAGAAGACAAGGTGAGTGGACTATCTTATGTGATTTTGACTTAGTCAAGCAACATAAAAGAAACCAACATTCTTTTAATTGATCCACATATCTCATCATACACTTTAGTGAGAAATAAAATACAGATTCATGTAAATACACAACAAAATCACTCGGTATAGCTGATTTCTTTATTCTGGTAAATCTCCTTAATGTTGTTTCATTATCTTCTTGAGGAACTTGTTGTTCAATTGGTTGATCAACAATTTATTCTTGCTCCTCATGAACAACTTGATCTACTAGATTATCAAAAGGTTGTGGATCTTGAATGATAGGTTGCACAACACCCAGTTAAGCTGGAAGGGTATTCTTAATAACAACCAATCTAAGATTTGAAGTGGATGGTTAGTAACTGAATGATCTTTCTCAGTAACAAAATCTTTGGATTGATCGCTCCCACTAATCAAGTTATTCTCAAGAAATTCAATATTTCTTGATTCCACAATCCTTGTACTATGAAATGGACAGTAAAAACTATATCCCTTAGACCTTTCAACATATCCAATGAAGTATCCACTAGTGGTCCTTAGGCCAAGCTTCTTCTCTTGTAGATTATATATTCTCACTTTAGATGGGCATCCCTAAACGCGCACATGTTGCAAACTCGGTTTCCAACTCTTAAATAACTCAAACGGTGTCTTTAGGACAACCTTAGTTCGGAATCGGTTCAATATGTACACTGCCGTCTTCAGTGCTTCAGTCCACAATGACTTAGGAAACTTGGAACTACTAAGTATACTTTGCACCATGTCCACGAAGGTTCGATTTCTTCTTTTTGCCACACTATTCTGATTCAGAGAATCAGACATAGTGTACTGAGCAACAATCCCATGTTCTTGAAGAAAGTTCGCAAATAGACCAGGTGCTTGTCCATTCTCCATGTATCTACCATAGTATTCACCACCTCTATCGGATTTCATGATCTTAATATGCTTTCCACATTGTTTCTCCACTCCGACCTTAAAAACTTTAAAGGAATCTAAAGTTTCATCTTTAGAACTAAGTAAGTAGAGATACATATATCGTGAAAAATCATCTATGAAGGTGATAAAGTATTTCAAACCACTTGCGTCCATGTCTGGACAACAAATATTTGTATGTATGATTTCTAATAGATTTTAGCTTCTCTTTGCACCCTTCTTAGACTTGTTAGTTTGCTTACCCTTAATGCAATATATACAAGTATCAAAATCAACAAAATCCAAAAGTACTAAGTACCCCTTCATTTACCAATCTCTTAATTCTCTCGATAGAGATGTGTCATAATCTTAGGTGCCATAACATAGAGGAATCCTCATTCATAACACATCGTTTTGTGCCAACATTAACATGCACAACATCATAAAGTGGTATCATTTTGCAAATTAATATCGAAAATATCATATTGCAAATCAATTCACCATGTGTTATGATTAATCATATTAGATTCATAACAAACTAAAGAGGTAGACATACCTTTCTTTTCCAAACCTTAGCTTGAACTTAGGACAATCTTTCTTCATGTGCCCCTTCTTTTTATAGAAGAAACACATGGATTCTTTCTTAATTCCAGCTTGAGGTGGTATTTTACCACTTCCCTTATTCTAATGGTCTTTCTTATTATCCTTCCTTTTAGTCATCATAAAGGAACTCTCTCTTTGTTCCAACTGCAACCACCCTTCTTCCTGAACACACATGGTCATGAGTTCATTAATAGACCATTTGTCTTTATGCGTGTTGTCGGATATTTTAAGGGACCATACGGTGTTGAGAGAGTATTCAGAATGAAATGTACCAGAAATGAGTCAGACATGTCTACCTTTAGAGTTTTTTAAGTTGAGCTACAATGTCCTTCATCTGCATGATGTGCTCACGCACACCCTTCAGAGTATTGAACTTCATGGAAGAAAATTTCATTATTAAGGTACTGGCCAATGCCTTCCCGGAAGTCTCAAATTGTTCATTAATGTACTTCAAGAGCATTCTCACATTGTTCATTAATGTACTTCCCTTAATACCAACCTATATTTTAGTCTTAATGAACATCACACAGAGTTAGTTGAATCTTTCTCATTTCTCATACAGATTCATCTCATCTAGTTCACTATTCTCTGTAATTGTTGGTGGCTCAACTTTCCTAATAGCATAACCAATGTTCATATACACTAACGTCAATAGAATCATTTCTTTCCATATAGAAAAATAATCTCCTCTCAATTCTGGGACATCAATTGTATTAATAGGCTGTATAGTTGCAAAATAATTCATCATATATGCTTATCATTAAAATTTGAGGCAAAAAAAATGTATCATGCTTTACCAATGTAAGTCATGCTTATAAAATTATGAATTTAGTGACAAAATTTGTCTGTGAGCTAAAATTTTAATTCAATTAAATTCACATAATCAATATGATAAAACTATCAAGTTATATTTCTTGATTCCTGTGGGCAAATAAAAAAATATAATTTAATATTTTGTTCTAATTAATCATACAAAATTATAATAGAAATTTCCGTAGGATAATATCTATTATATTATATATGACTAATTTTTAGAATTAATATCATCTACCTTATTTGATCTATAAAGTCTTAATATATAATTTAAATAATTAAAGTTTCTGTGGTTAGGCTTTAATTAATTAAATTATAAAGATCACTAAATATTATCTAATTTCCAAAATTAATTTTAATGTAATTAACCATAAACAATAAAATTAAATAATCAATCATTCAGATTAATCAACTTAATATTACATGTATAGGGAAACATAAATTAATA
>PYAF01005858.1:1492717-1517539 GCA_007407185.1 Glycine tomentella
AATATCACAAAATAATAACTTGAAAAGTGTAACAATTAATTACAATATTATGCCTAATTTCTTATATGATCTTTAAACAACTTAATATATAATTTTAATCAAATTATAGATATTGTGACTAATCCATAATTAATTAAAATTATAAAGATCACTTAAACTTAATCATACGAGAATAAATCATATTATGCATTTCAAGATCAAGATATATAATGATGAATAAAATTCTCATATATAATTGCATAATTGAAACATAATATTATGTATTTGGTTTAATATATATATATATATATATATATATTTATATATGTATGTATGTATAGAATAAACTTTTTTAGAATATATTTATGCATAAAATAAATCAAAACAGTATAAAATGCAAAAGTAAATAGAAACATATAAGGATATAAAATATAGTAAAAACTTGAATGTCAAGTAATTTCAAGTGTTCTAATGGTTGACATGAGTCTTCTTAGGTGGAAAGACAAGGGTTCAAGACCTAGTTAGGGCAAAATAGTTCATTTTTTTTAAATTAATGTTCATCATCTTCAACCTTGAGCCGGGTTACTTCAAGCTAATTTATGTATTAATATTTGATTGATAATTACTCCCTCCATTTCAAAATATATGACATTCAAGGTTTTTACATACATTTCAAAGAAAACATTAGGGCAAAATATTTCATTTTTTTTTTAAAATTAATGTTCATCATCTTCAACATTGAGTCGGGTTACTTCAAACTAATTTATGTATTAATATTTGATTGATAATTACTCCCTCCATTTCAGAATATATGACATTCAAGGTTTTTACATACATTTCAAAGAAGACATTAGGTAAGTTTCTAATATGTCATTTATCTCTCTAATTAATGACACATTTACACTTTCTATGCACTATTAACGCTAAGTATTTATTAAGGATAGCCTTGAAAAAAAGTATTTAATATAACATTAATTTGTAAAGTTACATATATTATTGAACAATTTTTTTTCTCTAAGACATCATATATTTTGGAACGAAAGAAATAACTGATTAGTAAATAATTTGTTAACATCAATGTATTGATTAATTAATGTATTAACAAGAGTCTATCATATTAATGTTAATTGATTGCATGTATTTGTTAATTATATTTATTTGAATTAAAAATAAAATAATCTCATTTAATATATTTTGGAGGAAATAAATATGAAATAGTCTCCTGATAGTATTTTGTAGAACAAAATCTTCTTTTATATATATATAAATAAATGATATAGAGAGAAATAGACACAAAAAATGTTGTACAAATAATAATTACCTATTGAGCAAATGACGTGAACACTCCCTTAAGTTTGAACACATTACACGCACATCACCTCTCTTAAAATGCATTTCTTTTGCACCCCTGACCAAATTCGTTAATTAGTGTATTTGTGAAAGATCGAAATTATCCTTCATAATTTTAAAATCCCTCATTTTGTTGTTTCCTCACATGTTCTGAAACTCCCAAATTAGAAACCCCAAAATGATAAGGCATTATGAATTTGGGAAACAATAAACAACAACAACACCCAACATCACAGAATAACACCCACAAACCACAATAGAAACCTTTAACCCAAAAAATCACCAAATATGTATAGAAAGGAAACAAAAAAATGCACCTAACTATGACAAAAATCATCATACGTTTTAGGGCTTTTGCACGTCTTTGTTGGTTTGTGGAGAGAAGACATGAGTGATTTTGTCATAAAAAAATTTCTACTAAAGGACTATGTGACTAATACATGACTCACTACTAGAAAAAACGTTTTCCAGGTCGGTTCTGTAACACATTTTACGGCGGTTCGGAAACAGTCTTTGAAGCCCTTGTCATGAAAAGTGTTAACTTTTCATGACGATTTGTAAACCGTCTTTGAATCTCAATTTTCATGTTGGTTCTCTTCAAAACCGTTTTAGAATGTATTTTTTTTGTTTTAAAAAATGTTAAAAAAATTGACCTTTCTTGGCGAGTCCACCAACGGAAAAGTCATTGGGAGCCTCCTTGACGAGGTAGATGTAGGCGACACTACCTTCTCCGAGCTGGCGCACGATGCAGAAATAGTTCTTGTTGATCCAAACATCGCCTCCATTGTTTGTAGAGTCGTAAAGTGCGTTCAAACCGGAGAATGAGCACCCCATTTGCATTGCTTGTTTCCTCTGTTAGTGTGTGTTGTGTTGTGTTTACAAATACAAATCGAATGAGTGAGAGTGAGAGGTAGAGTGAGAAATGTTACACTCACTTCTAAGACGTGTTTTACAAAATCGTCTTTGAATGATAACCTTCTAAGTTGGTTTTCAGGAAACCGCCGTGGAATGACAACCATTTTAAGATGGTTTTTGTGAAACCATCGTGGAATGATACTTTTTAAGATGATTTTTGTCTTCGTTTTAAAATCTCATATTTACAAAATTGTCACAGTCTTATATACTAAGACAACTTTTTGGAGACCATCGTCGAAGGTGCGTCGTAAAAAAATATTTTTTTAGTAGTGACTATTATGAGTATATGAAATTATTATCGTTATTGGAGAAGGAATACTAGTGTAACTGAAAATAATTCCAAAATAATAAATGTTTGTGTAGAGATTATATATGGAGGAGATACACGTATAATATGTTTAAACTTTGAGAAGAGATTTGTGTATTTTGCTCTTATCTATTTAGTTTATGTGAAAATTATCCTTAACCAAATCATTATAGCTATTCATATTCATACTTATAGAAGATGATGATAAGATAATTAAGAGTTTAATGTTGTCCAAAATTATTTACTTCAAGAAGTTAGGGCATTCTAAATCTGTACATAACTTGTACTTTGACGTTTGAAGAATCTAAATATATGTTTCCGAATATTTTATACATAATAACTGAAATGTTCACTGTTCAGTCGTACGAAGTATTCCACACGAATTGATGCCGAAAACTGAATACCACCCATTCAACTTGATTTCCGCCAAACTCATCTTTTATTTTTAAAAAATTAATAAAATTGATTAACATTGTCAATTTACAATAAAAATTTATTAAAGTTCAAATTCTTTAACGAACAAGGTATAAGACAGTTAGTAACATTTAATAATTTTTAGGTTTCTTAAGCATGTTAAGGGCTCCATTCCCATGATTTCAAGCCAAATATCACTCATTATATAAAAAGGATAGTTTAATTTATATGCATTGTGATTGTAAAATGTTGGCTTAAATATAATTTTGTCTTTTTATTTTTTAAAATCTTACAATATTGGTTATCTAATTTTAAAACAAAACATTTAGTCCTCATATTTCTTAATGTCTATAATTTTATTCTCCATATTTTAAAATAGAGACATTTAGATTTTTAATTTTGTAAAATATATAATTTTGGTCATTTTATCAAATTCGAAAAGTGTTGATTGATAAGAAATTAATATGATGCCATCCAAACTTAGTGACATGATATAAAATTATTTGTTTAATCTACATTATATCTAATGTTAATATTTTAACATTTAATGCTTTTAGTTTGACCGAGGACCAAAATATCAAATTTTATAAAAGTGGGAGACTAAGTGTCTCTACTTTAAAATCAAAATTGTGGATTTTAAAAAATAAAAGAACTAAAATTATATATAAATTTAAAATATTTTACATTGTCAATAAAAAAAATTATAATAAGGTATGACTTTTCATTTATTTATTTTTTGTGAACGTTGCTCATGTCCTTTGATTGATATTTAAATACTAATATCCTGATATAATGTAATTTATTTGAGAGATTAATCTCTTCCAATAGATATTCCATACAAACAATTCTAAAAATCAAACATATGACTAGATGCTTAAATAATATAATTATTTATCAACTATACTGCACTATATATTATAAAAGTTAATAATAAATATAGTTCGTCTATTTATAATTAGATAATAATATATAAATCTTTCATATTTGTTTTAGTACATACACTGCTACACTATTTACCCATAAAAGAATTCTACTACTAATTTACCATTCACTTTACAACTTTATCTAGAAATAAAGAAGTAAAGATAAGTTGACTATGTTGAGTTTTGACTCATTTGTAGAAGTCATTCGTTCTGATTGATTTAACAATTAAAACATCATTAGGGAGAAAGAATGCCAATGATGAAGTGAAATCTTCCGATTCTTACAATTTTATATAACGGAGTTGGTTAATTTAGCCATGTGGGGGCAGATTCCAGTTATTGATTCGATATGGATCATAGAGACCATAAAGTGATATTTTTTATTCAGTTTGTGGATATAAAATAAGCTTAACATAATCTTTTCACCCCCTATAAAAAAAATTATATGCAACTTTGTTGTGAGGGTTGATATCAGTCCTTTTCTAAGTTGCCACTTCAAGAAAGAGATGGGTGTGGGGTAAATAGAGAGAGAAGATAAAAAGTAGTCTATATACAACCAATTTGGATGGCTTAAATTAATTATATCTATCTCATATTGTTTAGATATTCACCTATGGGGCCATCACCATCTTTATTGGCATTCTCCTTGTTCTTGTTTTACACAACTTGCTTTACCATCTTGAAAAAATATACCATAATCTCATTCGGAAGTTGACAATGTTTGAGAAAAGAAAAATAGAAATTTAGGTTCTTTTCATGGTATAAATGATCAGAACTAGTGAATATGGCATCAAATTTGTGATAATTGATGGGGAGAATATGGAAAGAATCACGATGGTGGTGTGACTTGATAGCATTTTGCAGTTCAAGTACAAGCATGGAAAGTCCCCACACACACCCCTAATGCAAAGGAACAAAAGAAAAACACTGTGGGAATTCGTGTTCTAAAAGCAACTTAAACCAATGGTTGTTTGTTTCAAGAACTGAAGATAAGAATGTCATGTCACTAACTGAAGCTGTGGAAGAAAGCATGTGATTTTAAGTGTAGGATAAGGATGAAAGTTAACACTATTTCAAGATATATCAAATTTTCCCACCTTGAAAACTTTTTTCTTTCACCAAAAGTTACTCTTTAATGCCTTTTGCCTTCGTTTTTTTTTTTTATTATTTTATCTTACTTTTTAATTGGGCAGATTTTATTTTAAGAGAATACTTTGTAGATATAAGAGGAATATTATTAACATATTCCTATAATACTCTTTTTTAACACCATTTGTTATTGATTGGAGTTCATATGAAAATTATTCCTATTTCAAAACAAGTGATGTTGAAACACATACTCACAAAATCATATTTAATGACCTTTTAGGTTTTCAATGAAGTGCTAAATATTTTATTCAATGAAAAATCAACTCTGGATAGTTGTTCAAGGTTCTAAATTCTAACTTTGTTGTCATCATTGCAAAAAAAACAAAAAACAAAAACTGAGATACAGAATAAATAATAAAGATATTTCATAAAATTGTTTTGGTCATTAATTTATTTAGTTTTTTTCTTATCTTAATGAGAAAACCTTAAAGATTCATTAAGTTAACAAATTATAAAGATAATTTAATAAAATTGTTTCGGTCATTAGTTCGTATCTTTATGGAAAAACCTGAAAGATTCATAAATTAATATACAGTGAGATCCATGTTATTTGATGTACTCTACATTAATTCACTCAATAGTCAATAGTAAAACTTATATGACGTCCATTGGATAATAAATGAGACTATTAGATGACGCGAGATCAACATTTTTATAGTGGGCTCCACATAATTTCCCCGGCCCAAATAATAAAATGTGTCGAATAAAGGTGCATTATACAATGTGTAGCTAACAATTTCTCTTGTTAATTTATGTGCATTTGGATGCTATTGGAATACTTTAATCATATATTGTCTTAGTGTATACAACTTCACAAGTAATATTTTTAAGAGGGAAAAAGATTATGTGGGGCATTTGAGAGTCTATATAGAGACAGGTATACTGGTTTGTTTATGCTGATGTTAGTTGTTTGTTAGTGAATTAATTAACTATTGAATGAATTGAATTGTTTCTAGTGAAGAGAGAGGAGACAGAAAATATGAATCACTTAGTTTATAGTTTATCACATTGAACAAAATTAACTGTTGAGAAAGTAATTTATATATTGAAATTTACATTGTTAAAAATATTATAATTATTTTAAAATTATATCAACAAATTTTATTAGTTGACAATATAAAAGTTTTTACACTAAAAGTGTATAGTGGTTAAACTCATAATTGTACTTTAAGTTGAGACATAATGATTGTCTATTTCAGACAAAAAACTTAGCTCATCATGTTCCTTTCCCAGATCTACAAACAGTGCAAAATGCTCTACCTGATGGGACATAGGAGCCGAGAACAAAACTGGCCCATAATGAAGGACCTGTCTACTACAATTTTCTCAAAGTTAGACAACAAAATTCTTCATTTGATATAAATTGCATGGCCACCACGCTACACAAATTTGGAGTATATATACATATCTTGGCGCTTTCAGGGTTGATTCCACCATCCAAACCCTCCAATTAAGGATGTTTGATTAGGTGCTGACTGCTATTTTAGTTAAAGGTGGAAGAACCTGGAAAGTAGAAAAAGGAGAAGCTAATGAAGAAGAAACATAGCAAATTGAAGGAGACTTGTGCAAATAGAGCCATAAAGTATGGATTATGATATGTAACAAAACCATGACCACAGGTTTCAAAGTGTGAGTTGTGCTTAGTTAGTTTTCATGGCTATTCCGATCGAGGGGACCGCGGTCGCGGCAATAACTCATTGATTGAGCAAGTGTCTATTTTTGAGGTCCCATGACAAGATAAACAACTTGGTACAAATACTTAGTGGTATACAAATTTTAGCAGTTAGTTGACTACCTTTAATTTTGATGCAGGGGACCACCCCCAACATTTATTTGCAGCTTGACTATAGATAAAGCATCACTCACAAAGTGAAAGGTACATATTCAATTTTCATTACATTTTTTTATGATAAGGTAAAAAAATGTAAAAGTTCAGCATTCACCCTGTTAATAATTACTATCTGACGACAGCAGAAAAACGATGAGGCAGTGATTTCTTCTAGTTGAGAGAAAGAAAGGACTAAAGGAGCAATTCATCATGCATCACCTAACCTTTTCAAGTTTATGCATGCTCACCCAACATGTTGGTTTTGGTAAAATCTTATGCTTTTGTCATGCAAGCACCCTAGGAGGCTAGGACATCATGTAAGCTATAAAAAACAAGGAAAAAAAGATGACCTAATCTAGTTGAATAAATCTTCTCGATCAAAAGGTATCATGCTATAGGCTAGGGATGCATCTTAATTTAAGTCCTTTCAGAGTAACTAATTATTACATCTCAAACAATGAGTGGCTCACATACTACAAATTATAGCCCTGCCTTTAGTGTGCTTATGCACATCAGCATAAGAAAATCCACACAAATATATTATGTTATGTTCCATCTAACATAAATAAAAGGAGGACCGTTTCATATATCAGTGTCCAAGCAATTCATAAAGTAATTATGCATGATAAGAAAAGAACAACTGTATTACTTTTAAGCTAGCCAGCCCCTTTTACCAGAAACTAATTTCTGTACATTTAATTTATTATAGCGTTGCATGGCTACCGATTTTTCTTGAGGTATTCACCTCTAGATCTCATAACTTTTTTTTATTTTTTTTATTTTACCCCATTCTTGATGCTTTTGGTTTGGACAATATTGTACAATAGATTCATATATAAATAACTAATATATATATATATGAGCAGGCAGACATACAGTGAAAGCATACAAGCCTTACAAGGGCTTCTATCATCTTGCAATTATCTTGTTAGTTACGCCATAGGTACTCAAAAGCATGCTTCGAAACTAATTAACCTGTGAACAATGACAACTAAAGACTGTTAATGAAAATTATAGTATCAGAATTCTCAAGATAAAGTGGATTTTAACTACAATATCGTTTTTCTATAAAAGGTAGGAATAATAAAATATAGAACTGTAGAATGCCATGAAATGGTGTTGAATAATTTGTGTTTCGGTAGTACTGAAATTAAACACTCAATAGAAGTTATGCAATGTGAAACTTATAATGATGACATAATCTGGAATATAAAAATAGAAGAGAAAAATGAGACCAATTCTTGCATCCATTCATAAAGAGCTATGCAACAGCCAAAATCATTAGCATAATAACATTTAATATGCCAGTGCAGAATGCTTATAGAGCAAGGATTATTCAAATAGGTTATTTCTTATCCTAGCCAAAGAACAAGTGACTGTTTAAAAATGTTTTTTAGCTGTTTACATGGTGACAAGTCAGTGTCTGTTTGTCACCATCTGTTTACCAACAGGTAAAAGGTACAACTTCTCCATATAATTGAGGTGGTATCCTCATTTTATTGTTAGCCAAAGCAAGGTGAAGAATGTAAGTGGCTTACCCATTTTGCCACTCACAGCCTCATCAACATTTGCTGCTCCACTCATGTTTCCACTGCTGTTGCTGGGTGTAATCATTGTTTGACTATGTCGTACTCCCTGGGGACCATATCTGAATACATTCATTGGCTTCAAGACAAAAGCAAAATCCAAGGAAAATTAATTTCAATAGGTAAACTATAGAGAACTTATCAAGAAGGCATAAGGGGTTTTAGGAGGGGGAAAAATGCAAATAAGTTCCTCTTGAAAGAAACTAATTACCTGAGAGGCATTTTGCATAAGATGATAGCCCATGTAACGCACATATTGCTCTGAAAGAGCTGGATTTTGCATCTGATTTTGGTAATTAAAGGCACCCAAAATAGGATTTTGGCTCATTAATGTCTGGTTTGGTGTCTGAGACGCAGATACAGACTGATCAGGCGGCACTCTCGGTAATTGCATCGGATTGTGAATAGGAGGAGGGAAAGGCGGTGTAGCCATTCCCATACCCATTTGTGACATATAGTGCTGAAATCCTGGAAACATCATTGGTGCCATGCCAGATCCCATCCACATTAGCTAGCAGCAAGAACATAATTGTTTACTTCAGTTGTTTGTAATGCGAGACAATAGTCATATGGAAGATATTATGTGGGACATATACCTGAAGTTGTAACTGAAGTGATTTCAAGTATTCGATTGCCTCTTCCAACATTGATGCTTTGTCTGTCTACAAATACACCCCTTACTCAGTTTTTAAACCAATATATGATTAAATCTCATAAAATAGACAATCAATTTCTATGTACTTGCATGTTGTCTTATTCACTTGACTAATTCTCACATTATTGTATTTTCAAATCTGGTCCATTTGTTTTATGCTAAATATGGATCTTAACAGTACTGATTTTCATTTTTCTTATAAAATCAACTAATTCTTTTTTTAATTATTTTAAGAAAAGCAATTTTCACAGCTTCCTTGTTGACTGTATCACTTTTAAACCTAGCAGTCAGTGAATCACAATGGCAGCTTTATCTGACTCTGAATGCATCTCCAAAGAACATGTTGTGACTTATAACAGTATAGTCCACCCTCATTATGATAACTAACCTTGTTACTATGAGGTATGAGTTGTTGCAATGCCTTCATCTTCTCATTGATCCGGTCTCTCCTTTTCTGCATCAATAAAGCAATACTACCACTTGTAAGAATAAATTTTATGGAAATTAACTTCGCAAGAAATGCATCAAAAAACCCCACCCTTTCAGATAGATTATGCACTTCAGCAGCGCGGTTCCTTCGAGCCAACCCTGCACGTTGAGATGACTTGTTTCCAAGTGCTGATTTAAGTTCTGTGTCCTATTAAACATAAAGTGACAGCTCAGTGCGCCAAAGAATAACAGCATCTAATCATGAAGATAACTAACTAGAAAGAGGGAGGCTTCACCTCACTTTGCTCCTCAGATTCTTCCACATCTATTCCTTTTCTTTTTTGGCCCTTGTTTCTGGTAGATAACGAACAATTTTTTCCAAGACTACTACCCGAGCCACCAGATGATGAAGTTGCAGTTGGTTCAAGCATCTCCGATTTCCCTTTTTCTTTCTGAGGAATTGTTCTCGGCATATGGTCTCTAACAGCTTCAGGCTCGGCGGATAAAGTAGTAGTCCAGACACCATTGCTTGATGCCCTGCTTGCATCTGGATCTTGGGGGATGTGATTGCTACTACAGTAACTTGATCCAACTGTCATCAATGAGCACTCTCTAATCTCATTTTTTGACATGTTACCAGTAATTTTGTCCCTAAAATGCATGTTAGCCGATGCTGAAGAAACATTAAGGGGTGCTGAAAAGTGAGACAAGTTTTGGACCTTACACGATCCACCCAAGTCATTATTGTTCTTCTGAGGTGAATCAGAAACATGGAATCTTGGAGTAGGTATAGGAATTCCTGAGAATTCCTGAAAAGAGGAGGATTTCATGGTAGGTAATTGCGAAGTTACAATCACATTGGGGGCACTAGAAGCATCCAATTTGGTAAACTTTCCCTCTTCAAATGGTTTGATTTGCTTATAGGACTCAACTTCACAAGGTGCCAGTTCAGATAAAAGGTTTGAACAGAACTCTTGTTCCAATGGATCCTCAAGAGGGTATTGGATCCATGAGACTGTCTCATCATCTTGAATCAAGTTACTTGAGTTCCCAAATGGCTCACTAGTCCTCAATGTTGATTGAAAGTTCCTCTGAACCGGTCTTGAGGTGATGGAATTCACAACCGGTTTTCTGTGTGTTTGGCTGTGCAACACTACCTGGCCATTTTGCCACAGAAGCTCTACAAGCTCTTGGTCCACCCTGTAGAATAATTGACCACATGGATTGTTACAATTTAAGCTGAGTTAATTGGGACTAAGAACAGTATTCTGCTTTGAGAGAAATAAATTGCACACACTCTATCATGGGCTTCTTTTGATTGGTGGTGGTGACACAGGAATCACTCCCAAAATTCCAATCAGGAACACTGTTGTTCATGGCTAACCAAATCAGTTGTCTGTTGGCACAAAAAAGAAAATAACTTTAGATTTTGAATATAATAGAAAATCAAAACCAAAGACCCTTTTGAGTGCCAGAGTTTGAGTCCTTGAGCACACCCTTAAAAGAAGAATAAATAATCTGTTTACCAGCAAACTGAATAATCAAATAAGCATAAACAATTTTTAAATTGAAAAAAGAAAAGGAATAGAAACAGAAAGAGAAAAACTTTGAGTGGGTCATGTGTGGAACTTTACTAGAAGAAGAGTGAACAAGCAAACCAATGAAGTGGAACCATGAATAGTTTTTGCCATTCTTAACTGTGAATAAATAAATCACCCAAAATTCAAATTCCAAGGTACCAAAAAGGGAAATTCAACTCTCAGTTAAAGTTTGAAGGTACATGCACATTTACAAGTTCAGAGAAACAAAAACAATGAAATACAAGAATCTGAACAAAACATTAAACCCAACAAATTGGGTAAATTTTGAGACAGCCAGCTTGCAGAAAGCTGTGTACTAACTCCACAAGTTTCATAAGCAAACACAAACTCAAAGAAAAACAATTCCCAAAACCAAAAGAAAAAACAAACACTTTGACAAATGAAAGAGATAGAAGATGATGAAACTTCTTTTTCACTTTAATTATTACCATTAGTATTTCCAGCAATCACATTAAGACAAGGAGCAGCAAAAAGAAAAACCCCACCTGAGCTAAGTGCAAAGGCTGATGGATTATTCTGACTTTGTGTTGTTGAACTAAGAAGGTTGCTAGAAGCTAGAAACAGAAGCTTTTTGTATGTTCTCTCTTTCTCTCTGTCTCTTGCTCTCTCCACAAGTGTGTCCGAAGTGTGAGAACAAAGTAGTATATAGAAGAGTTTTTAACAGCAATAAAGACAGTGACATCAACACAGAGAGAGAGAGAGAGCAAAATTCCCAAGGTGAAATGGTGCTTGTTGTGCTTCTCCACTGCGACAAAAACATGGCTATATGGGAATAAATGAACATGGGACCAGTTGACGGCTATTAATAATAAATAAAAAATAAAAAAAATTCAACAGATGTAGTCATAAATAAATACATTACTAACGTTTAAGAATGTAAACCAAATTTAAACTGGAACAAAGTAGAAATGTTTATATTATCATTTGATCATAAACTTTTATATAACTGAAAGTAATCAACTTCTACAGTAATTATTTTAAAGATCACATTTAAATTAATTTATAATTAATTAACTTTTTCATTAAAAATATATTTAAATTAAACTCTATAAAGTATTTTGTTTATTGTTAAAGAATTATACATGTTAACTAAATTATATTTTAGTGAATTAAGTTATGGTTATATAATATTAGAGTATTTTAGTGGTAGATTTTAAATTAGGATCTTAAACTAATTGTCAAATAGGATTAAAAATCTTTCAAGATCTTTTTTATTTTTTTTCTTTAACTAGATAGACTTCATTTTGATATTTTAAAGAGAAAAAATGAAAAAAAATTTATTTTTTTAATAATATACAAATCTTAAAAAATTTTCTACAGGAATCTTTTCAACTTTTTAATGAAAAATCTAGTAAAGATCCTTACATTAGATCATTTATTTTTTTAAGAAAGGATTTAAATTTTTACTTCACGTCATAATATTAATATAAATACTTATTATTTTTTCTACAACATTTTTTAATTTATTTTTTATACAATAAGTATTAAATAAATTTTATACATCAAAGGCAGGATTTTATTTTAAAAAATTAAATGAAATATTTAATCATTTTATCTTATTTATTTGATTCAATTTAATCTTTTATTTTAATTTTTTTAATATCATCATTTATTTATTTAAGATGATTCAAATTCATGTTTCCGGGTTTAAGGCGAATGCTGTTAATAAAATAAACATATTAACGGTTAAAAGTAGCCGGAAAAAATATCGGACGCTTCCTCCTCCTCTTCAACCTCCGCTCCATCTACTCCCCCCTCCTTCCTCCTCTCTCTGCTGCCAGAAGGTCTACCAAACATAAATCAACGAAGAACATCAACTTAATTGAATTGCTCATAATTTATGCTCAACAGAGACAACAAAATAATCTTTGAGGATGATGGAATGCGTTCATTTTTTCGTTTTCTTCACAACCAGAAAAAACGAGATCTAGAACTCCTCGATTTCACCCCGCTCGTCGCTGCCTTCTCTGCCAACATCGTCACTCTCTCCTCGGAATCAAGAAAAACGAGATCTAGGTTTTGTAAATCTGGGTGTATTGTGGTCGTTGCGTGGAACAATACTCTGCGTCATCCAAAACCACCAAGGACAGAGCAGATCATGCAAGGCACACTGATGGCTCTGAAATCGGACTGGAGACCATCGAAGCCACAGATGTTGGTGCGCGAAACAGGCTTGTAGGAATCAAAATCTACGATTCATGGGAGGTAATTGGAGGATCTGATGGTGATTTGAAAGACAATGTGATTAGGGTTTGTGATTTCAAATTTGAGGAAAAAGTATTAGGAATTGTGAATGATGAAATTATTTTTTCTTTTGTGACAGTTTTTAATTGTTATTATTTAAATATTTTTAACGGAGTTAATCTTGTATCGGAAAGAACCAATTTAAATTATTTCAAATGGATAAACAATTAAATTAAATAAAATAAAAAATTGTGTATTTTATTATTCTGAAATGCTTCACTCAAGAAAGGGAAATAGAGTCTTATAATAAAGACGTTATTTCTGTATTTAAATTCATAATTAACAAATTATCTAAATATATCTTTACCAGCATTGTGACAGAATTCTCTTCTAAAAAAAATTGATCTATTTTTATTTAATATTTTATAAATAATAGAAAGCTATAAGAAAATGTGTAAAAAGATAAGTATTAAGATATGAAGTACCAAATATGCTTATCTGGAATAGTATTTAAAACGAAAGGAAATCTAAAGCTTGAAGCACATGGTGGGTGCTATCTCAAGTTTCGTGGAGGAGGATGCCACTTGGCTGTGACAAGCTGTGTTTCCATTGGGGAAATGATAAGGGACACTGCTGTCAGAAAAAGATGTGGCTCTTATGCACCTTCAAATTATATAAAACACCAAGAACCTATCTGATATTATTACTTGTTATTTTAATAATAATACTATTTTGCAGCCTCAGAATTTCCACGTGTGTATTAATATAATAAATAGATTATTATCAACTTGGAACACAAAACTCCAAACATTTTTTTTTTTATTTCTGCAGGAGTAAATTTTCTTCTACTTGTAAGAAATTGTTGTTTTACAAATGTGGATCTGACATAGATTTCCATTTTTCTTGGGCACGGTTGCACTACCCTTCCTGGCATGTACCCATAAAGGGAATACATGAAATTATTGTTACAATTTATGATCGAATATGACTGGAATAATTCTTTCAATATTTTTAGCATGCAATATATTTCTCTCAGTGAAATTGCGCTCAAATTTGGAAATGAAAAAATATAATTAGGAAAAAAGATTTTATTAAAACTAACCAAATAATTCTTTTGATAAAGATTAATGATGAACATAAAATTGATAAGTTTTTCACACCTATATCATGGTCATTTTTTTTAATATTTTAAAGTTACATAGCAAAAGTATTAATCCAAGGCTAATTAATTTAATTATAATATTAAACTTTGATTAAATATGTAATAATTAAATATATATTATATAATATTGAATAATAAGTTAATAAAAATTTATAAGAGTTTAGTTAAATAAAATATTAATTTAATATAAAAAGATTATATTAAATATTATAGTCTAAAAAAATTAAAATACACAGTTATAATGATAATTGCAAATACTTATATGTAAAAATTAAAAAGAAAGAAGATGAAGAAGAAGGAATTCGTAGCGCATATTCGAGTCATAAACAGTGTTGGTTTGAAGTGCAACACATAAAGGGGATATAATATAACATAAGACTTTCTCGTTAATAACAGTTTTGTATCAAGTTGACCGAGTCTTACTTTTTATTTTAATAATAATACTTAAAAAGAACCATATTATGTATTTTGTAAAATAAATAATTAATAATAACAAGAGCTATATCGATAAACAGATACAACTTTACATTTGATTTAGAAGGTGCACGCTATATTCTAGAGTTTTTCAACTGGAAAACCAATAACAGGTTTAATTTCTGAAGCCAAACTACGCAGCTCAGCTACCTCTTCATCAGTTAGTCTCCAGCCAAGTGCACCTCTGAATTCCTCAGCTTGTTCTGCTGTCTTGGCTCCTGGAATTGGCACAACATTGCCTTGTGCTACCAGCCAGTTCAGGGATACCTGACAAGAATAATTTGGTGTGTTATAAAATTTGTGGCCTAGGAAATGTGCCAAAAGGAATACTTTTTGGTTTTGATCAGAAAATATCATAACAAATTCTATGTTATATAAGGCTTGGTTGAATTGTGGAGAAGACAAAATCACTACTCATAAGGATCTTTAGTCCCTATATTTTCGATCAAACGAGGTCAGAGTCCCTATACCTTCATATTGATAAATTCGGCCCTCACACTTTAAATCCACGTGTTTGACTGATTAATTAGTCTCTCCTAACTTTAAAAACATGATAAATTCTTAGAGAGGAAGGATTATATTCACATGTTTAAAATTTGAGGACCATGGCCATGCTTGATCCTATTAGTTTATAGAATCTAACTTTCCTAAAGTGAGAAAATGCGTAAAGTGAAAAATTAAGGATACATCCACCCTTGATATGAATTAAAGTAGTTCATAAACTAAACCTACTAGTATAAATCAAGAGTGGATACAAATACACCTTTTTTTTTTTTTTTTTACACTTTAAACACTTATTCTCTGTAGAATAGTCAAATCCAAGTTTCTGATATCCAGGTCTGGTGGTAGCATATGAAGTGTGTTCTAGTGTCTTCACTACACTGTCAAAGCAGGCTTAAATGAACATCATACCAATATGCAAATGTTCAACTTATATAATGATATATAATGAAACTAAGGAGCAGCATGAACCTGTGTTGGAGTTTTATCATACTTCTCCCCTATTTCACTGATCTTGTTCAGCAAAGGTTGGAGCTGCAAAATAAATACACCTTGAAGAAGTAAATAATGAGGTTTTAGGTTATTAGATCTGTAAATACCAAAAGAGCAGTACCTTTGTTAGGAATTCTGGAGTATAAATTCTGCCTCTTGGCCCACTTGGTGGTTTATCAGGAGTATACTTTCCAGTGAGAGCACCTGTTTAAGATAAGGATATTGCATAAATATTTATAGCAAATTTCATTGTATGGAGTTGGAATATATTAGGTAAGTTCAGAACACCTGTTAAAGATAAGGATATTTGGTATGAACTATAAAAATTTCATTATATGGAGTTGGAATATTATTATAGATACGCATATGCTTGTTATGCTTAGGTATTATTTTTCCAAATATATATGTTTTGAAATAGGTTAACTCTTGCGAATTTGAGTGTTTGTAAGTCAAGTTTACTCTGCACCAGCACAAATTGTTAAAACTAGAGTTTGAAAATCCAGAAATTCTGATAATAATAATTCATGAAAAAGTTAGGCCTAGAAAAGACAAAATCCTAAAAGAGGGGTGCTGCATTATTTCAAGTATCAAAGATAAAGTGCCTATGTTTCATGTCAGAGGTTTCCTTGTCTCGAGTTTCTGTATACCAAATTTTATGCAATCTTTAAGTAACTAAACTTTAATGTGTTTGATTATAATTCATAAATATGATTTGTTATGCATCTGTGGCTTTGGCAGATATGCTAAATGCAAAATTGTTTTTAAAAAATTCTAAAATAGACATACTAAACATATCCAATAATGAAAAGGAGTTCACCTTGAGCAATTGGTGAATATGCAATTATTGTTATCCCAAGTTCATCACAGGCAGCCTTTACACCATTTTCTTCAGGGGCCCGGTAGATGAGGCTGTAGTTTACTTGATTTGTAGCTAATGGAATACCTCTCTTCTTAAGTTTCTCATAAGCCTCACGGAGTCGCTTCTCTAATCATTGAAAAAAAAAAAAAGATGTTAAATATTTATGATGATAGAACTGAACCAGAACTAGTAACCAATATTTTCTTATTGAAATTCTGCTATATATATAGTGTATACCAATACCAGTGGCAGGTTTGAACATAATTAGTAGAACTCTTCCTCACTCTCTACAGAAACAACATAAAAATAGGAAATACAGAGTGTCTCAGGCAATTTGATAGGCCAGGATCTCTCCCAACAATTATTTGATTCTCTATATATCCCACCTCTGATAAACCTTGATAATATTAATCATCAATCTAACTATGTTCTTACTAACAAATGTATCAAACATTCATCTTAGCACATTAAGATGTTATACATTAAGGGAATTACCCTTTTCTAGGTAGAACTGATACATGGTTTAGCACAATATTGAAGACTTTTCAAGACATATAATAGTAATAAAGAATCACCACTATAGTTTGAAACTCCAACAGCCTTCACAAGTCCCTTCTCAACAGCATCTGCCAGACCATCAATATACCCTGAAAATTAATTAATTGAGGAACTAAGCATTCTCTTAATCTGATATTGAATAAGTAAATAGACATCTGATTCCATAAGCCTTTTTAAATGAATGGTTCATGAAATAACTTTGCTACACTGAGCAACCTTCATTTCCCCAAACTCCAGGCCTGAAAAAAGCAATAAATTACATTATCAACAAAGTGTTATTAGATAAAATAATATCATTCAACAGGCTCATAAAGTACTGACCAATGAAGCTGATAAAGATCCACTGAAGTCAGTCCTAGTCGACAAAGGGAATCTTTAAGGGCATTGAGAACACTTTGACGGCCAAATCTCCACGGCAGTGCAGCAAACTTGGTTGCTACTTCAATCTCAACGTCTGGATCCTTTTCTTTTCTTTCCTTAATATATCTGCAGATAACCAACATATGGAAGCATCAATGTGAACCTTTCTTAATTACAAACTGCATAGGAAAATCATGTAAGCTCATACCTTCCAAGAAGAACCTCAGAATTTATGGCTCCTAAAGCAAGCTGAAAAGAGGAACATCTTTGGTGAATTTACTCTCATCAAAGAATTCTGGTAAAAATTCACACTCACCCCAGAGCCATAGACTTCAGCAGTGTCAAAAAAGGTTAGACCTCCATCAATACTGGTATTGAAAGCAGCTCTAGCAGCCTTCTCATTCCTATCTACAAATACACAAAGCAAACATTAATACATTCATAATCTCATATTGTCCATTTAGAAACTATTTCAATCCATTCAACTCTAAACACCATATATATTTACCTGACAGAAAAGAGGACACTTCATGGTGTCTCAATTCTGCAACTTTTATATATCATAGCATCTAATGACACCTTGAGTAGAAACATTCATTTAAAACAAGGATCAAATAACATTCCAATAGAAACACAAAGACAAAAAGAAGCTTTGTAACAAAATCAGTTTCCAAGATTCATTAAAGAAATTACTACTATGACTACCAAGAATATAGACAGACAACAGGAATATCTACATCTCCATCTATTAAATAACACTGACGAGGAAAGAAAATTCTACATTTATATCTAGGAGCCCAGGCACAGCGGTAAAGTTATGTCTTGGTGACTTGTTGGTCATGGATTCGAATCAGGAAACAGTCTTTTTGCATATGCAAGGATAAGGCTACGTACAATATCCCTCCCCCTTACCTGCGCATAGCATGGAGCCTTCGGGCAATGAGTACGTAGTTTTTTTTTTTAGTTTTTAATAAAGGAATTTCATAAATCAAGCAAATTAAGACCATGGTCATGACAGTGGTTGAATAGAAGCTTGCTATACGCTTTAAGTTTTCTTCAGATCTCTTATGTTAGTATTAGATCCCCCCCTCCCCCCCTCTCATAATTTTTTTCTTATTTTCTTCAAATTCAGTTTACCAGCATATAAAATTCTAATACTAGATATAAGCTCCACATAAAGCAAGAGTGATTGATTAGAAGCAAACAATTTGGAACTATCTGTCTCGGAATCAAAGAACTGTGACAAGGGTATTTTCTGAACTGAAATGCACTTGTTCCAGTTTCATTATTTATATTGGAGATGATTTGCTTGAACTATGAAATCAGGTATTTGAATTCTTTTCAGATCAATTCTTACTTTCACATTCACTTCTCTCAACTTTTGTTTTGGAACTTATTGCTGCGTGTCACCTAGACCTTAATGCTACAAACAAACACTTGTTATGATCACTATTATGTTTTCAAGTAAGAGAGCTTCCACAATCCACATCACTCATACAAGCCAACTATGCGTAGTAGCCATATATTAATGTAGATAAACGAGAAAAGTATTAATATAACATCATTAACATGGGATTCCAATTCTTTCCTATCACACCTTCTAGACAACTTCCGAAGATTATGGTACAAAAGCTAACCTAAAACTGGATTCAGACAGAAAATAATGTGACTCCCTCAGGTGACAACCAACAAAGAAAGCAACAATTCTCAAATTGCTGTCAACTTCCCCACCCCACCAAAATGGATGGGAATTGTTGCACAATCCAATAATCACATATGTTTGAAAATCAGTAGGCAATTTAACACTAACACTGAAAGCTATTTTCTTGGTATGTGCAACTCTCTGCCCCCATCATTGACCATTGATAGAGTGATTAAAAAAAACTAAATTATGCTTTTTATCCTAAAAATATCAAAATGAGTTTAATATCTATGCAAAGTCAGTATAAAAAAAAATACTGTCAACCAATTTGAAAATATGACCTTTTAAGATCATTATTATAAAAGTCAACAAACAACTTAATGACAATTTGTAATTGGATAAAAGTGTAAAAAGCCTTTAGTACTAACACTATTTACTCCTTAATTATTTATTACATATGTTTTTACTGTGGACTAAAACCATATATCATTCTGTTAGATATAAAGATTAAAAACGAATAATTTTTTTATAGAGCATAAATCTAAAAATTGTGATATTTTCAAGAAGAAAAAAATCATATACCACCCCCCAAAAAGAAAAGAAAAAATAGAAAAGGTAAGTTACCATTCCATTCAAAATTGTTCCAGTAAGTAGTATCACCCCAAGACCAAGCTCCAATTCCAACCGCTGACACCTTCAAATCAGAGCCACCTAACTTCACCTTCTCCTCCACCACTGTATTAAGAGTAGCAGAACCCTCTGAAGCAACAGCTCTTATTCTGTGAACTCTTGAGTTACACATCACAGTAAAACAACCACTGCTTATGTGAAGGGCCATGGGGCAAGTAAAACCAGTTCAAATCCAACAACGGGTATGTGGGTATGAAACTAAAGAAAAAAAAAATCCAAATTGTTATTGAAGTTCAAAAGGACACAATTTTTAACACAAGGTTTCAATAAATATGATATAAAAGTGACAACTAAGAATGCAAATGTCCCTTGGAAATTGAGAAAACAAAAATATGGTTAGAAAATTAGAGAATGGTGAAAGATATGATGAGGTAGAATGAAGAAAATGGCAGAATTGAGAATTGTGGTTCGTAGATGAATGGTGGGGTTGAAAGGGTACACGTTATTGCAATCTAGTGGACGATGAACCGTTGAAGTGATCACTTGTGGACCAGTTTGAAATTTTTGTACTTTCAATTCTCGGAAATAGAATTCTTCCGCGTGTACAAAAGTTAAAAAAATAAAAAAAATATTCTTGTTTATATTAAAATATTGTTTTCAGTTTTTTAATTTAAAACTTAGACTAAATTATATAAATTTTAATTTTTATACATTTAAAATATTTAATTATAAATTATCGTTTGAATTATATATGCACCAATTTTTTTTACTGTTTAATCAATCAAAAATCATTCTTCAGGTATGATGTGATTTATTAATTTTTATAATAATTATTTTAAAATGATAATAATAATTTTAATTGATTAATAATGTAAAACATAATGTAAAATAAAGAAACTAAACTCCAAATTTATGATTATTATTTTCTTGTTTGTAATATGTGTATAAAATATTTAAAAAGTAAATAAATTAGAGATTTAACTAAAATGTAATAATAATAATTAATAGTATCTTAAATTTTTAAATTAATAAAAAATTAAATTTTTTTTAATAAAAATCAGCAGATAAAAATTAAAGGAAAAATTAGAAAGTCACAATGCTCTGTATACTAATAATATATGTTTTATACATATTCAAGAGTGGATGTATCCATACTTGGCTAAGGATGCACCTAACTAGCCGAGTACCCAAGTACACTCTAATAAATGAAAGATAAATAACACAACAAAAGGATCAGGGACGAGTAAAAGGTTGATCAAATACTCGATTGCGTATTCGGCTAGCCGAATAGCTGAATACCCCATTAAAGAATACATTTTAACCATAGATACATCATAATTAGGATTATATAAATAATCAAACATCATAGTTTTTCAAATTATTGTCATTAAGTTTGTTGAAAAAAATTATCTTCAAGTTATAGAAATGAGACAATTCTTGATTTGGACAAGTGCATGTTTAGAGAGAAAAATGAATAATCAAACATCATGTTGATAATGTGTTAAAAAAATAAAACTCAAGTATAAAAGTAAAGAGAAAAATAAAGAAGAAGAGAATACAAGAGTTTAGAGAGAATAAGAATTATGTGTATTTTTTCAATAAGAGTAGTCTATTTATAGGTACAAAAGATAATTAAGAAAGAAACAAAAGATAAATATAAACAATGAAAAATTATAAAAGATAATGAAAAATATGGACATTCTCATAGATTATTCATAACAAATTTAATTATATGTGTGTGTGTTTAAAAAATTGGTGGGGCCATGATCCCCTTAGCTATGACAAAGCTTTGTCCTCGATCATAATAGTGATTAAAGATAGATTAACATTTTAGGTAATCATGAACCAACATTCATTCCATTTTGGTAAGTATAAATAAGGATGAGATTATTAAGGTAAGGACAATGTTGATTCTCATCTATTACTCTTATTTATTGCTTAGGACCGAGTTTTGACTTGAGCATTAGAGTGTTCTTTTTGCAGATATTATACATCCATGTTTATCTCACATTGATCAATTAATCATTTAATTTAAATACCTTAAGAAAGAGACTACCTTAAGAAAGAGACTACATTACATCAAAAGAATACCACTATATGAAACAATAAGACTTCAACATTGAAAGATTCACTTTTAGTTCTTTTAAAACTCTTGAATTAGTTGGGTTAATGAAAATATGTAAGAATTTTTAACGATTCCAAGCATGCCATATATACATCACACATAAAAGTCCTTAAGTCATAAACCATAAAAGGTACTTGTACCCTAAGACACTACATCATCAAACATCATAAATCAAGTCCCCAAAAACATATCTCAAGGATCCCAATAAGGGAATAAATACAACATAAATCCATGAATATATCTAAATCCTACGCCGGTTCCCACTATGACAATACATAAATAAAAAATCAAGGTTGGATCTTGCCCTTAAGTCTACCACGAAGTCCACATCAATCATGAGTGACATGCTCCTCAGTAACTATATCATAATCTGCTCGCTGTCAAATGACACGATCATAATAGTTTAATAGAAAACGCAAGGGTAAGCTCATTTAAAAGAGAAACATCATATAAGAGAAATATCATAAGTTCACCACTTTTAAAGAGATACAGAAGTCATGCAAATTTCCAATATCAATGTACTTACATCATTCTGGAGATTTTACCTTTTGTATGATTAACCCAAGCACATCCCTTAACATAGTCACACTATAACCATTCGGGGAGACTCGAATTAATCGTACAGAGGAAGTGTAGTTTTACCGAAAATGGATGAGTGTGGGTAAGGCTTGCAAAGACCTTAACCTATCTAGGGATTCGTCCACCCATTCATTCTATAGGCCCTTCCACCGTTATCCACCACGACAACCTCCAGCACTAGGTTGAGGGTCTTTTTAGTACCCCTAACTTACGTGCCTACTCACATGCAATGTCATTCATCAATGCATGTGTGTTATGATTAAACATTATATCACATCATCATTACATTCATCCATCATCATCAATATAATTCATTCGTATTAATTCAATCCATCATCAACTCATGCATATCTCATTCAACTTATCATCAATTTACTATTCATCTCTTGTTCAATTCCATATCTATTCGTCATTCACATCATTCTCACTAATGATGAACTCTTATATAGTTCTTCTACACCACATAAGAGTTTTCAAACCACTAGTTCTCATAATAAAACACAAAATCTCAACATATGAATTTGAATTGCATGTGGAATAGCAAACAAATCAACTCAATCCTTTTCATTTGAAGTTCACTAACACATCAAAAGCATTAAAGATTGAAATTCAGTAAAGGGTTTCCTTTGTCAGCCATGCTTAAGCACCCATGTGCCTGCGCTTAAGCGTGGCTAGCAATTCCAGTCTGGTAGGCTACATTTAAGTGCCACCTAGTGCACGCTTAAGCACCACAGGTTTGTAAAATCATGTTTTTATGCTATTTTTGCCCCTTTAATGAGGTTTAGTCCATTTTTAACTCAAATCTTTCATTTTCAAACATGAACATCGAATTAAAACACCTTTAATAAGTTAAAAACAGAGATTCAACACATCAAACATAAGACTAAATTTACTTTAAGCTTCCCTTGCCTATCAAACTCAATGAACTTGCTTTGAGATGAGCAAAGGAAGAAAGGAGGGGACTTTGGGTACAAGATGAAGTTTTTTTTCTCACTCCTACAACATTTCTACATCATCCACACCACCCAAACCCCAAAAACCAATGGAAAACACATAAAAACCTTACCTCTAAAAGTGTCCAGGGAGGAAAACAAAAATGGAGGATGAGAGGGGTAAGATGAAGGTTTCTTATCTCTGAAATCAATCCAAAGTTCGAATAGAATCACAACAATAGATCTTTTGTACAAGGGATTCAAGATCTCACACTATGAGTTGTCTTGGAGTGAAAGAAGAGAGTGTTGACGTTTTGGTTCAGTTTTGAATCAATAAAAAGTTGAGTGTATGACTTTTCCCCTTCTTTCTATTTGTATCCCACCACTTCCTAAGCTCGCCTGTCACATTCCTTACTCAAGGCTCATTCATATCAACTCAAACACTCTAAAACTTATTATTTCCACCTAAAACAAGTTTTTTTTTGCAAACATAAACATATTAATACATGCAAACATCGGCAAAAGAACCTAAATAATACAAATTAAATAAAAAATTACGCATTTAAGGCGGTTTTGAAACTATTTACAAATCTGGGGCAGTTGGAACCGCCTAGAATTGGGCAGCACTGGAACCGCCCAAATCCAGGCGGTACCAAGGGGGTAGAACCGCCTGGATTTGGGCGGTTCCAGTGCTGCCCAATTCTGGGCGGTTCCCACTGCTTTTAAACCCCAAAATTTCACTATTCACCTACATTTGCACTATTCCAGCTTCTCTCTAAAAGTTCTGCCTTCTCTCTAAAAGCTTTGCCTTCTCTCTAAAGATTTTGCGTTGGGTTTTAAGGTGATTTATCTCAGTATCGAATCTCTGCCAACGAGTAAGTTAATTTATTAATTATATATTTTATTTAATTTTTTTATTATACGTTTAATTTAATTTTTTAATTTTTTATTATGCGTTTAATTTCATTATTTAATTTTTATTATGCGTCTAATTTAATTATTTATTTTGTTGATTTGTAAATTTGTTAGAGCCATGTTATTTATTTGATGTTGTAGAAAAATGTTAGTTTATAGATTATAGGATTTAGTTTAATTTAGGGTTTAGTGGTAATGCGTTAAACTTCAATAATTTTAGGTTTATAGGATTGTAGAAAATCCGCAACCCTAGGAATCGGCAACAGTAGAGAA
>PYAF01005858.1:1519575-1529685 GCA_007407185.1 Glycine tomentella
CCAACAAATAGAGGTGTCACCAGACACGCCCTAGGTTAGGCGGCACACAAAAGGGGGTCTGCCATAATCTTCCCGTAATACGTGTGATATAGAGAGATAGAAGGCGCAACAGGTTATGTCTGAAGAAAAGTAAAAATGGGAGGATATAAGGCAGTGGGAACCGCCCAGAATTGGGCAGCACTGGAACCGCCCAAATCCAAGCGGTTCTACCCCCTTGGTACCGCCTGGATTTGGGCGGTTTCAGTGCTGCCTAATTCTGGGCGGTTCCGACTGCCCCAGATTTGTAAATAGTTTCAAAATCGCCCCAAATGCGTAATTTTTTATTTAATTTGTATTATTTAGGTTCTTTTGCCTACAAACATCACACACCATCATCTCATAATATTTAGTTAATTATAAACACTCAAATTAAATTTAGTTCCTCTTGTAATATAGTTAATTAAATCACTTTTGAAACGATTACGAAAAACATAACATTGTACAAAGTGTTTTAAAACAGGTAGAGGAATATTCATTAATTTTCAAGTTCAAATTTCAAGGAAATCACAATTGTTTTTTATTTTAAAAAATTCAAATAATTTTTCTGTCTTTGGAGTACATTATTGAAGATTTATCGAAGAACAAAATATCCTCATTGTTTTTTAACATCATAACAAAGATAAAAAAAAAATCAACAAGAGTATTTTTTAAAAAGTGAAGATTGAACACGTACACACATAAAATTGTCTACCTCCTTTGAAATTTCATTGTTATTTTTTTTTTTTTATGTTACCAAGTTCGAACCCAGTTCCCTCATCCCTGTGATATTTTCTTACAACAATTATCATACGGACCAAAAATCCGGTTTATTGTGCTTTTTTTTTTAAAGTGCTTTTTTTGAAATTGCCTTTTTTAAGTTTAATTATAAAATTTGAAGAAAGGAAAAGATATGATTGCTGAACCTTCTTGTACATTTCATTTATTTGCTATGTATCAAAAAACTATCTAATGAGGCAATAGTTTTATAGCTTTCAAATGAATGGAGAGACTTCTCATTTGGACACTAAGTAAGGACTCAATCCATTATAGATTTATTTACCGCATTAATCTAAATTGCAAATATTCATCAATTAATATAATTTAAAAAAAGCATAGCATTAATTCCATATCAATATTATTTAATAATCACAATTAATTTAATTATTAAATAATCTTAATTAAAAAATTCAAATCCATTAATCATACAAGTTAGGCAAGCAATAATACTTCCTTAAAAAAAAAAAAAACGCAAGCAATAGTACAATTAATGACGCAAAAATGGGTTCATTTAATTATATTCGTAGATAACTGGATACTCAATCATACAAGTTAGGCAAACAGTTGTAAAATGACACACATATTGGATTCGTTTATATTCGTACTTGCCTTGCCTCCATTGGTACTATTCAACATGGAAAATAATAAACATAAATTCCATGTGGTGGTCATTGAGAATTGAGATGAAATCAATTAAGAGAAAGACAAAGAAGAAAGGAAAGGTTGGAAAAAAAAGTGATAAATGTTAAAGTGTTGTGATGAGAATGAATACGAGATGGAAATAAGATAGAAGAAAAGGTGAATGTATGATTATAATATAAACTCATTAAGTAGTACTGTATTTTAATTAATGTGAAGGATGAAGGTTCTGCATGCCCTTGCTGAGATAAAAATGCCATCAACAAACATGCAAAAGAGAGAATATAAACAGCAGCCATATCAGAAGTTGTTTCCGAAGGAGATGAAATATGAACGATTAACAACTAACAGATGAACGACATGGGTGTGTATGACCTTCATCTATAAAATAAAGATACCCTTCCAAAATTCAATAGGGCAGATACTATTTCTCAAGTTTTCTTGGTCTATTTAATGTGGAAATTAGTACTTACAACTGGCTTGCTTTGATGTCGTTGTTTCTGGGGTTTATGAGGCAAGGGATGAGCAAGCATAAGTTTATAAGTAAATTGTAAAGTAAAATTAAGGATGATAAAATTTAGGTAGGCACTGTGAACAAATAAAAAGCATGAAGATGATGCTAACCTAAGAGCTAATTAACCATATATAAAACGTTGATACTCTCATTAAAAGAGAATAAGTATTTTTTTTTATCAAATTATGTCTTCAGTACCTAAACACATTACTTGTTCAAGGTAATTAATTCATTGAACTTATAGATTACATTTATACACATTTTTTTTATGAATCAAGGTATTCTTTGTCCAAAAGTCAAAGATTAATTTTTCGAGATATTTGAAATTTATTTAAGAGGTAATCTCTCACAGCAAATACTTTTTCATAGACACACATCGAAATCATTATCACATACTTTAAAAATAAAATTATTTATCAACAATGTCACACCATATTAATATTGTATTTATACACATTATTACCCTTTACAAATTTATATGCGTACCAACATAATTATATGGAGTATAAAAAGAGAGACAGAGAAAACACAGTAATGAATTTTTATATATATTAGATGCTAACGTAAATATAAGTAAGCAGAATATTATTGTATATATTACGTCATATGAGAACATCGATAATAATACATGCATAGTACTTCATACACTAACTCCAATTAAAGCTTCGAGTTAGGTTAGCAAATTAAGGTTGTTTCATGTCTCCACTTGTATGATCAATTTACGTCAATTAGAGGGTCATGGTTTCATTCAGAGGCAAATTAGTCTTCTGGGTTTGGCTTCTGGTAGTTTTTTTTTTTTATTAATAAATATTAATTGTTTATTTGTTAATTTTTGATAATGAGAATGAGGAATTCAAACTCATCACCTCTCTTCACTAATTTTTTCTTCAACCATCAAGTCAAGTCAATAATCTGGGATTGGCTTTTCATAATTTTTGTTTGTTTAGGTTATCTAATTGAGTAATGATATTTAAATATCCTTTTATTTTAAATATCTTAATTATTAATATCTTTTATTTTTCTTTATTTTTTATTACATTATAAATCTGATAATATCTATATTTTTCTCTCTCACTAGTGTCTAATAGCATGTGGGGTGTCCATTTATCCTATCTAATTTTAGTCTCATTTGAAAGTGTCTTTGGCCGGGCTCCTTTCTTTATGCAGCAAACAACTTCCTCCATTGACATGAGCAAGCGAAGCCATGCTTTACTCCCAAGACAACCATATATATATGCATCTGTACAATGTTTTGTCTGTGATGGAAGAAAAATGGCAAAATGTTGAAGTTACCAATACTATAAGTCCCATGAATCTAATTTTGTTAACAAAAGAAAGAAACTTGAAAAGTGATAAGATGATTTTAGGAAACCATTTATGAAGTATAGCTTATAGGTGAAGTCAAATGTCCAAATTTACTTCGAACCCAATTACATTATTAATTGTTAAAGAAAGAGAGAGAGAGATAGAAAGAGTCTTGTAAACAAAACACCATATATATGTAATATTTATATAGTAATTAATATAAATATATCAGTTGCAACTGATGCGTAAGCTAGTTGTAAGCAAAACATTAAACAGTACTACAGATATCATGTTTTATGTAAATATCAGTGTAAGTAAAGTCTAAAGAGGTTTACACAAATTACTATATAAATAAAGATAAATATACCCCATGTCATGTAAGCCATACAAGTGCAGCATGCGTGAGATTGATGAATAACACAATCTCAAGTTAATTTCTTCATACGTATGAAGAAATTACTTTGCAGCACTTCATCCGAATTGATCGATTATGCTGCTGGTGCTATATCAATCCCACCGTCATCGTCATCGTCGTCATCGTCATCATCAGCTTCTTGATGAATGGGAAGTCTAGAAGCTTGCCAGTCATTGCCCTTGGAAAACAAAGGCAAACCAGATTTTGTGCAGGAAACGAAAACCAACATATCACAAACTGCACTAGCTAGCTCTAAACTGCTTTGGTTGACTCTATGAAGTAGTGGGTCTCCCACTTATTTATACCCGTAAATTAGTCTATTTTTTTTATACAAATAAAAAATAGTATTCGATGAATTTTCTACTTTTAAAATAGTCTAATCTATGCACTTGATACGTATAATAATCTAAGTGTTTGACACGTGTCATTAATATATTAAAGTTAAACATAAATCATTTAATTTTGCTTTTTGATAAAAATAATTATTAATCAATATTTTATTTATTTAATAATCAAATTTATAATTAATCATGATCAATTTTCCATGATGAATTGAGGATTAAGATAACAAAAATGTTTGATATATATAATAAATTTATTGACTTTTATATTAAATAAGTTATAAGTTAAACTTATCTTATTTTTTATTAATAAAATATTGTAAGACTTTTTACACTAATTAAAAAAGATTTTAAAACTAAACTCTTTCTTTTATACTTACTTTATATGGAAAATAAGGAGAGAATAAGAAATAGATTTTGGTCATATCACGTTTCTAGAATAACGATATATGGTTTAGGATAGAAAAAAAATCTTTTAATATATCTTACAACTAATCATTGTGGGTTCTAATATAATAAACATTGTTCCTTTGCTCTTTGATACGATCGGTAGCTTTAATTTAATATACTTTACAATATAATGTCCAAATTTAATATACTTTACCCGAGGATTCAAATATCTAAGAAATTAGACTTTATTTATTTTCTCTCTCTCCCTCTCAACATGAATGCAGTACAAAATAAAAATATACATAAACCAAGTATAGTGACATTTATGATATTAGTAATATATTTTTTGTCATGCTAGCTTTTTTGAACCCATTCTTTATTAGTAAATAAAATTCATGTGATGCACTGAGTTAGTCTCGTATTATTTAGTAGGTCATATACGAAGTGTATTGAAAAGAGTTTGAGAGCCTGATATATATATTTTTTATGGTATATTATATACTATTACCTTATGATGTGCAATTACAATTATATTCTACAGCTTCTAAAATTAGGTTTTAATATTCTCTACTAGCATTAGCTACTTTAGTTCTGTTCTCTGGTTAGATTGCCAATCCTTTATGCTTGCAAAGAAGTCTGGTCCATAAAGTTTAACCTAGTGGAGAGTGAGAGGGGCCGGGTATAAGATTGAGGAAGGCTCATGGCTTCATGTTGCACAGAGCATGCAGAGTGTGGAGTTATGAATTTTCACACACGCTTGAGTGCCCTTGTCGCATGCACAAAGATGACTTGGATATACTATAAAAATCTCAACATAAAAGGTGAATGTAGAGGCCCTAAAGAAAAATTCTGCCAGAGAGATGTTTTGGTTTTCGTAAAATGTGGCCTTGCCAAGAAAAGAAAGGTTAAAGCATGTGCTGGTTCAATATGACTTTTCAGTGAGGTATGTGGCTCCAATTTCTAAAGCGGGACTTAGGTGCATATATTCTCTTGTATAGTTTAAGTTTCACCTTAAAACTTTTATCATATATCTTTGGTTGTGTGGACCCAAATGATTTTCTCATTCTGGAAATCATTGAAAATTTTAATTAGATTGAAAATAATATTTTGGGTAACGAGGAAATTTTTGTACCTCTCTATAGTAAGAGTTTGGTTGCTTAATGATAGCACAAGCGAGAATGCCCTTCGTTGAGATGGCGTCATACTATAATCAGCCTACCACAAAGAAAACAAAATTGTATGAAAAGCGAGAGGGTTCCCTGTTATTGTATCAAAATATAAACAACAAAAGTAACCAACTATTTTTTTAGAAAAGTATAGCGCATATTCCTCTAACCATGTGTTGAGAAATCCATGGAATAAATATTGGGGAGATTTTTTATCAATTGATGTCAAACACACCACATAAGTGATGATATCACATTTCAGCCCAAAATCTTAAAACTTAAATAGGTCTTCTTCTCACTTAATGTTTAACTTTTCATTTTTATTCAATGTGAAACTTCTCCTCACACTTGTACTCCAACATGCTCTCCCTCAAATGTGAGCCCCTTTCATATGATAGTCTCCTTCTTAAGCGATCGAAAGCCATTTTCGATCCACAAGTATTTCAATAATGATCCTTAGATCTTAATTGTGGTTGTCTTGACCCGCCTAACAATTGCTACCAACATGCTCTAGTATCTTGCACTGCTGCGCTCCACCTCTTCACAACCATGGGCATGCCGCCTGACCTCCACCACTAGAAAGACTTTTAATACAAGATATTCTCATGCTTGGGATCCACCACCAACTCTATTGAACTCCTTTGAGTCGGTCACCTAGTCAAATCATTGACTTTGATATCAATTGTTAGAAATTCGAAGGGAACTAAAGCATTGGGGAGATTTTCACCAAGGGGTGTTGAACAACCACACAGGTGAACCTGACATCACACTTTAACCCAAATTTTTAAGTATCAGGTTTATGAATTTTCTATTCACTTATATAGTACTTAACTTTTCTATTTCTACCTAATGTGAGACTTTATTTCAAACTTGTACTCTCCAATACTATGTAAGAAAAACACATAACACATATATAGTGGAAATTCTCACTATTGTGAGAAATGAAACTATAAATTAGTATAAACTATCAACTTTTCTGTTTCTATCCAATGTGAGACTTTACTTCATATTTATATTCCAACATTATATAAGAAAAACACATAACACATATATAGTGGAAATTCTCGCTATGGTGAGAAATGAAACTATAAATTAATATAAACTATTAGATTAAATTTAAATGATAAAGAATAAAAGATAAATGTATATAATTTTTAAGTGATTATATGACCACTAATTATAGGGGTGGCAAAATTGGTTGGAGTGTTGGACCCGATTTCGCCCTTTTTTTGGTGGGTTCGATTAAGGTTTTCAACCTAGCAACCCACATGCATATTTTCATTTCTCATAATAACTAATGGTTTTAACTTCATTAGGGGTGGAAATAGGTTGAATTAAACAAAGTTTTGTTCCCTGATAACCTAGTAAGTTTTGTATTTGTTCTTGATAGATTTTTTATTTGTATTGAGTTCCTAATAAAATAACAGTTTTATTTTTTATCCTTTACACTTTTTTTAGTTCATGATAAATTAATGAATTTTATGTTTGCTCCATTGAACAAATAATTTTTTTTTATGAGGGAGCAACCATAAAATTTGCTAATTTATCAAGGAGTAAAAAAAAAGTGTCAATGATCAAAATAAAATTATTGTTTTATTAGGGATTCAATACAAAAAAAAATATATAAAAAATTGAATATTTTTTAAGAATTAAAAATATATTTTATTCTTTATTTAAATAGACATAACTTGTTTGAAAAATTCATGACTCAAGTTTGACGTGTTTCTAGTCATAGACTTTTTATATTTGGAAGTCTAATTTGGCATATGCTAGCCATCTTAAAGGCATATTAAAACCAGTATATATGTTTTAAAATGTTAATTAACTAATTAGCCAATGGGAGAAAACTTTATATAAAATAAACTATAAGTTATGAAAATTAAAAGGCTTGATATGTTTATAGTTCCTAAATATAATTTTGTTTTTGATCCTTAAATTTTTTCTCATAACTTATTCATGAAATATTTTTGTTTTATTTTTCGTTTGTACCATTACAATAAACCATTAAGTGTTACAAAAGTGTCACATCAACAATTTATGTGACATGTCATATAAATAAGTATGAAACATCAAGAACTTATTACCTAACATTCAAGACAACTTATTTAAAAACCTATTCTAGAGTAAGACTCTAAGTAGTACATAAATTTATCCTTCAACATGCTTATTTATTCATCTATTGTAAATAAGTTTGCATTATGAACATCACATTCTAACAAAATGCTTAATTACCATATTTTATTTTATACAACTTTAAAATAATTAATGTACTCAAAGAAAATTTGATAATAAATAAAGCCTAACATTTAATGGTTGACCAAATTTATTTTGTTTCATATTTAAGAGTGATAAAATATTAATAGATTTTTAAGTTTATTGTATCAAACTATAACCACTGGTTTTACTTTATTCAATGTTTAAAATAGTACTTTCAAATATATCACACAATGACCATTGAAGAATTGTGTGTCTAAAATTAAAACAAGCGGGTGTATATTAGCAAATATTTATGGAATTTACTAGCATACACTTACTTATTTCTTAGAATGAGTATGATAACAAACTGTAACTATGCTTGATCTTAAAATACACCAAGGTGTAGGTTGTAAACGTACTTCTTCTAAAAAATAAGTGAATACGTTAATGTGTATGTGCATATTTTAGGGACTAATAACAAATTATCTACATATTTTAGGGACAAAAATGGAAAAATAAATATATTAATATATTAGATGGACTAAAACAAATAATAAGGATCAAAAACAAATTTTTGTTTTATTAAGAACGACTCAATGCAAAGAAAAAATTTGTTAAAGACCTAAAACAAACACTAATTTTTCAGGGATTTCATACATATTTAAGTCATACATACATACATTTATATATATATATACACACTTAAAATATTTGTTTTTATATAAAATAAGAACACAAACAAAAATTCAAATAATAAAGGAAATAATACTAAATGTTAGTATATCAATAAAGAAAAAAAAATATATGTAAGCTTTAATATGAAAATGATATTAATGTTACGTCGATGATGGATAATAACTATTGAATCGGAACATTTTTATCAATAGACAAAACATAAAACTAAATTAAATTATAATATAAAATTTATATTTTAAAAAGATATAGGTAAATTAAAGTTATAAAAATGCCATAAATTTCCCATAAGTTTACCCAAATATGATAAAATTCAACTGAGATCAGAATGCATTTAAAAAATATAAATTTGTCTCTTTTTAAACCTAAACGTATCTTGTCATAAATGGGGATGTAGATAAGAACACAAAGAGTAAAACCTGTTATGTTCCCTCCCATTATCATGTCGCTATTTGTTTATGTATTTTTTTATAGAAATAATTGAATGATAGATTATAACAAAAAAAAATGTGATATATCTCTTTGAGATTTATTAAAATTATGTTTTAATTTTGTATTGAATGTAACAAATTATATCTTTAATGAAATTACATGTCTATTTTTTATGCAATATATATTTATATTTTTTAAATACTTAAACATAAAATACTTCTAATTACATTTCGTCTTGGACCTATAAAATCTCAGGATTAGCTTGAATACACTCAAGGTGTATTTAGCTAATGCACTTATCCTAAAAAAACAAAGAAGTAAGTGTATGTTAACAAATAATTGAGGTGGTTTACATGTGAACCCATTTAACCCAATAATAACCAGTGACGAGCAGTGCTTAATAACCATATAGACGACAATGTTGGTCATTGACCTCAACAAAATTAACAACGTGCTTAGTCCAAATACACATATGATAACCTGCCTTTGAAGTGCCGTCACAAGTTTGCAACAGCCAGCAATGTAGTCTCTGGCCTGGCCAAGTAATGAGATAACAACATTTCAAGATCACAACTTAGGTAAAGGTACAATAGATACTACAACTATACTATAAATGCAAATTTATTTATTCCACTCTATCATTCATATGGAAGAAATATTTTGATCCCTCTTGTTACCTTCTTCCACCATTCTCAACTGCCATAATGTGTTCAGATGGGCATTGAATGTCAAATTAATTTACACAAGCCATAAGGATAAACCTATTCATGTTTCTTCCCTTTTCCCTTTGGGATTTTGCTGCGCACACTGGTATCCAAATTTCGATATTGATTTTGCATCTGACCAAGGACCTTGTATACAAAGTTGTCAACTTCATCCTCATACTTCTCATAGAGAACTGGAAGTGTATGTGCAGCAACAAAACCTTAAGAGCAAAAAAAAATTGTTTCAGAAATCAAGTATAACATTTGAAGTGAAGAAACATCATTGGAACTCCAAAAAGGTGTCACGGAAATGTTATGGAGAACTGCTGATTTCCAGCTGTACATGGAGTGGCCATTGATGGTTTCCAGCCTGTTCCAGCCGTCCACCACTTCCAGCCATCACCAGCTGTCCACCAACTTCCAGCTGTGCACTAGTTGTCTGCCACAAATTCTCCAACGTACACCATTCTTCCCCCTATAAATAGAGGTGCAAACCTCACTTGTAAATCATCACTTAGAC
>PYAF01005858.1:1529785-1553572 GCA_007407185.1 Glycine tomentella
AATCTTGGAAGGTTTTACAGATTCAGATATGGCTGGAGATCCTGATAGTAGGAAATCAACTTCAGGATTCATTTACACTTTTGCAGGAGGAGCTGTTTCATGGCAGTCAAGATTACAGAAGTGTGTTGCTTTATCCACAACCGAAGCAGAATATATTGCTGCCGCAGAAGCTGGAAAAGAGATGTTGTGGTTAAAGCGTATAGGTAAATATGTCTCTTTAAAATCAATATTGGGTATTTTTGAATTTAGTTCCCAGGTTTTACAAAAGCATTCTTAATTGACTCTAAAGTGACTTCTATTTTGCTGATGCAGCTTGGAAGATCCTGTGATGGATGTCAACAGGCTAAACATGGTGAGAATGTATGGAATACAATGTTTCAATGGAATCACACAGCAATTCATTAAGTGTTGTCAATGTTAGATCAATATAGAGCCTACTAAATAAGAAAAGATTAAACAAGCTATTATAAATAATGTAACTATTTAAAAAGTATGTAGAAAACTTAAAAGTAAAAGGAATTAATTGAAAAAAAGCACTGACACAAACACGGAAGTCAAAACTAAATAATTTTGGGCTTGTGTTTGAATGATAAATGACAATATTAAACATAAACGCAAACTTACAATAAGAAATTGCTTCAAATTTCCTCCACAAGCAGCATCTTGAAGAAACCTCAAGCCCATGTTAACCTTACCACCAACCACAGTTCACAAAGAGTTCTTCTGGGAGAACAAGACGGGGTACATTAGATGGCGAACTGTCAACATAAAGAACAAGTAATACTTAATTAAAGCTGTAAAGTTGAATAACACATCCACATAAGTTAAGGAAAATAAAAAGATGTAAAGATTCATGAATAACCTGTTAAACATGCCGGAAGCATTTGACCATAGAAACTGTGCAAGCATGACAAGAACCAAAGCAAAGCATAAAATAGCAAGAAAATTATAACTAAGCCATTCGAAAAGCACCCATACAATCGTTGCACTTATTAAAACATTAGCAGAAATCTTCTCGTTCCTCCATAACAAGACATCCGCATCTATGACATTCAAAGGCACACACAGAAACAAAAATTATTTAAATGGGTTTAGTTTATGCAAATACTGTACATTTGACCATAAATTGACTATAAAAATACCATACATTTTCCACCTCCTAAATTAAAGTTATAAAGAAAGTGATGGGTTCCTCAAAGTTTTACCCAAATTTGTAAAACTCAACCGGGATGGAGATGGATTTAAGAAATATAAATCTATCTTTTTAAATGTGAACATATCTTGTCTTCTTCAAGGATGGGGACAAGGAGAGTAAAACTTATAACGGACTTGTTCCATTGTCATGCTTACCTTATGTATAGATATTTGTGTTATGTAATTGTTTTAGGAATAAATTGAATGATATAGATGATAATATAAGAATAAATTGAAAAAAATGTGATATATCATTTTGAGATTTATTAGTGCTATGTTATTCCTTTAATGTAAGAAAAAATGTAATTTTTAATGAAACTATGTGTCTACTTTTTTATATAATGTATATTTATATTTTTGAATACTTAAATATAAAAGGGCCCAAATTATTTTTTGCCATGAGCCCATTAAATCTCAGGATCTGCCCTGAATGGAACAATAATAAAGTCAACATTGACAATGTATTTGCATATTATGTAATGCTAAATAAAATAAATGATAATGAGGATCAAGAGTGAGTCTATAAAGGATTGTAGACAAAGAAATAATTGAACAGAACAAAAAGACTTAATTGAGACAAAATAAGACTCGCTTCCAAAAGCATATGATTTTTGGACTTGTAGTCTATATACATTTGAAGGTGTAAAACATAACTAGGTTTTTGGACATGTAGTTCATACACCTCAAAATGAAAAGTTGGTTAGATTTTTGGGCATGTAGCCCATATACTTGAAGACGTAAAAGTAGTTAGGTTTTTGGACCTGTAGTCCATATGCTTGAAGATGTAAAATCAATTACATTTTTTGACTCATAAGTTATACACTTGAAGATGTAAAACTAGTTAGATACATATGCGTTTTTTAGCAAAAGCAAAAATGAAAATGGTGAAATTGTGAGATACAAAGTATGACTACTTGCTTAAGGATTTCAAAAATACCCAATATTGATTTTAAAGAGACATATTTACCTATACTAGATGCAAGTACTTTTTGATACTTAATTAGTCTAATTGTAAATGAAAGACTCAATTTACATTTAATGGATATGGATGTTGTCACAACTTACTTATATGAGTTTCGTGAAGGATTTAGTTTGCCCAATAAAGCATGTTCTAGAGAAGAATACTCAATCAAATTGAATAAGTATCTCTATGGGCTAAAGCAATTAGGATGAATGTGGTACAAATGTCTTAGTGAGTATTTGCTAGAGGAAGGATATAAGAATGATCCCATTTGTCCATGTATTTTCATGAAGAAAAAAAATCTAAAAATGGATTTGCCATAATTTTTTTTATGAGATGACATAAATATCATTATAAATCTTGAAGAACTTCTAAAAGTCATAAATTGCTTGAAGAAAGTGTTTGAGATGAAGTACCTAAGAAGGACTTGGGATTACAAATAGATATTTAAAAGACAGAATTTTTGTGCATCTAGAAGCTTATATAACAAAAGTTCTTGAAAGGTTCTATATGGACAAATCACATTCATTGTGTAGTCCAATCGTTGTAAGATCTTTAGATGTGAACAATAGTCCTTTCATACCTAAAGAAAAAGATGAAGAACTATTTGGTCCTGACGTACCATATCTTAGTGCTATAGGAGAATTAATGTATCTTGTATGCATGACTTGATATATCATTTGCAGCTAATTTATTAGCAAGATCTAGTTCTTCACCTACATGAAGACATCAGAGTGGAGTAAAGCACATACTTTGTTATCTTATGGGCACTATGGAGATGGGGTTGTTTTATCAAATGTTTCAAAATCATATCTAATTGATTATGCAAATGCGGGTTATTTGTCAGATCATCATAATGGTAGATCATAGACAAGATATTTTTTACATGTGATGACACAAGCATTTCATGGCGATCTGTGAAGTAAACCATAATCGCATCATCATCTAATCATGCATATATTTTAGCATTTCATGAGGCAAGTCGCAAATGTGTTTGGTTGAGATTTGTAATTCAACATGTGCGAGAAACTTGTGGTTTATCTTTAGGAAAAATGACATTGACGATCATATGTGAAGACAATGTTGCATGTATCAATCAATGTGATAGAATAAAGCATATATGCTACCAAAATTATTCTTCATTCATGATCTCCAAAAGAATGATGATATAAATGTTCAACAAGTTTGTTCGTGTGAAAATCTAGTAGATCTCTTTACAAAGTCATTACCAAGGAAGACGTTTGAGCAATTGGTTCATAAGATTGGACTTCGTCATCTTAAAGATTATTTTTTGAATGAAGGGGAGAAAGAAATACGTTTTGCACTCTTTTTTCCTTCACCATGGTTTTGTCCCATTGAGTTTTCCTAACAAGGTTTTTAATGAGGCAAATGATAACGTATTAAAGGATAATGTACTCTTTTTTCTTCACTAGGTTTTTATCCCACAAGATTTTTCCAAGTAATATTTTAACAAGGCAATCCTTGAATAATGAACATCCAAGGGGGAATGTTATGAATAATCTTTGTGGATGTCCATATCTTCCTTTATCTTTTATTATTTATATTTATTTGTATTTATCTTTTATAACTTCCCAGTTACCTTTTATATCTATAAGTAGAATACTCTTCTTGGAATGTTACACACAATTATCATTTTCTCTAAACTTTATTTTTCTCTATTTTCTCTCTATTATTCTCCTTCGAATCATATCTAACAGTTAGTACTTAGTATCATTTCTCCTAGACATTGACTACATCGTGCACACTTGAACACAATAGAGTCCTATGGGCACAAGAACACATATTTAACCATAGTTCTAAAATTTGGACTGACTCGGCCCATTCAACTGTGAATTAGAGGTTTGATCAGGTTGGGTTGCTCGTCATATCAGGCATGCAATTGATCTAGTTTGCTCCAATGTGACCTAGTAAAGCGGTTTGGTTGAATAAGTTGAACCAAAATTGGTTATTTTTAAAAAATACAAAATTCAATGAAAATAAAAAAAATGTGATACATTCAAAAATTGAACCAAGGACCAAAAAATTATTTAACGGGTCAATTTACTACCAAACTATCATGATTAACTATTAAACTTATGATTCAATTAATATTTATATTTTTTAAATAGGTTAGTGACTCATCAATTCAATATTTAGATAGTATCAATGGTTAGTTGAATTTTTAAACTATGGTTTTAACGGCTCTACAGACGATGTAACATTTACATAATTTTTTACATAAAAGAAAAAAAAAAAATCCTTTGGAGGAAAAAGAGAATACACAGCATGGAGCCACGTGGAGCCAATGAGAACCCCAACTCCCTTATCCCACATCAGAAATCCAATCTAATTCTAGCACCAATCATTCACCTCCAAATGCAATATCCACAACCCTCCACATTTTCATTGCCACATCACCCACCTCACATCTAAAGCCACTTCCAAGTCCACCACACACAACACTTTGCCTACTTACCTACTATTTACTACTGTAGTGTCTGATTCACAGGCCAAAGGGCAAAGATTTTGAGCACAATGGCCTCCACACAATGCTTCTTGCACCACCACGCCCTCACCACTCCAGCTAGAGCTTCATCACAGCGCCTAGTTGTGAGCACCAAACCAAACCACATTGTTTGTAAGGCAGCACAGAAGCAGGTTACTGTCCAAGAGGGTGAGGACACTGCTACTGGCCTTGTCTCTCGTAGATTGGCCCTCACTGTGCTCATTGGTGCTGCTGCTGTTGGCTCTAAGGTTGCACCTGCTGATGCTGCCTATGGAGAAGCTGGTATTTTACCCTTTTGCCCCTTCTTTAGATGACCAACTGATGATTGTCATGCATGACTCATTCATTCAGAACCTCAATCGTGCAGAAAATTGAGGTCAAATGTGGCTAATATGGCTGCAACTTTTGTTTTGGAATGCAAAATTTGAAAAACCTTGGTATTAACATTTAGAATTGAGATGAAATTTACAGATTTGTTGTAGAGAGAATGTCTTTTAACTGATCTGAATGGTGTTGGATGGTTCTTGTGGGATAAGGCTTTGTTGTTGTTGTTTGTTTGAAGAGAGAATGCACAACTTGATTCTGCAGATAAAATCAGAAAAAAAAACGTGTTAAAACTTATGTGAATTATGTAAGTTTACGAATTGAAGCCACAGAATTGGAAATCAGACGTATATATTTAGTGGGACCCACATGAATTTCATCTGATGATGTTAGAAAGGGTGTTGCAAGTATTTCTCTTGAACTAAGTAGTCAGTGAAGCTTGTTTTTTGAATTCTTAAGGAAATCAGACTTTCTTGGGTGTCATGAAAGTTCTCGGAGAGCCCAAATAACTGCAATACCTTGGTTTCTAATCGAAATGCTTCTAGTAGTGTCTGACTCTGCACAGTTTACTTCTAGTTTTGTGCATATTCTATTCTTGCATGTTAGAGTTTAAAGATGAAAAAAGTAGAGTGATCATTGGGCCAAACCGAGAAATTTGCATAGGTTTAGATAGTATAGTGGCTTTTATTGCCCTTAAGCTTTGAAGCACAAGCCCACTCAAACATATTGCAGAAATTATAGTTGAAAGAATGAGGTTGGTGAGGATTAGATTTTTTATTTTTATAAATTGGTTATATAGAATCTCTGATACTATATCAATGAACCAACTATCTCAAAAATTTATACAGCCAAGTGAAGGCGAAAGAATAGTTTTTATCTCAACTTTTGGGTACTTTGAACATTAGAACTTTTTTATTATTGTTGTTTTTGCAGCCAATGTGTTTGGAAAACCAAAGACAGACACAGACTTCCTTTCATACAATGGGAATGGATTCAAACTCTCAATTCCCTCAAAGTGGAACCCAAGCAAAGAGGTTGAGTACCCAGGTCAGGTTCTTAGATATGAGGACAATTTTGATTCAACCAGCAATGTTGCTGTCATGGTCACTGCAACTGACAAGAAGTCCATCACTGACTATGGTTCACCTGAGGAGTTCCTATCTCAGGTAAAGTTATTATAAATTTTATCTTGTTTTCTGACTGATAAGGAAGGTTCGTAATATAAACCAGCTTATGTACAATAGTTTCAAGGATATGGCTATGATGTTTAAAGATAATGACAGCAGTTGCTGGCTGAAATTCAAGATTTGGTTTTTTTCCTTTTCTAGGTGGATTACTTGCTTGGAAAACAAGCCTTCTTTGGCCAAACTGATGCTGAGGTAATTAATTCAGAATTTATGAGTAGCATTATGAGATACATTTTCAAACTTACAATTGTCTGCTTTCTTTTTTCATTTTTGGCAAATGCTGTTAAGAGTAAAATGTATTTAAGGTTCCTCAAGATTTGGTCAAAATTAGTTTTTGTCACTACATTTTAAAATGTGGTTTTAGTCATTGAATTTCTGAAATGTGGTGGATTTTGTCCTTGACCCTATATTTCATTTTGACTTGACGAGGGACTAAATGTTGTTAAATGTCATGTGTAGTAGTGATTTTATCCCAAAAATTACGTTTTTCTGACAGATTCTATAACTTTTGAGTTTGACCTTCGAGAATGCACCAAATATTCCTGCATATCCTAACAGCCTCTGAACTTTAATTTCTCAGGGTGGTTTTGATTCCAATGCTGTGGCAACTGCAAATATCTTGGAGAGTTCAACGCCTGTCATTGATGGGAAACAGTACTACAGTTTGACTGTGTTGACAAGGACAGCTGATGGAGATGAAGGTGGCAAGCACCAACTGATTACAGCAACTGTGAAAGATGGCAAACTATACATTTGCAAGGCTCAAGCTGGAGACAAGAGGTGGTTTAAGGGAGCAAGAAGATTTGTGGAGAGCACAGCAAGTTCTTTCAGTGTTGCCTAAGAACTTAATCAGTGGAGTGCCATTCTGCATGTAAATCATCTTGAAGGGGTGTTTATGTCTTGAATTATGTGGCCCCTTTTTGTCCACAAGTTTCATTATTTGAGGCTGTTGGTTGGAGTAAGCACTTTGATACTTAATTTTTCATGTCTTCTAAGGACTTACCCTCCTCTCTTGTCCCCCTTTTGCAAAATGCTTGAATATTTTGTAATAAATTTTTTATTTTATTAAGGGGCAAATGCTATCCTAAGGGATATAGCTGTCGTTCCATGAAAATTGAGCAGCAGTAATTAGGTTGCACAATCACAAATACAACCATGGCAGCAAATAAGTACAAAATAGGTGACTAAAATGGGCCAAAATACAATTTTAGTCCTATATGATTTAGATTATATTTAATTTGGTCATTTATGTTTTAAAATGATCAATTTAGTCTTTTATGTTTTTAAAGTGAGTCAAACTGGTCCTTTTGAAACAATGATTGTTTTTTATTTAAAATGTTTTCAAAGTTTAAAAATCCATTGTTAGAATTTTTGCAAGAGTACCAAATCATTTAAGTAATACAATGATAAATAAGTTATCGTTTGCACAAGAGCTTGTGTAATAAATTGGTAATTTCTAGTAAATTAAACAGACTAAGAAAATTGAGAAATTTAGTAACCAAAACAAAAAGACAATTGCATTAAAAATTAATGAGTTTAAGGAAAGAAAGTTGGTTCGAAAATTTTATTAAACCCTTGGTATGCCTAGTGAATTGGAGTAAAATCAATGAGAGAAATCATTAAGATTTAACTTTATTGGACTTCATAACATGCAACTATTACAAATTCCTATTCAATTAAAATTAAACTTATATTATCATCAACACACAATTTTATCTCAACTTTAATTCTTTAAGTAAAAAGACCTAAACCTCTTAATTATATTAGCATAACCAAGCATTAAAAAAAAGGATTTATTGATGCTCAAACCTTTTTATCCTATCTCTAAGTATAAAATTATTGGGTGTTCTCTCCAATTCGCAATTCAAAAGAATTTTTCAATTACAATTGAATAAATATAATCATGCAAAAAACTGAGCCAAAAGCAAGCATTAGATATAGAAGAAGAACAATAATAATGTTTTTCTTATATATATATATATATATATATATATATATATATAGAAACAAGGTAACAATTACATGAAAGTATAACCAATTATATTAAACTCCGACGAAAGAGAAGAATTAGCTACTCATTGCCAGGGGGGAAAAGCTTTTGATTGATGAATAATGGACAATGAATCCAAGCACATCCAAAGACGTCACACTTGTCTCATAACTCTTGTCTCTCTTTCACACACAACATTTGTGACCCTGAGTTAGAGCCTAAAATCTCTATTTAAAGCTATGGGTCAATAAGGGTTTAAGCCTAAAAGAAAACAAAATGAGAAAATTGGACTTAATTCTCGCAAGGATCTGATGCACAGGGTGCAGATTTTTGCACAAGGTTCAAATTTTCGCACTTCCATTTTCCAGTAAAGTTGAACTTGCACAGGGTGTGCGAAGTTCCTAAGACTTCCAACAAACTTTTTTTTACCCCTGCAAGATCTCCAAAGATACAAACTTTAACTCAAATTATGCTTAACACATCAAATCACTCTCAGAACATCTTCATTGCTCGCTCCAAACTTCAATAAAGTTCCTACAATCACAAGAAAACAACCCCAAGATCAAGCTTAAAAGAGTACAAACTAAAAACCTTAACTAAGACCAACAATGGTTGGCACAAGTAGTAGCGAATTGTGTCCCTTAACCAAGTGGTCCAGGGTTCGAATCCTGGTTGGCCCTTAGGTATAGAATAAATCATATTGGGAGGGGGATACCTACCTTGTGTGCGCTCACGGTCTTCGACGAAGGTTAGTCATGACTTCCGGTGAGAGCTACTTCATACCAATACCATGGTTAGTAAAAAAAATCCTAATTCAACAAAGCTTTTATTAAAAACTCAACTAAAATGAACATAGACAAAGTTCAAAAGCATGAAAGATATCACATAATTGCCACTAAACTACTATAAAATGTAGGGATATAAGACAACTATCATTCATCTTTTAGAACTTTCTTTGTTGAGCAAGGTATCTCACATAACTTCTCATGTCATAGGACTCCACAACAGAATAGTGCAATAGAAAGAAAAAATAGAACCTTGCAAGAAATGGGTAGAACACTTATGAATGACTCTGGCATCGAAAAGTATTTTTGGGCAAAAGCTATAAACACTTCTTGATACATTTTGTACAAAGTATCAATCATAAGCATTTTGAACAAGACTCTATATGAGTTGTGAAAGGGGAGAAAATCAAACATTTCTTATTTTCTTGTCTTTGGATGTGAATGCTTTATTCTGAATAATAAAGAAAATCTTGGAAAATTTGATTCAAAAATAGATAAGTGAATCAGACAAGTTCAAACAAGTTGTAGATATAGATGATGAATTGAAGAAAATGGATATTAGTAATAAGTGAATCAGAGAAGGAAGACTACAAAGAGAAATCATATAATCAACTCAAAATTGGTAAATGCAAGATCAATAAGAATGCAAACAACACCTTCATATGCCTTTTTGTGAAGGAAAGAAAAAGTAGGCATTTTTCAATTCATAGTCCTTCTTAAACATTCCTCTGGAATAGCCATATGCTTGATTAAAGTAAAGGCAAAGCACCTTACATTGGCAAAATATTTGAAAAAGGACCTCATCAATGAATTGGATAATAGTAACTCACAAGCCAAGCCTTATGAATTAGAGAAAGTCATTGACTAGCCAACCCAGATGAAATGTTTGTTTGGCCTTGGATTGTGATTATAGAAAACACATTCGAGAAGCTAAAGCATGAACCTGAAGATTGTGATAGCAAGCATTGGTTGAGAAATTTTAAACTATAAAAACCCAAAAAGGCTCATGTTTTGCATAGTGTAAAGGATCTTATAGGGTATGTTGTTTTGGAATTGGTTACATTATGTGCCAAATTTCAACCAAGCATACCTTCTACAATCCTCTCCACTATGCAAAACAGGAACATCTTTAGGTTTATATAGTTTAAACTTTCTCAACCAATGGTTTCTATAACAATCTTTTGGTTCATTCTTTTTATTCCCAAATATGTTTGCTACAATCACAGTCCAAGGCCAAACAAACCTTTCATATGGGTTGGGATTGTTCAATGGCTATTTCAACATCATGAAACTTGGCTAGTGATGAGTTACTAATATCCAATTCATTGCTAAGATCCTTAGTTATATACCTTGCCAATGCAAGGTGTTTTGCCTTTACTTTAATCCTTTTTTTGGATGAGCTATACCTCTTCCAAATGCATGTTCAAGAAGAACTTTGAACTAAAATTCCTACTTTTTCTTGCCTTTACAAAAAAAGGTATGAAGGTATTGTTTGTATTTTTTTTTATCTTGTATTTCCAAACTTTTAGTTTATATAACGTCTTTGTGTAGTCCCCCTTCTCTGATTCGCTCATATCTAATTCTTCACTTGAATTGCTACCCATTAAAGCTAAGTTCACACAAATGTTGAAAAATATCAAAATAAGAGAACAATTCTATAATTGTTTGATTGTTGGACACTATTCAAGCCTTGTTAACAATATTAAAATATCATGTTGTAATAATCTTTGTATTAACCACCATTTACGAAAACATGATAGGTAGGGTTAACCTCTAAGGATGACAATGACAAAAATTCTTAGAAACCATGATAATTTAACACCTTACTTTTTTTCCAACACTTAATTAATACTCACTATTTTTTTATCTCTTTCTTTTATCATCTATTATAATTATACTTATATATTTTTTTCTCTTTTATCCCTCTTTGAGATCAAATAGGTTTTCGGGTGTAAAAAAATCATTTTTGAATTCTCAGTCACAAAAATAGGTCTATCATGTATTATTCTAATTAATAGATATGATGATAAGAATGACATTTCTATGGCTTTCTATTAATTGTTATTACCTAGATTAAATATGCTTTGTGTATTATTACAAGTCTTCATCTATCTATCTATCTATCTATCCATCCATCCATCCATCCATCCATCCATCCATCCATCTATCTATCTATATAATTGTTGTAAGAAATATATGTTGAGATAGAAAAAAATTCTTTACAGTGCGAGTGAGATACAATGGATAACCACATCATCGTGGTTGATAAATTGTATGTGTATCTTGTTTAAAGTCCTTTTGTATCTGGTTGATGAAGTAGGAAGGCTCAAAACCTTACTTTTTTTATTTAGGATCAGATGGTGGGCAAGGAGCCAATGCTCCATCTCAAGGATGAGTTCACTTGGAGGCAGCAAATACTAGATTTGACCAATGGTGTGAATCGCTTCCATGGATATCTTTGTTATGCATGGATGTCTGCTCACTTATGCTTTTGTGTAGATCCATGATTGAACGTTTTTAGTATATTATTTTTTTATTCTTCTTAGCTTATTTGAATTCTCTTGGATTCTTGTTTTTCACTTTAACTCGGTTTTTGTCTTAGGCAAATAATTAAGCTTAATTGATAATTGCTGCTTATTTTCATATTTTGTCTTACTTGACCTATCTTCCTTGTGAAGGTTCTATATGATTCTACAGAACTTCAAATGGATCAAATGAGTGTTCCTGGAGTGTTAAGGAAAAGAGCTACAAGTTTGTCAGAGATGAGCATGGGCCAATTCTTCCGTTTTGAGGGACAAATTAGGCTTGGAAGTCAGAACCTCTGCATTTGAGTTTTGGGCTGCGAGTTTGGGTTTTGATTAGTGTAATTAACATAATTAGTTAGTTTAGATGAGCCTAATCAGAGCTCATCCTTCATTCTATTCAGTCACTATATATTAGTGTAGCTAAGAGGACAAAAAAATAATTTCTATGTTGGTCTTGCCAATTTTATGTGATGATGTTCTTTGAATGACACTTGAGGAGTTTTCTTTTCCCTTTTTTTCTATGTTGTCTCTTTGATTGTATTTCATTTAATGCTTACATTGAGAACAATGTGCACTTTAAGTGTGGGGGGAAAGATTTACAAAATCTATTTTATCTATTTTTTGTTTTCTATATCTGTTTTTGTTATATTTCTGTATGTTTTATGTTTTTGTTTTGCTGTATTTGTTGTTTTATTGTTTTTGTGTTTTTACGTATAGAAAATAAAATAAAAAATTATTTTGCAGTAGTTGTTTTTTGTTTTTGTTGAATTTAGGCATTTTTCATGTTTTTCATAGGATTTCTGACTTGTACAAATTGTGAGAAATGTACCAATTTTTGTTAGATTGAGAGGTTTCATACTTGACGTGAATCATTGTTGCAATTGTTGAAGTGATAAGTAGGCTTGAAAAATAAAATTTAAGGTGGATCATGTGTGATAGAATTATGCCTTGTGAGTTTTTGGGCCTTTGTGGATGAATCACATTATTCCATTCATGTTCTTTCATGTGTGATTTCACCCTTGTGCTAGATTGCTCTAGATTTTGCCTTGTCTCTCTTGTCATTCCTTGTTACACATGCATTGATTGAGATGATTTAGGTCTTCTTTCTTTTAGCCACTAGGCAAATAAACCTACCTTGCATTGATATCCATTGTCACCCTTTTTGAGTCTTTAACCTTTTCTTTCTTGTGTAGCTCATTACAAGCCAAAAAGTGAAAAATCAGGTTATCCTAACTTTAGAGAGAAAATGAGCCTTGGAATTGTTTTGGGAGTGAGTTTCAAACAATTTTGGGGGATTTGTATTTTGTTTTGATTTGGAAGAAAAGAAAGAGTATAAAAAGCAAAAGTTAAAAGAAAAAAAATAAAAAAGAAAAAGAAGTACAAGAAAAAGAAAAAGAAAAAGAAAATTGAATAAAAGTGTGTTGTAGTTCATTTTCATCCTTGTAACTTCTTTTTATTTTAATTTTGTTGTTCTTCACCTTGTTTCTATGTTTCTACCCTCTTTTTACTTGTTGGCTTACTCCTCATTGCCCCTATTTTCTCTTAGTTTTAGCCTAAATATCCTTATTTTATCCACCCTTACCTAATGCATTACAAACCAATAAAAGCCATTTTGATCTTTGGATGCATGTATATTTCAAGTTGAGTGAATTAGAGTCTTGTCAATATTTGGATGTGCTAGTTACATGTGGTGTTTGAGTGTAAACACAAACCCATTCACATTGGATGAGGTTGAGTATTGTTCTGAGAGATTCTTATCTCCTTAGTACATTCTTAATTTTAACTTGACTACTTTTTCATTTTGCTCTTTGTGGTCACGTGCATAGTTGCAAAACCCGGTTTGATCATTGACCTGGTCGAGGTAGTGGGTCAGTAGTCCAATCGATGGGCCAATAATTGGCCTGATTTGACCTGGTATATATTAAAAATTCAAAATTATATATGTATCTATTATATATAAGTATATAACTAACATTATTTGAGTAAGAAAAATCTATCCATACTCCAAAATCCAAATTTAAAAAAAAATCCAAATTTTTATAAAAAAAAATAAAAAAATTAGAAACTCGGCCGGGTTGGATCGAGTAAACCCGGGCCAACACGGGTCAATTGCATTTCTGATCCGAACACATAACCGGCCCGATTTGGCCATCGAGTCTCGGTCTAACCAGCCCGACCGGTCGGTCCAGACCGATTTTTACAACACTGGTCATGTGTTCATGGATTGCTTGATATCATTCTTTCATTTTCCATCTTTCTCACTTTTTTGCATTATTAGTATCCATTGAAAAATGTGTGTGCCTTGTTCATACATTTTTATTTTTAGTTTGTGGTTTATTCTAGTTTAATTATTTTTCTCTTAGTCTCTTTATTTTAGTTTTGCCCAGGAGTGCAAAAGATAAAGTATGGGGGAATTTGATTGAGCGTTTTTAGGATAGTATTTTTCTATTCTTCTTAGCTTATTTGAATTCTCTTTGATTCTTATTTGTTCACTTTAACTCAGTTTTGGTCTTAGGCAAATAATTGGGCTTAATTGATAATTCTTGCTTATTTTCAGATTTTGTGCTTACTTGACTTATCTTCCTTGTGAAGGACCTATATGATTCTACAGAACTCCAAATGGATCATATGAGTAGTTCCTGGAAACCTAAGGAAAAGAGCTACAATTTTGTCAGAGATAAGTGTGGGCCAATTCTTCCATTTTGAGGGACAAATTAGGCTTGGAAGTCAGAACCTCTACATTTGAGTTTTGGGCTATGAGTTTGGGTTTTGATTAGTGTAATTAACATAATTAGTTAGTTTAGATTGGCTTAATCTGAGCCCATCCTTCATTCTGTTCAGTCACTATATATTAGTGTAGCTAAGAGGACAAAAAAAGAATTTCTAGCTTCTTGTGCAAATTTTCATAATTAAAATTTTTTCTCTCAGTTGTTCTTCATTGTTTTTTATTTTTCGTCTTCCTTTCATCTTTGTTCTTCTATTTTCTTACACAAATTTTGTGGCTCTTATACTGATGTTGATTATGGACGGCTAAATAATCAATCAATCCAAGGATCTAGTCCAAGCAAGGAGAATTTGAGTTCTGATTTGGTATTCTAATTTTTGTGTGAATGTTCATCTTCTTCTTCAATCCTCTTTTCGATTTTCACAATTATGAATATGTTTAGGATTGAAAACAAATTAGTTTATAGATTTATTTCCTAATTTTGAATTTTAATCATAGATTGTTTGGATGATATCTCAATCTGGTCTGTGACTTCAATTGATTTAGGAGTTAATTCAATTGAACTGCTTCTAATGATATTGAATGAACCTTCATAATATGATCATTATCTGAGAATTATGATAATTTGCATTGCTTGGTTTGGTGAATTGGACTAATATTCTTGAATCTGTTTTATAACATCTTTTAACAAGTTTGTTAGTTTCTGCATTTTTCTTCAATTCTTGTTTGTGTTTATGCAATTTTTGTTCACTGTCTGCAAACTGTTTGATAAACATCCCTGCTGTTTATAGGTAGATTAAGTCAGGAACCAAATTAGACTGTACCTATGAGTCGACCTAGGTTAATTATGTGCTACAGAATTATCTTAGTTTTATTTGTTTTGTAGTGATTCGACAGTCATTATCATTTCACATCGAGTTAGGTGTTAGAGATGACAACTCTGAGTCTAGGGGCTCTTTATTTATATGTATTTGATATGGGTAGGCCTAGGCTTTATAATTTATGTGTATATTTAGTCTCTACTTGTTTTCATATACAGCTGTACAGTGAGGTTGTGCATGTTACTTAGGGAAAAACTTATGCAAGCTTATATATTATATAATTCGAATATGTGGTATTTCTATTATTTTGTCTCTATTAATTGTGAAGTAAACTTCTAAGAAAAATTGTGTAACATGTTCATTTTGAAAATATGGATGATTCATTTTATTTATTACACAATATTAATTTTAGAAAAAAACTAATGGAAAGTTTTAAAATAATCATTAAATTCCACTTCATGTTTTATTAGCTTTATATGTTTGTGAAAATTAAAGGGATTAACACGCTTTATAAAATAAAGAAATGAATTAATTAAGGTATAATCACAATCTTAGAAATTAGGGTTTTACATATAAAAGGACAAAAACAGGTATTATTGATAATGTAGATACAATCAAAATGAAATTGAAAAAGAAGAAGATAGAAAACCCAAAATTAAAATTTAATAGAAATTGAAAGATTTGTAAGAGGAGACATACGTGGGTGTTATGGCAATTCTGAAGGAGTTGCATGCAATGTTGTTAGAATCACAATTTGCATGGTGAAATCGCATGATTTTACAAGCCAAGGAGCATCCTTTATGCTGAATAGTGTTTCAGATCATTCATTGATGAGATCACAGTGGGATCACGATCTTTCACATGCAATCGTGGGATCGTCGCTCTCTAGTAAGGCAGAGTCAGAGAAAAATTGGATTTGGTTCCTTTTAAAATCTCTTTTAGTTTGAAAATATTCTCCCCTATTTGTGACCCTCTATCTTCTTATTTCTCTTCATATGTGGGTAGCGAGATCTCCTTCGTTTGCAACCACCGTAACCCCAACATATATGTGTCGCCATCATAGCCATGTTCGTCGCTGCAAAATGAGAATGAACCAAGTGTTGTGTTTTGAAATAAGAGGAGATTGATGGCTTATGGAGGAAGAAAACTAAGTTGAGGTTTCTTTTGTTTGTTGGATGAGAGTGTTGAGCCTGCATAAGTGTTGGGCCATTCCATCCCAAATAGAAAAATTGGATATATTTTTGTTTTACTTATTTGTAATTGGTAATCTATCATACTATTATAAAACCATAAAGGATTTTATATCTAAAAAAACTATAAAGGACTATACCATATTTAAGATATATTTTAAAATATAATAAATATTGATACATTATTTTTTATTATATAATACAGAAATATAATAATATATAATAAACAAATATTAAAAAAATGAAATAATTTAATTTAATTAATATAATAATAAGACAATATACATATGTATATTAAAATAACGATGAGGTAAGAACATAAGATCTTATGATTCGTGTTATGAGTTTTTACTCCCTTCCAATCTCATGTAAAATCTCAAAAAGTAATGGTTGCATGAGTACAATGTCACTTCAAGTGAGAAATCTATGAATAACATATATATGAAACTTCAAAACTAGAACAAGAGCCACTTTAGCTGAAGTTTTGAACAACGTCGTACATGTGAGGATTAAAGTTTGCAAACTTGTTTGAGATAAACTTAAGTTTGCAAGCTAAGGTTGCAAAAGCAACCCAAGTCTTTCTTTTGTATCCCAAGTCTTTCTTTTGTATAATTGAGTTTCAAGACAAAATTTTTATTGTCAATGCACTTTTGGAGGTAATCAAACATGTTACAAAAATGAGTAAATCTAAAAGTACGTTCAACTCCCAAAAAGTACTTTTTTGAACTGAAAACCAAACATACCCATAGTGTATAGAGTTATTAAGATGTGATGATGGTGAATGCCTGAATGGAAAGCCCAAATTAATTTCTCCCCTCTACGTACGCCTGATTTTAGGACACAATACTTGACGCTAGTAATGCTATAGTTTGATATGTGCTAGTAATCTTTTGGCCTTTATTACATTAAAACTATTTGTGCCATGAAATGTTAAAGACATCATCACTACTACTTTTGTGATATTTGTTTAAATTTCCATTATTATCAATTTATTCTCAATTATATGTGCTTGTAATCTTTTGACCTTTGTTACATTAAATACTACTTGTGCAATCACAAGTTAAAGATAGAATCGCTATTTTCGTGATATTTGTTAAAATTTTCACTATTATCAATTTATTCTCAATTATATGTATGAATTACATGTTTATATGTAGTTACCTGCATTCCAACTTGAATCGTGTTGGATTTGTTGGACAACAATTACCACACCGACTAGGATAGCTAGTATGTCTAAATTACATGTATTAACAAGGTTAAATATGGTGAATTTTTATTAGGAAAGACAAAAAAATTGATATGTGGATACAATTAGCTATGAATTGAGAATATATAGCTTAGTGCAGGTACCTGTGTGATGCACGAGACAAATTATGTGTGCCTGAGTTATTTTTTTTATTTTCAAAATAAATTAAAAATTGAAATAATAATATTATCATTTGTAATATAATTTCTAAATACTTTAATTTATACTAAATGATTTATTTAATCATTTATCTTGTTTTTTAGAAATTTCATTTTGATCATTTCCTCCATATCTAATGTTGATATTGTTAACAAAATAAAGCTGTTAAGGAATATAACACTCAGCAACATGCCAATTGATAGGAGCTTAAAGAATGATATATATGACAATTGGCAATAGCAACAAACGAATATTTCTGCACATAAATTAAAACACTCTATGCAAAAATTCGGAAAACTAATGTAAAATGAATATTTCTATTATGGATTTTATATTTGGGCTTAACGAAGAGGCCCATTGGCAACTTATAATGGTGGGTTGTTGACCACAATTGAAAATAAGATCGTGGACCTTAATGATAATAACTGCAAAGATCGTGATACCGAAACAGTTAGAAATCTTTGTCGTGATTATCGGAGAGAATCCGGAACTGATCAAGAGGTAAACTCAGTATAAATAACGAATGCTTTCAGAGAAAAATGTACACACATTCTCGTTCTCTCTTATTTCCATTCACACTGTGCACACACCTCACCCCACTGATTGAGTATTGCTTCGTGCATAGTGATCATCTTCTGAAGGTATTTCTTTTCTATAAATACCTTAAGAGAGAGTTTGATCCAACATTAAATTACCAGCATTCTTGCTGGACATTCTTGTTCACAAAATACAAAACATTGACGTCGTTTGTGAGAACTGTAAAATTCAAATCCCACGATTCATGATGGTTAACACTAGAAGTAACTAGTCTCTGCCACCACGTTCTGATGTGTCGGAAAGAGGAGAATTACCACCTGGCAATCGGAACGTGGTTTGTCATGAAGATATGCACGTGACTGATGCGGTTTTAGACTCAGCCTCGTCTCCTGCTCCAACAGGACAGGCGATTCCTGATGCTCATCAGTCCTCAGCTCCCGCTCCAACGGGACAAGTAATCTTTGACGCTCATCAACCGAACTCGATTCATCATCCAGTGGCTATAGCGGCCCATGAATCGGAATCGATTGAACGAATAATGAGTAACACTCTAAATTCGATCCTGTCTCTAATAGAGAGTATGGAAAAAAGAAATGTCCTTCAAAGGCAGGAGGATATTAGAAACATCATGCTCCAGATTGAGGAACGAAATAAGGAATGGAAACGTGAGGAAGAAGAACGCATACAACGCATGGAACAACGTCTCAGGAAAGTGGAGACCCCGGTCTATAATGAAAATGATGGACACCAGGATAGTCACACAGCTAGGAATGGGATGGGTCTCCAGGCCAATCAGGTCCCGGTTGTTTCCGCAAATTACCTCGGTAATTCGGAAGAGCCAGTCAGTCGATTTGAAATCGGAGGCTTATCTCGAATGAACCTTCGAAATGACAACCTGGTGCGTCATGACAGTAAGAACGTGGAGAATGTACAACCGGTAGTTCTGACCCAACCAATCAATCCCGAGATGAAGCAACCAACATACCAGCCCTGGATGGAAGACCAGAATCCCGCTATTGAAGTTACGCCCCGGCTAAGGATGGAAGGAGGAGTGTATCGGAGGAAATACAGTAGAGGATAACACAACAATAGTCCTTTCACCGATGAGATAGTTAATGCCCGATATTTGGATGATTTTGATGGTTCCTTTATGTCAAAATATGATGGAACCTAAGATCCGCAGGTGCACATCGATGAATTTGATATGCAGATGTGTGTTCGAGGAATCGATGAGCTAATCAACTCTCGGATTTTTGTCCCTACTTTAACTGGAGCTGCTCAGACATGGTTCCATATCTTGCCTTCACGTCCGATTCGTAACTTTGAAGATTTTGGCCAGAGGTTTTTGCTGAATTTTGCGACCAGCAAAAAACAACGGAAATCAAAGTTCGCACTTGGTAAGATACGACAACAACCCGGTGAAACGTTATAGAGTTATCTGGACCGTTTTAAAGAAGCGGCGTTACAAGTACAAGGATTAGAGGAACAAGTCCATGTGCACCTCATTTCAGCCGGGTTAAATGGATCATCCCGATTTGCGAAATCTATATATAAAGACCCGGTGAAGTCGTTGATGGAGTTTTGAGCCCGGTTGAAAAATTATTTGGAGTTGGAACAGATGGAAATAGAGAACACGATGGGTAGAGCAAAGGAAAGAAGTCCTAGGAGGAGGAGCCCACTGTCAAGGGGCAGGCAGCATAATGGAAATCCTAATCAAGGTAGAAACCCAAATGGGAAGTTCAGGCCGGGGAAATATGAAACAAAATATGAAAAATATACACCATTAAATGTATCTCGGTCCCAAGTTTGGAGGGAGGTAGCTTTGATCGACATGAAGAAGGTGGAGCAACTCGTCCAATATACAATAAGGTCGGGATAGATCAATTCCGATTTTGCGAGTTCCACAATGGGCCAGGACATACAACGGACCAGTGATGGGATCTCCGAGATGCGAGTGAGAAATTTGCTAGAGAGGGAAGGTTACGACAGTACGTGATAAAGACCCAGGATCGAAAGAACAAGCGCAAAGGCGAAGTTCAACCCGGAAAAGAAAAAGAAGATAAGAGGAAAAAGCATATCGATGACGATGAATTTCCAGATCCAGAGTTTAAGTGCAATGTCATTTCTGGAGCTTGGGGAGGAGGAGGAGACACTGGTAATCAGAGACAAAAGTATTTGAAAGAAATTCTTTCGGTAAGAGAGCAACCTAGGTTCAAAGGGAAAACCTGCAAGCCAGAGCCTCCTCTTTTATACTTTATAGAGGAGGATATGAGAGATGTGGTGCTGGGGCATGAAGATGGCCTAGTAATTACTGGAACATTAGTCAATTGTCGAGTTAAACGGATGATCGTGGACAACGACAACTCTGCAAATATTTTTTTATGGAGAGCATTCAAGAAGATTAATTTGGACGAAGAGGATTTTAAGCCATGTAAGACAATGTTTATAGGCTTCAACGAGGAGAATACAAATCCCAAAGGCTCCATCGAGTTACGGATGACGCTAGGGACTAAAGATGCATTCAAGTCAGAAAGAGTTAAGTTTGTGGTGGCCGACTTTCCCTCACTATACAATGTTATTTTGGGAAGACCAACGATCCACAAGTGGGATATGTTGATCTCCACCAAACATCAAAAAATAAAAATGGTTGGGAATAAGGATACGGTGGTGACAATCTACAGAGATCAAAAAGAATCCTAGCAATGCTATTATAATATGGTCAGGGAAAGCGAGGGTGGTCCCTCTGCACCACCCCGGATGCGTCAAAGGGATCACATTGGTCGAGAGATGACGGAGCGTCGACCCAGGAAACCAGTAAATATGGTAGAACTTGACATAACGGAAGATTCCGAGGAATGGAGACCAGAGCCGGCGGGAGAGGTGGAAGAATTGCAGATAGCTAGGAAACCAATCCTAATAGATCACCAAGATCGGGAAAATGGTTGAATCAGACATCAAAGTCAAACTCATGGAATGCCTCAAGAGAAATCAAGACATGTTCGCCTAGAAAGCATTAGAAATATCAGGGATAGATCCAAAAAATTTGTTACCACAAATTATCTATGTACCCTGGATCAAAGCTGGTCCAGCAGAAGAAACGAAAACTCGACCTCGAAAGAACACAAGCTTTGTCCATGCACATTAAAGAGTTGTTGGAAGCCGGGTTCATACGAGAGATCCAGTACACTACATGGCTATCCAATGTAGTAATGGTCCGGAAATCTGACGACAAATGGAGGGTCTATAAAGATTATACTGACTTAAATAAGATGTGCCCTAAAGACGCCTATCCAATGTCGAATATTGATCATCTCATTGATAACTCGTCTGGGTTCCAGATACTTTCATTTATGGACGCTTACTCATGGTATAATCAGATAGCCATGTATCCGACAGATCAAGAAAAAATAGCTTTCATAGGCGATAAGGCAAACTAATCTTATAATGTTATGCCTTTCGGGTTAAAAATGAAGGGGCCATATCAAAGGATGATGAAAAGGATCTTTGAACACCAACTTGGTTGGAACATCGAGGTCTACATTGATGATATGATTGTGAAAACTAGGCATGGCAACGGGGCAGGGCGGGGGCGGGTATGGCATTCCCCGTCCTCGCCCCCAACTCAAAACCCGTTGCCCGACCCCGCCCCAACTCCCTGTCGGGTTTTAAAACTCATCCCATCCCCGTCCCCGTTGGGGGTCGGGTTTTCCCTGTCTATCCCCGTCCCCGTTATTTGATTAAAATAAAAAATAATATAACTTTTTTTATTTAAAAAATCGAAGAAAATGCTATTACGTAACAAAAAAAATAGTAGCAAAATCACATTTAAAATATGAGATCATAATTTAAAAATTACAAAACAAAATTAATCAATTCAATTAAAAAAATTACAAAATAATATTTCTTTTTTTCTTTTTTTAATATTATTTACTAAGGGGCGAGGGCGGGGACGGGGGTGGGGCCGGGCGGATATCAGTAAACCCATACCCGCCCCTGCCCCCGCCCCCACTTTTGGCTTTCGGGGAAAACTAGAACCCGAACCCGATTAACTCAATTTTTCCCCATTAAAATTGGGACTGATTCGGACGGATACCCACGGATTCGAGAAGGTGGCCTTTACCCTGTTGGTAGTCGCGAAGAAGCTTTGTCCTTATGTCCAAAGCCATATGATCATTGTCAGAACTAATCAGCCAATTCGGCAAGTACTACACAAGCCGGATTTGGTCGGACGGATGATAAACTGGGTGATACAACTGTCCGGGTTTGACTTGAAATATGAAGCCTGACATGCTATTAAATCTCAAGCTTTGGCGGATTTCGTTATGGAACTAACTCTGGTCAATGGAGATATGGAAAATTTTTGGAAGTTGTACGTTGACGGATCATCTAACATGAAAGGAAGCAGAGCCATAATCATAATTGAAAATCCGAAAGGGGTGGCTATTGAGCAATCTCTTCAATTAAATTTCCCAACATCGAATAACCAGGCAGAATATGAAGCACTGATTGTCGGGTTATTGAAGGCGAAGGAACAGGGAGCGAAGAAAATAAAGGTGTTCACCAACTCACAGCTCGTTACAGCCCAGATCGAGGGGCGATACCAAGTGAAGGGGCTGTTATTGGCCAAATATTTGATTAAGGTGAAAGAGATCATTGTTGAGTTTGACAAAGTAATGGTGAATCATATCCCTAGAGAGGAAAATGCAAGGGTTGACATCCTGTTATAATAACCCAGTTTAAAAAAAAAAAAAAAGTACCCACGCTAACAGCGTGGAGATTAGCGTGGAGGTTAGCGTGGCGGCGCCAGTAGCGTGGAACATGGCGCCGTTAGCGTGAGATTGCACCAGAAGGCTTTTTCCTTCGAACAACTGGCGCGATTAGCGTGAAAATGGCGCTGTTAGCGTGGGAGACGCTCCAGAGGCCATTTCATGCGGCTTTATGGCGCGGATAGCGTCATTTTGGCGCGATTAGCGCCATGGACGCGCCCAGTTGGCACGGTTAGCGCCAGTATGGTCTGGAGACCCTTTTTATTCGAATATTTGGCGCGAATAGCGTCAAATATGGCGCGGTTAGCGCGGGAATGCGGACAGACCCTGTATTAAAGGCCATTTTACGAGATTCTTGGCCAAAAACCTTGTTTCTTCTTCCTCCAGCAACCCTTCCACCATTGTTGAGCACCCAAGCTCTATTTCTTCATCTTAGTTCACCAAAATACATCCCTTAAACACCTTTTGTGATGGAGATCACTTCTAGAGCTTAAATCCTTCCTCATTTTCCCTTGAAAACCCCTAAATCAAAGGATCCCTTTCTCAAGGGAAGTTCGTGGAACTTGAGCTCGGCGAAGAACGGCGACAAATCGTGAGTACCCACGCTAGGGGAAGTTGTCCGTGGACCTTCTTTGCCATCCTTGAGGTAAGAAACTCAAGAATCACCTCTTAATTTAAGAGTTGGGGTTTTGGGTGAATAGTGACCCACTTTTGATAGAGCTTGTTTTAGCTTTGGGTCATGTTGAAACATGTGCTTAGAATGTTGTGAGGATGTAGGATTAGCTCTTAAATGTGAATTTGGTGAACGTTGATTTCATGGCTCCTTGTGATGCATGTTATTGTTGTTGGGCTGAGTTGCTTAGCCAAGTAT
>PYAF01005858.1:1554932-1574503 GCA_007407185.1 Glycine tomentella
TCTGACTTGTTTTTAATCACTGCGTTTAATTAGTAATTTTGTTTTATTTTATATATTCTGCCAAATTCTTTCAAAAACCCCCCAACACGTTTTCAATCCCTTAAACATTGACAATTGATCCTTGAGAGACGACCTAGGAGTCACTTTCCTAGTACTACATTAAAATCAAATTAAATTTGGTTGCGTACGACAGCGATCAGCCAACACATGGGAGCTAAGGCACTAGCGAGAAAGGCCCTTCGAGCTGGATATTATTGGCTAACGATTTAGGCAGATTCTGTGAGGCATGTAAAAAAATGTGAAAGTTGCCAAAAACATGCCAAAATGATATGGTCTCCCCCCGCCGAGTTACAGTTTATCTCGGCTCCATGGCCCTTTTCAAGTGGGGAATGGACTTATTAGGACTATTCAATGTGATGGAAGGTCAACTAATGGTTGATAGTGGCAGTTGATTATTTCACAAAGTGGATCGAAGCGGAACCCCTCGCTACCATCACGTTGACTCGAGTACAGAGATTTTTTGAGCGAAACATCATTTCCAAGTTCGAGATTCTGGGTGAAGTGGTAACAGATAATGGAACTCAGTTCACTTATAAACATTTCCAAGAAATGATGGTTGAGTTCCAGATCAGGTACCATTTTGCTTCAGTGGAACATCCGCAATCCAACGGGCAAGCAGAAGCAGCGAATATGGTGATTGTAGATGGGTTAAAAAAGTGAATGCATGAAGCCGGCTCTAGTTGGGTGGAGCAACTATATTATGTCTTATGGGGACACAGAACTATGATTCAAATGTCTAGCAAAGAAACCCCTTTCAGAATGACTTATGGTTTCGAAGCAATGATACCAGTAAAGATCGGCCAATTATCTTGGCGAAGGAAGCAAGTACTCCAAGAGGGTGAAGGGAAGAATAACGAGGCCTTGGCCGTTGAACTCAATTTGAAAGACGAAGTCCGAATTACTGCACACTGTCGGGATCTTTTAGCCAAACAACTAGCAACCGTAAAGTATAACAAGAAAGTAAAGTTGAGGTGCTTTGAGAAAGGCGACTTAGTACGTCGAACAACGGACATTGGAAACAAGAATGCTCGAGAGGGAAAATTAGCAGCCAATTGGGAAGGACCGTACCGGGTTTCACAAGTACTCGGACAAGGCACTTACACATTGGAAACCCTCGATGGATGAATGATAAAACAAACTTGGAACGCGAACAAGCTGAAAATATATTACAGTTAGACCCGGGTCTAAAGCTTTGTTGGAAGGAGCAATAAGCAGAATGTTGGCATAATAAATATTTGTTTTCCTTTGTTGGAATTAACAATGTAAGACTTCATTCATGTGTTTCTCTTTTATTAAGGATATGAGCTGTGGTATAATAAGTTTTTAACCCGAAATTTATATTGTCCTCTTTCAGTGAGATCATGAATTTTTTGTAATTCGATTGAGAATCGTTTTATGAAATTTATGAATAAATATTCTTATATTTATGATGAGATTGTAGACTTATCTATGTACAGTCTTGGGTTGTTTATAATTCGATCGAGAATCGCTATATAACATTTGTAAAAACTTGGGCGTATACAATGCATCATATTTATTAATATCTTGGCAACCAACGATGTACTATTTAAACCCTGATCAGGTTGAAATGTAAGGCCATTTAACTAAAATAAAGGTCTACATATAACATGTTAATCATTGTCGGGATCAAGTCCGGGAAGCACAACCTGGACCATGTTACAGAAAATAATGATCTGTATTACAAAATACTTGGTCGTTGGAACCAAACGAATATTTGTTCCGCGCACGAAGGATATTTTCATTTTTGGTCAAAGAATTTCATAATAATTTCGACTAGTACGGATTCATGCGTATTTGGAGTAAAAGAACGAATACGTCAAATAAAAATAATAAGTTGTCAATTACAAAAGTTGGGATCAATCCCGAAAATGTTCAAAAAGCTTGAAATAAATGACTAGTTACAAGATAAACTGACATCCCGGTCCTTCAATCACCTATTTTCCCGGGGTTTGAACTTGTGTTGGATATAAGGGAGCATCATGAAGAGTGAAAGACTTTGATTCAAGAAATGTGTTTTGAGCTTTCAACATGCTTGAAGTGCCTTGAATTGAATTGCATTCATTCATTATTAAGCTTAAATGATTTTCATTAAATCATCAAAGGTTTTACCTTTTTGGTTAAGGTTTGAATCTGATTAAAAGGTTTTTGGAAAAATGTTTTTCTTATTGTTTTAATCGATTATTTAATGATATAATCAATTATTCCATTCTTCGTTCAATCTGGAAAACATTTATGAACAAATTAATCGATTACCTATCAGATTAATCAATTATTTGGCCTTTGATTGAAAATAAACTGCTTTGTTAAAAGGTTTTAATTGATTACTTACTTAGTGTAATCGATTACATAGTTAAAAGATTATTTTAAGCCTTGTTGTGATAATCAATTACCATTATCAGTAATCGATTACATAGTTCATTTGGTAAATGATTGTTTTTTGATTTAATCGATTACCAAAATTTGTAATCGATTACACAGTTCATTTTGTGAAACATAGCTTTCTGTCTTAATCGATTACAACTTGGTTTAATCGATTATTTTGCTCGTTGCTGAAACCCAGAAAGCTTCTTTAACATTTTAATCGATTAAGTGATGATTTAATCGATTACATATGAATTTTAATTGATTATCATGCACATTTAATTGATTACAGTTAGTTACAAATTCTGTTATAAATAAGATTGAAGGCTTGGCTTGTTTAAATATTTGACCATTTCATATTTCTGAATATACACAAGCCTTCTAAGCATTTCTAAGTGATTTTCTCAGTGTTTTTACTTCTTGCTTCATTCAAAACATCAATGGGCCTTTGAATGATTCTTGAGCAAGATTTTTTTCAAGGTTAAGGAAAAACATGATCTAATTTAGTTTGCCACTCAACCTGATTTGGTAATTCTTGTGCATAACATTCATTGGATCATCAGGTTGTCTCTCTCCTTAATCTTTGTGTGTAAATTTGGTTTTGAATTCCTGTTGTAATTGACTATTGTAAAGTGGGTTCTTCTTGCTTGGTTCTAGAGAAGGGTTCTCTAGCTCAAAAACAGAGTAGTGTTCTCTGGTTCTTGCTCCATAGAATTCTAATTGAGCTTTATATTTCTATTCTTTATCTAGTGTTGATAAAGGGGAGGGTTTTGTAAAAGCTTGTAAGAACATAAATTTATAATAGTGGAACTCTAATCTAGTGTTGATTAGAAGAAATTGGATGTTGCTTCTGTTGTGAAGTGAACCAGTATAAATTGCTTGTGTCTTTGATTATATTTCTCTATTACTCATATTGTTCATTGGTCATTGATTCTTTGATTCATATCCATTGTTCAACAAGTTCTGTTTTGATCTATTGATTTCTTGGGGTTGAGTTATTTGATTGAGTAAAAAGATTTCTTGGTTTTGAGAGTCATAAAGATCCTGAACTTTGATTTGAATTAATTTTAAAATACCAAGGTTTTAACTAATTCACCCCCTCTTGGTTATTGTGAGTATTCCTATTATTTTTCAATTTGAACTTGCACATCAGCCTATTGGGTAGAGGTCACTTCTTCTCCTTGAGTCGGATCCTCGTCCATTGGGACCACAAAATCTTCAGGAGGAGAAGGAAGGACTAACTTGCCATCATCCACGTAGGCCTGGAAGTGTATACCGGTGGTATTAAGATTAATCCCCGGGTTCAAACAACGTATTTGCTCAAGGGTGTTTTTGAAGGATTCTTCCACCACCATAGATAAGGCCTCCCCTGCTAAGACAACATCCTCCTCGACCACTCGTAGCTGAGATTCAGCCCGGTGCAACCTAGACTCGGCCTCTTTGCACTCCAACTCTAATTTCTCTAGCATAGTCTTTATTTCATTGAAGTGCAAAGTCAACATTGAGTTTTTCTTTCGAGCTGTTTCCAAAGTCGAGTGTGCAGTTTCAGCAGTGTCTAAGGCAAGTTTGGAGTTCTTGGCGTAAAGAGGTGTTAGAATCTTGTGCCGCAAGAAGCTCCTCGTGTGTTTTTTGGGTCTCTTCCCGTGAGGCCTAGAGCTCGTCTGCTAATTTGTTATACCTGGTTTTCAGAGTTGCCAGACTTTGCATTAAAGCAGCACATTTAAAGGCATTTTCTTCAATGCGGCCGAGCTCTTCGAGGTCCTCACACAAAAGAACACTTGTATCGAAGAAGCGCTTGGGAGCCTTAGCGATACGGATCATATCATCTGTAACCCCTTTTTCCCAGAGGCATCCCGGTGAAGACCAGGAAGCACCAGTAGAAGGAGGAGGGGTAGAAGAAAACGATGGTGAAAGGGGCAGTTCAAGTGCAGCAGTTCCCGGTAGAGAAGATGCCGGGTTATTTTTGTTGGTTGGGGCTATTTCCAACTGAGTCGGCTGGACAACCTTACATTTTTTCCTTTTCTCTAAAATGTTAAGGAAAGCTGGAGGTTGTGCTCGCTTCGGGGGATGAGAACGCCTAGCCGCTGCGGTGGAAGGAGCTTTCTTTCCCGTTGCGACGGAAGAGGTTGTCTTTTCCTGACCCAGCAGTAGGGGTGGTGGAAGTGACCTTTGTTGGAGCGGGAGAGCTTGTTGTCGGGGTCGTAGCAGAAGCGGCTTGCTTTGACTTAGAGGAGGATGACGACTATGGTACCATGTCTTCAGCTACAAAATGAAAATAAACAGTTAGAATAGACCAGACTATATATCACAAATCATCAAAATCGGGCACATTCATACTGGATTCAGCAGAAAACTCAGATTGGTGATGGCGAATATAAGAAGTAGCATTTGGTGGGCTGTAAGCTTCTGTATATGCCGCGATTCAGATCACAGAGGAAGCATCGGAATCTGACAAATCTGTTTCCTCGAAACGGTAAGAAGAAGGGGGAAGGTCATGATGGGTGCGGGTCCAATAGAGTGGGAACTTCCACTCCACGTCTTGTGACTCAAGACTGGATAGAAAGAAAAGTTGTTTACCGGGTTCGATGATAACCTTGAAGTATTTATTTTTAAAGTTTTTGAAGGATTCAGTGTAAATTGTGAAAAGCTTACAATTTGAACGACCCCGGATAGAAACACATCCCTTTCTGTTAGGAGGTTCTCTACCCGTCCTACCGGTATGTACATGAAAGTTCAAAAGACTTGATAAAACCCCAACTGTTTGGATGAAGTTGCGAGGGAGCTACATGAAGGTGATTCAAAATTTGCATTTGGAAGTCCGAATGGGGGCAATGGATTCCTAAACGAGTAATTACATCTTTGTAGAAAAAAGAAAAAATCACGTTCAGTCCTTTCCCGGATAGAACATATAGGTTCATCCGGGTTAGGAGCACGGACGCAAAAGCAATCCTGATTTCCGACCGACAGTGTAGTAATACTTCCCGATTGTAAGTCAGAAAAGGTATTTAACACCTCATGAGTGACCCATGAAAATTTGGTAGCTAGAAAGGAATGACGGTTTGAATGTGACCCAGCAGAATGAGATTCAACAACTAGTTCTGATAATGATGGATCCATAAATACCTACGTAAAAGAAATAAGAATCAGTAAAACATACCTGAAGGGAATATATTGGTCGTATGAGTAGAAGAATGGATTAAAGAGCTATCCGGGTTATGGATGATCTCGGACGGACTTCCAGTATTAGAATAAAGAGGTGTTCTCTGCATAAGCGCCTCATTCTGGGGTGCAAGTTTTGGTTTGGGAACAAGAACCGGGTTGTGCCGGCATGATCCAAGTATTGAATCGGCCATCGAATCGAACCCGATATTTAAATAATAACAGCTCTTAGTAACACAGTCAAAACATGGATCAAATTGGGTTTCAAAGGAGCCATCTAGGGAATTATTTTGGTCTAGAGAGGAAGATTGAGTTTGTAGTGTGGGGTTCAAAGTTGAAAGTGAAGGATTGCTGGAGGAATCCCTAAACCTAGATTTAGGTTTATTTCGTTTTGGTATCAAAGGAACGCTATGTTCAGAAATATTAGTTTCCTAGGTGGTAGAAGAATCCCTAAACCTAGATTTGGGTTTATTTCGTCTAGGTATCAAAGGAACGTTATGTTCAGAAACGTTAGCGTCCTTGGTAGCAGTACTAGAAATTTTAGTTTTCTTTGTGGCAGAAGAACCACCAGAATGGGCATGCAAGAGATCTTTTTCCCTTTCTTCCTCTGAAAGAGGAACACCAAAGAACCACCATCTAACTTTACGACTAACTGTTTTCCGTAGATGTGCTTCTTCTTCGAGAGTGAGTTTCATTTTGAAAAAAGGTGAAATAGAATTTCATGCCGGTGGATACAAGGAATTGCAAGAATGATGAACGAAGGAAATGACTCAAGAATAAAAACTCAGAAACAGGAAGAAATCAAACAAAAGTGATAGATGATGTACGATCAAAACGATGATGAGAACAAATTGTAATGAAACTATAAAAGGAAGTTTATGGTAATGAAGGTACCTGGTGTGAAGAGAGTCTTGAAGAATTGGGTGGTGGAAGGTGATGAACAAAAGGAGGAAGAAAACGCAAATGCAGAGAAAGCTGACAAGGGGAAATGAGCGCAGAATGATTGTGATAGGTAATGAGTAGAAGAAAGGAAATTTGAAAAATAAAGAATTTGAAAGATAAAGAAGAAAATGTAACCGTCGGAAGCACGAAACGGCATGGCGATATAGCTGGCAGAAATGAAATGTTGTGTAGGGGCAGATGAGTAAAATCCATTCAATAGTTGGGGGCAAAAAAGATATGTACATTCAAACGTCATGATTATGGCGTGTAATGAAACAATGACGCATTTAAATGTGCAGACTGCACGCTACAGTTACAGACAAGACATAATGACGGTTTTTCACATGGACCTTCCCTATTCTAGTTGTGTGGAGATGAATGGATGGACCAAGTAAATCAAGCAAAACAGTACGTCATGATACCGTGGTAGGGGTAAGAAAATGAACTAGTATGAAGCATGAAACTGGGTAGGGATGGCCGGGGTGAGGCTAGTACATCCCGATTGTCTAGAAACCTTGATAACCGGGCTGAGGGGCAACTATTACGGATTTTATATTTGGGCTTAACAAAGAGGCCCATTGGGAACTCATAATGGTGAGTTATTGACCACAACTGAAAATAAGATCGTGGACCTTAAAGATAATAACGACAAAGATCGTGATACCGAACAGTTAGAAATCTCGGCCGTGATTATCGGAGAGAATCTAAAACTAATCAAGAGGTAAACTCAGTATAAATAACAGATGCTTTTAGAGAAAAAATGTACACACATTCTCGTTCTCTCTTATTTCCATTCACACTATGCACACACCTCACCCCACTGGTTGAGTATTGCTTCATGCATAGTGATCATCTTTTGAAAGTATTTCTTTTCTATAAATATCTTAGGAGAGAGCTTGATCCAACACTAAATTACCAGCATTCTTGCTGGACATTCCTGTTCACAAAATACAGAACAATTTCTACAATATAATTTTTTATATCAATCATCTCACGACAACAACAATTTTTTTACCAAACACAAATATAGTTTATATGGTATAGACAAGAATAAAATAAAATTAACAAATGATAGATAATAAAAACAAAAAACAACTTATCAAGACTAAGTGAAAAACATTATACTTATGAAAAGAAAAACATATTTAAATCATAGACCAACCATTTAATAATTAAACAACCCACCATTTTATTGGTCTCTGGCTAAATTAACTAATATTTTATCTAACTTATATTAACATTTTTATCTGAATATTATTTAATACTTAGCAAATAGTCAATTAAGCTAAACATCCTGAAGTATACCACACCAAGTTCTAACCACTTACAATCAAACAAATGTATACATACATCAATGCACAATAAATATCCATACTTTGCTTTTCTTATTTTCAAAAGGGTTAGTGCATGTATGTACTATTTTCGAGCACAACAACATTTGTGTATGAATAATAATTTTTGACAATTTATGTATGTATGAATATTCAATTTGTCTTGATTGATGGAAATTTATAAAATGCATCTAACAAGAATGTTACAAAGGAAAAACAAAAATGTCAACAGTTGAATTAAGTAGGAAGGAAGCTAGGTATATACCAAACCAGAAAGCCCAAATCATTGGAAAAATAGAACTACTAAGACAATAGCAAACAAAGGGTAATGTAATGCGGTGAGGTGAGAGGAAGAGCAGAAGAAGCTAATAGATTAGATTAGATTAGATTAGAGAATTAGAAAGAAAGAAAAAAGAGAAAATAGTAAAAAAGAGAAATTCAGTGGAATAATCAATGAAAAATTTCTCTATATAAAGAGATATCCACAAACAACACAATCTCTTTCTTCCTCTATGCTTCGGTAACTGCAGAGAGAAAGGAAGAAAAGGGAAGAAGAAGAAGAAACGGTGCGAAGCTTAGAGCGAGGAAACACGCGGAAGGAGGAATCGGCGGTGCTTCACCGGCGATCGATCATCGTCGCCGGCGAACTTCAGATCGCTCCTCTTGCTTCTCCGGTAAGTCGGTGGATCATCACCGCCGCGTTCTTCGGTTTCTTCAGTTCGTGGATCTGCGGTTTTTGTTGCCGATTGTTGCGTTTCTCTATCGTTCGGAATTTTCGTGTTTGTGATTTTTAGTTCATTAGCGTTTACGGTGTGAGCGTTCGCGGTTTAGCGTCGGTTTCGGGTTTAGAGATTAGAATCTGGTGGAAGTGTTGTGTTGTTTAGGGAAATATTAGTATGTTATTGTTTTTGTTGCGGATTGTGGTTAATTGTTGATTCAATTCGAGGAATTTGGTTTTGCTGTTTTGATTTGTGGTTCTAGTGACGAGTTTTTTGGTGTTTGGTTATTTATTGGTGCTTTTCTGTGCGCAGAAGTTTGTGCCTTGCGGTTTTTTTCAGAGGCATTTGTTGTTGGAATCTTGCAGTACGGGTTTTTTTGGCTCACCAGTGGAAAATTGTTATATATGGGCTGAGGTGTGCTTTTCATGGGAGGTGTGGAGGATGAAGAACCAGCTTTGAAACGCATGAAATTATCCTCTAAAGGATTAGTTGGTCTCTCAAACGGTTCGTCCAGGGAGCCTGTTGGAGGCTCTTCTAGTGACTTGATGGCTCGGCCCCTTTCATCTGAAGGGGACGGCGAAGTTATTGGTTCCAAAGGGGTTATAAAGCGGGAGGAATTTGTTAGGATAATCACGAAGGCATTGTATTCTCTTGGTTACAAGAAGAGCGGGGCACGCCTAGAGGAGGAGTCTGGCATACCTTTGCACTCATCCGTGGTGAATCTGTTTATGCAGCAAATACTCGATGGGCATTGGGACGAGAGCGTAGTCACATTGAATAAAATTGTTCTAGCAGATGAAAATGTTGTCCGGGCAGCTTCGATTTTGATATTGGAGCAGAAGTTTTTTGAGCTTCTGGATGGGGAAAAGGTCATGGATGCTTTGAAGACATTGAGGACTGAGATTACACCACTTTGTTCCGATAGTAGTAGAATTCGTAAACTTTCTTCCCGCATGCTTTCTCCATGTGGTCAGGCTGGTTCTTCTAAGCGAGATATTGTAACGGTGAGGTCTCGGTCAAAACTACTTGAGGAATTGCAGAAACTGCTTCCCCCAACAGTATTGATACCTGAAAAGAGATTGGAACATCTAGTTGAACAAGCCCTTATCTTGCAACGAGAGGCTTGCCTATTTCACAACTCATTGGATAAAGAGATGTCATTATATTCAGATCATCACTGTGGAAAAACTCAGATACCTTCTAGGACATCACAGGTTAGAAAACGTTATGTCTCTATGGTGTGAGGTTTATATGGGAAGCTTTATATTTGACCTTTATACTTTTAAACTGACCGGAATTTTCTGCATAATCTCTATTGGTTACTTGTTACTCGGTAGTCAGTAGTGGCATCATCATCCTTTTTGCTAGGTAGAACACTATGGTGGTTATTCTTGTTCCTTGATCCTTCACCTTTTTTTTTTCATTCTTTTTCTTTCTTTGGGGATTTATGATGAAGCCACTATATGGATATTTAACAGTTTGTTTTTTCTTGTTGTATTCAATAGTTGTACTTAATTATAAAGTGATGTTTTGAAGTACTAAATTTTGTGAATATTAGTTTTGCACCTGGCAAATGGCTATGATTATTGTATACTCAATGTGGATTATTTTTTTCTTTTGCCTCTGCATAGATGATGAAGCATATTGATGAGAAAATTTTTGTAGAGGGACCACCAAATGACATTTGTTGATAGTAGTTTTACACTAATTGTCAAAGATGCTGATTTTTTATCATAAAAGATATAAAGCCATTTTGTACTAGAAATGTAGCATAAGCTTTACTTGGAAATGTGAAGCTTCTCTGTCCTTCGGCTTTTGGGTGCTGTACTAGAGCTTACTTTAGTTCTAGAATTTCTGTTTCTCTTATTGATATTGAATTGCTTGAACAGCATTCATATTGGGTTCTGGTTACCCTGGTTTGGTTATAGATTCAACTATATTTCCAGAATGTTCTTGTCAATTGTAGCTTGTATTATGTCCAATATTTTCTCAATCTTATTACTCTTATACCCTTCTAATTCTTTAAAGAATCTTGTAGTCACATGCATCTGTTGTTTAAGCTCTCAGCCTTAACCTCAACTTCTCTGTACCTTGTTGTCATTTTCTGTATGTTGACTTATATATCTGTAAATGAAGGTAATTTTTCCCTAATTGAAATAATTCCTATATGTGCTACGAACAATTACACATTCTTACCATAAAATTGAGGCCTGCTTGCTTAAACAACTTAATTAAGGACTTATTGAATAAATACTTATTTTGTATGTACTTATGTGTAAATTGTTTTTATAATCAAAGAGGAAATAGGATTAAGCTGTTTTTATAGAAGCTGTAAGCTGTTTTCATGAGTTATCTGGTAAAGTTTATTGAAATAAGCTGGAAACAGTTTATGGCTTTATGAACATATCATAAACTCTCCAAACACTAGCACCAGTGCTCATGTCATAAGATAAGTCCAAATAAGTCATAAATAAGGATGAGGTAGATTTTCCTATAACTATAGGACTGCACCAGGGTTTAACCTTGGCCACTATCTTTTTTACCTTGATTTTGGAAGCCGGTGCCACATTGCATGCTTGTTGCAAATGATATAGTCTTGATTAATGTTGAGAGACAAAATAAATGGGAAGTTAGAGATATGGGGATTGGAGAGATTAGTTTTGGAGGCCCATATCTTTTGTTTAAGTAAAAGTTGGAGTATATGGAATATAAATTTAGCAAAGAGTGAACTAATCCTAACTTAGAATTGATTGGAGGCTATTACATATGATAAGGCAGTAAGTCACAATTTAAGTATCTTGGGTCCATAGAAAATAATGGAGAAAGAGGGAGATGTAATTTTGTAAATCATAGGATTCAAGCAGGGTGGGAAAAATGGAAGTGTTTCAGATGTTATCTATTATAAAAAAGGTACTACTCAAACTTGAGGAAAATTTTACTTTATAGCAATAATACTTGCAATGTTGTATGAAATTGAATGTTGGGTGATAAAAAGCTAACAAAAGAATAAACTTAATGTAGCCAATATGACAATGTTAGGTTGGATGAATGGATAGACTATTCAAGATACAATGGAGAATGAATATCATTAGAAGTGAAGCCTGGGGTAGCACTTATGGTAGAAAAGAAGGAAGGAGATCATCGTTGGTGGTTTGGGAATGTGTGAAGACTGGTAGAAGCCCTAATTATCAAATAGTAGCCTAATTGCTAGAGTACAAAGGAAACTCGGAAGAAATATAGGTCATTAAGAAGGATTTAGAAGTCAATCGTTTGTTAATAGAAATGATTTGATAAGCATTATGGTGTCGTTTGATCCACACAGCCAATCGCACCAAGTGGGAAAGGGCTTGGTTGTTGTTTCTGTTGTAGCTACACGATAGTATGCAATGTTGTTAAGTAGCGGCCATGGCGCCAACGTGGTGGAATGGCATGACGGATTTTTTCTAACCGCCACAGGCAATTTGTGAAGGGAGGCCCGCTATGGTGACACTATATGGTGGAATTTCGGCCTTCTGCCATTGTTCCACCATCTTCCATTAATAACACTGATGGTATGTAAAGTCTTGAAGTTTTATGCATGTTTAAATAAACAACTTTGTGGAGTGTATTTCCAAAATGAAGCTGGTATGATTTCCGAAGTGCATCAAGCATCCAGCACTCCATAAGTTCTTATTAAATAGAAGCTAAAGAGTGTACATGTGTTGTTGATCTATGAGATGTTGGACAGTTGATGGACATATTCTGTTATCTTATGTACGTTCATGAATTTGTTGATTGATTAACGGATTGGTGATATGTTGGACATTTGATGTACTTCTTTGTGCCCATTTGTTTAAGATGGGAATGGATACCAACATCCTTTTATGCACTTCCAAAGACCAATTGTTGAAAGGAAAACGAGTCTTCCTTCTATCTTACAAGTGTTTTCTAAAATAAATTGGCTACTCTATAGTAAGTGTTGTCCCAATTTTAGTCAGCAGATAGGATTTGTGTGCTTTAGAAATTTAGGACTGTTGCTGACCAAAAAAAAAAAAAAAAAAGAAATTTAGGACTGTTGATAGAGTAAAGGGAAAGAGAAGGATGGTTGCCACATGCATGAAAGATTTGCAATGTTTTCATTAATATTGTGTTTTTGTGTGATAAGACATTCAGAACTGTAAAAAATATATTTTTAACATATCCTATTAAAAGGAGGTGATTCATAGGGTGGAACTCACTCGAAGCTGGAAATCGAATAAAAAAAAGAGGCGAGACCTCATCCGAGGGGTTGGAAATGATTCAACTAAAGCCCCTTTTCCTGAATGAGTGAGTTAACCTTCCTCAATGAGTCACGAGCGAGCCATGCCACATTGCATGGGAGGAACTGATCCTTCACTTCCCTTTTGAGCTTTCGATTCTATTCTAGCCCGTCTACCGGGATAGGAGAAAGATGAACATTGATACCATGCTTTTGGAACTTTTAGTGAGTATCACTACTGGAGTAAGAAGCACTTATTACAAATGTTATGTGATAGAATTTTGTTTATGGCTTCATAGTGGTTTAAACACTGGAGGAGTATCTCTTACTGATTTGTAGAGATTGAAAAGCTTTTTTTCCCTGTTGGCTTCCTTTACTCTCTGATTAGGAGGGTATCTTATTCTCTCTCTTGCTTTGCTTTTACTATAATATGATTTCTTCGTGAAGAAAAAAAGTCTGACCATAGCTGTTGTGGCAGCATATAGCAATAGGTAATTTCCATTAAGTGGTGCCTATATACTCATTGCTGCATTAAATATTGGAGAGGAACATATTGTATTAGGGTGGAAAGATTGTGGATTAACATCATACTTTTTGGGGTGGAACAAATTGAGAGGGGAATGAGAATGGAAGCAATGAAAGTAGGAAAATAGAATGGATCAAATTCTCCACTTATGGTTCAGATATGTATAAATTGGGTGGAATGAAAAAGAGAAGAATCTGTTTTTTTTTTTTTTTTTTTTTTTATTAACTGGGGACAAAACCAATTGGAAGTTGGAAACATATCAATAGTAAAATAACACTGATGACACAAGTCTAGGACATGAGCTTTTGCATTGTCATATCCTGCTGCACTAATGAATTACTTTTCGAAGTTTATTCCTCACACTTTCTGAGTCAGAAGTAAGAACTAGTGTTGTTAAATAGTGACCATGGCATCGCCATGGTGAAATGGCATGGCGGATTTTTTGTCAACCGCCATAGGCAATTTGTGAATAGAGGTTTGCCTTGGTGGTAGGACTGGGCAAAAAAATCCAAATCCATAAAATCAATCCATATCTAATCCAATATAATCCACTTTAAATCCATTTAAATGAATTGGTTTCACATCCAAATCAAGTTTTTTGGATTTTAAATCCAATCCAATTAATTGGATATGGATTGGATATTTATTTGGTTTTTTAATCTAATACAATTTTTTTGGACAATGACAGCTAGGTTTTTTTGCCCAACTTTGCTAGGAGCTATTTTTGGTCGATGTCGTCTAGAGTTATTTTGGTTGACATCAATTGATGATGTTTTTAAGCCGTCATCAGTTGAGACTACTTTTTGGTTAATGTTGGTAAGAGTTTTTTCGGCCAACATTGAGCGCGACTATTTTTTACTGATGTCGTTCAAAGTCTTTTTGACTGACATCAGTCAAAACTATTTTTTGGTCGATGTCAGCTAGAGTTTTTTTGTTGATGTCTGTTGAGATTATTTTTTGATCGACGTCATGTAGGTTTTTCGCTCGATATCAGCTAAGATTTTTTTGGTCGACGTCAAATGGGAATATTTTTTGGTTGACATCGACTGAAAAATACATTGACTGACATCGGCTGAAAAACATCATCGACCGACATCGGCAAAAAAACCTAGCTGACGTCGATCAAAATATTCCCCTAATTGACGCTGATAAAAAGAACCTTAGTTGATGTCAACAAAAAATATTTATAGCTAACGCCTACCAAAAGAAATAGTCATGGTTAATGTTGGCCAACAAATCTTAGCTGATGCCAACAAAAATATAGTTTCAACCAGCGACAGCAAAAAAACCTAGCCAAAGTCGATAAAAAAATAGTCCTGACGAATGTTGGTCAAAAAATATCAATGACCGACATCGGCCAAAAAAAATTTACCAATGTTCGTCACAAAAACCCTAATCAATGTCGGTCAAAAACTAGTCACGGTTGATGCTGATTGAAAAACCCCTAGTCGATGTCGGCTAAAAATATCATTGATCAACATTGACTAAAAATCCTAGTCGATCTCAACCGAAAAGTAACCCTACCTAAGATTGACCAAAAATATCTTTGACCAATGTCGACCGAAAATGTACCGACTGACGTCAGCCAAAAAATAGTCCTGGTTGATGTCAGTCTAAAAATGTCTGGATCGATGTCTGCCGAAAATACACTAACCAAGATCTATCGAAAATAGTCTTGACCAAGGTCAGTTGAAAATAGCTCTTAAAATGGACAGGTACTAAATTTTCACTTTTTAGTATTTATTAATTACTCAAATTTGTAAAAAAATCCTTATAACATTTAAGTGGATATAAATTAGATATGACCAAATCCATATCCACTTAAATGGATTGGATTTTGAATCCAAATTGTTTTTAAACAAATATGGATATAGATTTAAAATCCAGTCCATTTAAATAGATTGGAGTCTTAATCCAATCCATGCCCACCATGGCATGTTATATGGCGGAATTTCGGCCTTCTACCATGTTCCGCCATCTGCCATTGATAACATTGGTCACAATTCACAAACAAGCTACCACTGGATTCCTCAAACTTTTGTCAACAGAATTTTCTGTTTATACAACGAACATCCTGCATTTACTTTCTGTGTTCTGATTTTATTTTCTTTCCCTGTAAATATTCTGACAGATATTAGAAGCACACGATGATGAAGTTTGGTATGTGCAATTTTCGCATAATGGGAAATATTTAGCTTCAGCATCAAATGATCGATCTGCAATCATTTGGGAGGTAATATCTGATGGTGAAACATATGCTTCTGTTCTATTTTTATCATCAGATCCTCTATTCACAGATCTTTTGTAATATTTATTCATGTCGCTTACACAAATAGAATATGATGACATGGACTGTTCCTTTTATAACTGGGAAAGATATCTGCATCCATCAGCATTATCCCAATTTTTCAATAATGTCCAATTCTATCATACCCTGTTCTTTACTTTTGCAACATGTAGGTCATGCTTCATTGAAAAATAGTGAAAGAGCATAACCCTAACACTGTATGATGTGTTCAAAGCAATGTTGTCAAACTTGAGGATCGGAAGAGGATCGGAAGGGGGGGGTAAAAGATCGTAACTTGAGGATCGTAACTCGGATCGTAAGAGTTACGTGTATATGTAAAATTATATTTATACACATGCATATACATAAGCGAAAAACCTATTTCGTAAAATAGAAACTGCATAAAACAATAAAAGGGGTGCAGAAAGTAATATTGTATTTCTGGCCCAAGCTTTACCCTAATGTTCACTACTCCGCTATAGATATATTTGTGACTTTCGGCTGCTGGCTGTTGCGCTGCTTACGCTTTCTTCTCTTAATATAGCGTTTCGTCTTCTTCTATGCTTCTTCATCCTTCTCTCTTCAACATATGCGGTTCATCCTTCTCTCTTCAACATATCAGGGACGAGCAGCGTCGGCGACGAGCAGCCGACGGCACCAGACCAGAAGAAGCCCGGACCGCACCAGACTAGAAGACTCGCACACATGCAGGGAAAGAGACGCGACAGCGGCAACGAGAATGGTGGAAGACCAGGAACGGCGACGAGCACGGCGGTGACGGGAACGGTGGAAGACCAGCAAGGCTTTTTTTTCCTTTCTTCATATGGGATCGACATGGATCGCCGATCCGTTCAAAACGCAAGTAAGCACGCGATCCGTGAACAATCCCCTACGTTTACGATCCTTTGGTCGAGTTCACTCGTGGATACTTCTAAAGATTGGAAGATCGTACGAGTTTCCGAGGAAACTCGCGATCTTGACAACATTGGTTCAAAGAGTAAATCATTTCAAAGATACAACTTCCGGTGTTTAAGATTGAGTGTAGTCCAATGTTGTCAAGATCGCGAGTTTCCTCGGAAACTCGTACGATCTTCCGATCTTCAGAAGCATCTACGAGTGAACTCGGCCAGAGGATCGTAAACGTAGGGGATCGTTCACGGATCGCGTGCTTACTCGTGTTTTGGACGGATCTGCGATCCGTGTCGATCCCATATGAAGAAGGGGAAAAAAAAAAAAGAAGCCTTGCTGGTCTTCCACCGTTCCCGTCGCCGCTGTGCTCGTCGCCGTTCCTGGTTTTCCACCATTCTCGTTGCCGCCGTCGAGTCTCTTTCCCTGCATGTGTGCGAGTCTTCTGGTCTGGTGCGGTCCGGGCTTCTTCTGGTCTGGTGCTGTCGGCTGCTCGTCGCCGACGCTGCTCGTCCCTGATATGTTGAAGAGAGAAGGATGAACCGCATATGTTGAAGAGAGAAGGATGAAGAAGCATAGAAGAAGACGAAACGCTATATTAAGAGAAGAAAGCGTAAGCAGCGCAACAGCCAGCAGCTGAAAGTCACAAATATATCTATAGCGGAGTAGTGAACATTAGGGTAAAGCTTGGGCCAGAAATACAATATTACCTTCTGCACCCCTTTTATTGTTTTATGCAGTTTCTATTTTACGAAATAGGTTTTTCGCTTATGTATATGCATGTGTATAAATATAATTTTACATATACACGTAACTCTTACGATCTTTTACCCCTTTCCGATCCTCGAGTTTGACAACATTGGTGTAGTCTACAAGTATAGTGAAAACCAGAGCACAGAGAAGGTAGACCAAATTAATTTCTATCTAAAAGGGAAAAAAGACAAATGGAAAAACATGGATTTTTAATGTATAGATGGTGATCACTGTCCTATTTTTTTTTTTTTTATCCAGTCGAAGGGAAATAAAATCTTGTGACAATGTACTGTTTATGGGGTTTTGTCATTTGTGGTTGGAAAGGAATGCCCGTGGGTCTTTGCCACCTCTGAATTTTTATTAAATGGAACCATTTTAGTAAGAGACTAACAATTTAAAATGGTAATGATATATGTATTATTTACCCATATGAAATATGTACTACCCCCTTATAATATAATCCCAGAGACTAGCTCCTTCAGAGAATGCAATGCACAACTGCCCAGCTTGCAGCCATAAGAGAAAATAACAGAATGCAAAACTGACTCTTCCTCCAATCTCTACAGGTTTACACATGACAGTCCCCTTTCCCATAGCTAGCTGTGACAGCTCAGCCTACTAGAATTTCCCTTCCTACCCCTTTTAGTATATACTTGCAAAATCTTGTGAATGAGTTTTACCACCTCATGTCCTGTTTTGCTTTGATCGGGATTCTAAATTCCCTGCCCTAACATTGCCCTTTTGTTTGAAGCCTTGTCCTCAAGGCTGACATGGTAAAGGCCTCTTCCCATGTAGCTTCTTCAACAGGTTTGCTGCTCCATTGAATGAGCCATTCAGTTTTCACTTTTCAAATCATTCTGTAGCCCTCCCTTAGCTCTAGACAATGCTTCCAACAGGTGTGTTACTTCATCTGTTGCAATTCCTGCACCATTCACTGATTCGATCCATGTCTCTGCCTGGTCTTCTCCCTCTACCCGTTTGCCGCAGCTTCCAAAGAAGTTACATGAGCATCTATGGCTGTTACATTGGCAATGTGTACTAGATACAATACATATTCAAAATGACAATACGAATATTCTTAAAATATATATGGAATATTCTTAAAATATAGGATACAATACAAGATACATATCTACATATAAATAAGATTTGAAACATTTCTTCCCAGACGATTCCACAAAAAGTTACCTCCATTGTGTGTTCTGTTCTATCTTCTTCCTGTAACCATCGTAGTTCACATTCTGCTAAATTTTACCTAATTTTTTATGCTCTTTTTCCTCTTAATATCACCATCATCTTTCATTCTTTGACTTCATTACTATGTTCTTATAGCTCCATGATGGTGATTGTCTGTGTAAACTGTGACCTATCAGTTTGCACGAATTTAGTTATTATTGGTTGATTATGTGTGGTATAAATAATTAGTTTATAAAATAATATTTAGAATAGTGGCTATCCTGCTACAGCGTTTTACAGTTGGCCACTACGCACAGCTACCTGACATTGATAAATTTGTTATTTCAAATTATTTAAGTAATATACCACTGTAAAGCACTCCTTTGTCCTTACTAAGGCCAAACCCTGTTGAAAGTTAAGTAATTGTTTTGACGCATTCTATTAATGATGACCCATTACTTGGCTATGTGATTTGTTGATAGGAATTATCTTTTTAGGTGCTTCATGTGTACATCATGCTTCTGTAAACATTGATAATTGCCCCCCCCCCCACAACAACCACCACACACACAACAAACTAAATGTACTTAAATTTGCACGTTAGGTTTCACATTTTGTGCTTTTTGCCTTTTCTTTTAATAGGTTGACATGAATGGTGAACTGTCTATTAAGCATAAATTGTCTGGTCACCAGAAATCTGTTTCTTCTGTTTCATGGAGTCCTAATGACCAAGAGCTCCTCACATGTGGTGTGGAGGAGGCTGTTAGGCGTTGGGATGTCTCCACCGGTACGTGCCTGCAAGTTTATGAAAAAAATGGTCCTGGCCTCATCTCCTGTGCATGGTTTCCAAGTGGGAAATATATACTTTCTGGCCTTAGTGACAAGAGCATTTGCATGTGGGATTTAGATGGGAAAGAAGTGGAGTCTTGGAAAGGACAAAGAACCCTTAAGATTTCTGATTTGGAAATAACAGGTGATGGGGAACACATGCTGAGTATTTGTAAAGACAATGCAATACTGTACTTCAACAAAGAAACCAGGGATGAGAGATATATTGATGAGGACCAGACAATAACTTCCTTCTCTTTGTCAA
>PYAF01005858.1:1574603-1605255 GCA_007407185.1 Glycine tomentella
ATGTGGGATTTAGATGGGAAAGAAGTGGAGTCTTGGAAAGGACAAAGAACCCTTAAGATTTCTGATTTGGAAATAACAGGTGATGGGGAACACATGCTGAGTATTTGTAAAGACAATGCAATACTGTACTTCAACAAAGAAACCAGGGATGAGAGATATATTGATGAGGACCAGACAATAACTTCCTTCTCTTTGTCAAAGGATAGCAGACTCTTGTTGGTTAATCTTTTGAACCAAGAAATACATCTTTGGAATATAGAAGGTGATCCTAAACTTGTCGGAAAGTACAGAAGTCATAAACGCACCCGGTTTGTTATCAGATCTTGCTTTGGTGGTCTTAAGCAATCTTTTATTGCTAGTGGTAGTGAGGATTCTCAGGTATTAATTTTAAATCCTCAATGTACAAAAAACATCATTTTTATTTTTATTTATTTTTCATTTTGATGTTATCTTGTAGGTGGTTGATTTTCGGATTAGTTTCTCTACAGTTGTTTTTCTATGCATTCATGCAGTCAGAAATTCAGAATCGTCGGATGAAAATCAAATGACTGATGTTTTATCTTTATAAATTAGATTTAAAACATGAATGCTAGATCTGAGTCTTCTGATCTTCATCCAACACATACGAATGTGCTGATTGCATCAAAAACCGATGCACCGAATCCATTGTCATGATTTTTATTTTTCGTACTGTGAACAAAATTTGGACAAAAACCAAATTGAGTTTTTAATGGGTTTGTGTCTTTTTTTTGTTAGGTTTACATATGGCACAGAAGCTCAGGGGATTTAATAGAGGCATTGCCTGGTCATTCTGGAGCAGTTAACTGTGTGAGCTGGAATCCAGCTAACCCACATATGTTAGCTTCCGCCAGTGATGACCGGACAATTCGGATTTGGGGCCTAAAGCGCCTGAATGTAAAGTACCCTAATGTACGCACCAATGGCGTCCATTACTGCAATGGGGGCGAACTTAGATGAACCTACGCAAACTGTTTCCAATTCCATTTTTTTTTTTAACATTGCAATTGTACTTGTAAATACCTTCACTATCACAAGTAGACGACATTCATACCAAAACATGCATGTGACTTTTCATCAATCTCAAAATAAATTCTTATTTCATTTTAAGCGTGTTTGACATATCGTTTGTTGCCTTTAGTTTGATTAATTGATAGTATGGGGTTTGCATCCCACAGATTCAATAACTAGGCTAGTAGCAGTTTTATTTTTGCAAGATTGCTTTTGCGGGATCGGCATGCATGTGTTAATAGTTTCTTATAGATATTTAGGTCAATTGCATTTTTATCCCCCTATGATTAATATGCAATTTTTGCGAGATTGCTTTTGCGGGATCGGCATATGCACGTGTTACACTGTCATGTTTTGACACCCACGATGAATTTTGCTCAAGTCCAACACAGATTAGGCTTTTCTTTAATCTCAAGTCCTATCAACTAAATTATCAACTGAGTAAAATAAGTTACACATATATTCCCCCAATTTCATCAAACGGAAGTCAGAAAGGCTCGAGGATATGAACTCACTCAAAAACCATCCAGCTTTAAAATTCAAGTAGTTTGCAGTACATATTCATGTTCCTCTCACAACAAATGTTCACAATATCCCAGTAGTTATTGATGCTACCGTATCTCCAGCACCCCAAGACAAAGTGTAGGCATTACCCCACAAGAACACAAATATACAACTGGTCCACATACATGCACAGTAACAAAAACTTCAACGCAAAACCTTTTTGGAATTCAACATCATTATAATTTTCCTGCATAATCAAAAGAAAAATCCATCCATGCAATAACAGAACAAATCAGTTAAGTTGGAGAGGTTGTGCTTGAAGTAGGAGAGAAGGAAGATGAGCGAAGTTAGCAAGGTTCCAGATGATGAAACTGTTGGTGGCGGTGCACTGAATTTGTAGTCCATCAGGGAAATATGAAGATACCTGATGGTCAGTTCTGCATGACATAAAACACTAGTCAGCTGAGTTTCATGATTGATCCATACCAATATCAGATGCCTTTCAATAACATAGTCAAGACTTTAACAAGCCTATTAATGAAAGATGAGTGAAAGTACTGTCGTAAAATCAGAAACCTTACCTTACAGTGGCTCGGGCTCACACATAGAAGATATCAATTTCATTCATACAATAAAATTATACTATTTATAAAATACACATTTTTTCTCTCTCTCTCTCCATCACATAACCCATCTTATCCCACATTTCTCTCTCTTGTTTTTATCAAGTATTATATATGTTTGTTATATGAAGATAATGTCTACATATTTTATCCGGACTTTACAGTGCATGGTTTTTTACAAATGGAAAATAAGGTCAGAATTCAAAAAGGAAACAAAAATACCTCTTGAAACTAATTGGTCTAGAAATGGTTGCATATATGGCATTATCATGAATTTTAAGGCTTTAGATTTATAAAAAGTTCTATCAATTGAAGCTCAGGACACCAGAAATTATGGGATGCTGAGGAACAATACTAGCAAGGTCAGTAAACAGCACAAATAAAATGAATGAGTCTACTAGCAAAAACAAGAGCAAGAACGGGAGTGGGTTTTAGGCTACGCAGGTAAATATACACAAGTCCCATACAACAAGGTTTGAACCATGTCAAAAATGAACTAGAGTCATTTAGTCATTGTGAACCAGAGTCCCACAACCATGTTAAGATGATGAACTTATGCTATTTGGCAAGATAAATTTGAATTTGAGTTATCATTATGTAGACTTCACTTGAGCTCTTAAACTAATTAAGATATGTGACTATCTCTGAAAATAACATGATATTATATATATGATATGACGTAACAATTATAAAAAAATTAAAATTTAAGCTACACATCCATAACAAAATAACAAATACTATATATATATATATATATATATATATATATAATAATAATCAATAACAGAAAAGCGACCTAAAAATTGAGATGTGTGAGAAGTACTTGCATTAGAGGGAAATTTTTGGAGAGAAGAATTGTGACACCAAACTTCGTAAGCAGTGAAAAAAATAATCAAGAATTTAAATCCAAAATCAGAACTCACATTACTACCCTTCCATGATTGGTAAACCTGAAAATAACCGGATCCTGAACCCATATCCAAGAACAGATCAAGCAACAAGCATTTTAAATCAAATTGCTGAACCTGAACGATTCAAAGTAGAGAAAAATTTGGAGATTAGGTTCAACAATATTAGCAACATCTCCAATGTCCCGAATGAGAGCTTGGCTTTGGTGTTCCAGTTGCTCGGCTCTGTCTATTGCAACTGCTGCTAGCTCATTTGCTGGTGGTGACCTCAGATTGAAGGGCAGAATAGTCGCCATTTGTCTCTGAACATGCAATCGTATCTTCTGGTGAACCCTTCACTCTTCTTTTGCTTTGACTTAGTGACAATCTTATCACTTCTGGGCGCCCAGAATTCAAAAGGATTATGACTAGGATTCTTTTGGAGATTAGGTTTAACAATATTAGCAACATCTCCAATGTCCCGAATGAGAGCTTGGCTTTGGTGTTCCAGTTGCTCGGCTCTGTCTATTGCAACTGCTGCTAGCTCATTTGCTGGTGGTGACCTCAGATTGAAGGGCAGAATAGTCGCCATTTGTCTCTGAACATGCAATCGTATCTTCTGGTGAACCCTTCACTCTTCTTTTGCTTTGACTTAGTGACAATCTTATCACTTCTGGGCGCCCAGAATTCAAAAGGATTATGACTAGGATTCTTTTTCACCTGGAATTCATACAACTCAATCTATCAATGGCTAAAACTTTATGATGAATTCATCACTACTTAATAGCTCACTCATTGTAGACACCACCTGTTATGGTAATTTCCCTTGGCCCAAAATAAAAGGCTCATTTATCTTATTAATTCAAATACCTAATATCTTAACCATCAAAGGATAAGAAGATATGACAAATATTATAACTGCCACTTATCAGTTATTCAGATAACCAAAGGTAGTGGAGATAACAACACTATAGCCACTAAACCCACTATCAGTTAATCTCCATATACAGATAATGGATGAGGCTCACTACTCAACTAACTCAGGTCAGTATTCTCAAAGCTATAAATAAGGACGTCCTCCATGGAGAAAGGTACACAAACACACAGACATTCTAACTCTTTCTCTTTCAATTACACAGAGCACACACCCCACGTCAATTGGTGGTTTCTCTCTGTGATCATCTGCTTCAGAGTATCATTCTCCATTGATGCTCTTGAAGTAGTAGAGTTGGAATTGATCAGACAGCAATCATACAGTACTTCTGTGCTAGACACTTGTGTTCTGGAAACTTACAGAACACCACCAATTTTTATTTTTTATTTATTTATCAGCAAAATAGGATTATGTATTATAATAGTGAAATCAGTAGAAGTGGTACTGGTGTATTTACATCCTTGATTGACTGTGTAGAGCTATGGTTTCCTAATACAAGCTGTAGTGCAAGAATTAGGCAGCCATCGATCTAAATGTAACTAGATTCCCAGCCACAAAAAAGAAAACTATAGATCATTCTCCCCCCCCCAATACAAAATCCAACGCTGATATTGCTAGACCATGAATGGAAAGGAATGTCAAATCCTTTTTCCATATTTTTAAGCCATGTCCAGCAGAAAAATATTGCGTCATCCATCAGCTTTTGACCGTTAAAACTTTTGTTTGAGAAGACAATCCTGTTCCAATGATACCATATGCAACAAGTTAAAGAAATTCACCAAGTTTGCCAAGTCTGATACCATTGAGGCAGCAGTGGGAATGTTGAAGGAAGTGTTCTCTGGGCATATCTGGGGAACACCCACTATGTTTAGCCAGGATAGTGCTTCCCACCATATTGGCATGGTCTTAACACAATTGAAGAAAAGGTGGGGCACATCCTCATCATAATTTCTGCAAAATGGGCATACATCATTCAGTTCCACGTTCCTCCTCCTCAAGTTAACCACTATTGGCAATCTATCATGAATCAACCTCCAAGCAAAGTGTGATGCTTTACTTGGGACTTTTAGCTTCCATAAATCAGTAAACACTCCATTATTTCCATCTGTCTGTGTCTATTAGGCAGTTTGTAAGCGCTCCCCACTCTGGAACTCCTGCTCGGATCCGCTCCCCAACTCCAACTATCTTGTCGTTGCGCTTGTACTACCATGCTTTCTATGTCCTCCATAAATTTTGCATCTATTCCTATCTCCCCATGTATAAATAGTCTCCTCCACTAAATCGCCATTCCCATCCTCCTTTTGATGCCACCCCTATCTGCTGGATGTATTGTTGTTGCTGTTGAGAGATGCTATACATTCGCGGATATTTTTCCAGCAACAAAAACCCTTCTTCAGCAACCCACTTCACCTTTGACCTAAATCGGATTTTCCATTTTGTCCCACTTTTGAACCAACCCCCTCCTTAGACGAATTGCAAACAATGCTTAAATCCCGCCACTAGATAGAATCTCTACTATTCCTTGGTTCATCCAAACTCCTCCAACTTCCATATCTGGAATCAAGACTTTCGCCCACAATTCTCCTTGGTGATGGAAGAGGTTCCACCACCATTTTCCAAGTAGAGCATAGTTGAATTTCACCAAATCCCAGATGCCCAGTTCACCCAGGCAATCTTCTGCTGGTCTGAGTTTCCCCCTCCCAAGAACCAACGCTGCAGCCTCACTAACCTCTCGACCAGCTTCTTCGGAACGCTGAAAAAAGAAAAGAAAAATATAGGAATTTAGTTAAAGATCGACTTTATCAAGGTCTCCCTTCCCCCAAAAGAGAGGTATCTTTGTTTCAATCTTGATAGTTTTCTCTCACATCTCCCGACTATTGTAGCTTGCCTATTATTTTTTTTTACTAGAGGTTAGTGAAAAGAAAGATTTTCTTTTTTCTATTCGATTTTAGAATAAAATAATTTTGTTCCCATGTCTCACTATGTCTTGGGGTAGCCCTAATGGGGATACCCAAATATGAAAAGGGTACGGTCAACAATCTACAATTTAATAATTGGCAGCATTTTGTATCCATTGATGAGACTTCTCGATTGCCCCAAATTTACTTTTGGCAAAGTTTATTTTCAAGCCCGACACCAACTCAAAGCTCCTCAAATGACCTTGATTGCTTTTACATTTGCCAACGTTGCTTTCCCAAAGAAAATTGTATCATTAGCTTATTGTAATAGACTAATATCCACATCATTTCTTCCTACCATAAAGCCTTCAAATAGATTCTTCTCCTGAGCTTCTCTCATCAATCCAGTTAGACCCTCAACTACAATATTGAACATGAATGGGGCTAATGGGTCCCCTTGCTTGAATCCTCTCTGAGGGGTAATCTCATCTGTGGGGCTCCCGTTAACCAATATAGATATTGAGGATGATTTCAAGCATCCCTCAATCCATCTAACCCATTTGGTACAAAACCCCATCTGAGTCATCATATACAAAAGAAAATCTCAGCACACCGAGTCATACGCCTTTTCGTAATCAACTTTGAACACTAAGCAACTTTTATTAAAACCTCTTTGCTTCTTCATTGACTATAACCACACTGTGCAACATATCTCTACCCTCCATGAAAGCAATTGGCATTCATTTATTATAGATGGCAACACCTTCTTAAGTCTTCTAGATAACAACTTTTCCACAATTTTGTAAATATAACATATTAGTAAGATAGGTCTATATTCATTGAGGCCTCGAGGATCATGGACATTTGAATCAAGATCAGGAAAGATGCATTGCTTCCTTTCGGGAATACTCCATTGGCATGAAACTCATCCAAAAAACAAAGCACTTCTGTTTTGAGAATATCCCAAAATTCTTTGATAAATTTGAAATTTAGTTTGTCCAGTCCGGGACTCTTCGCACTACCACATTCCTACATTTCATCCCTCACTTCCTCCTCCTCAAAACGAGCCACCAAAAGATCATTATGTTGCTTGCCAATAGACTTGAATTTGACCCCATCCAGCCTAGGTCTCACTCCATTTCCTCAAATCTCCTTTTGAAAAATAATCTGGTTTCCTCTTTAACCCTGCTCTGCTCTTCAACCCAACACCAACCAACATACACTCCTCTAAGCATATTGTAACGACGTTACCAATTTACAGTCAAGTGAAAATACCTAGAGTTACAGTCTCCTTTCTTAATCCATCTAGATCTTACCTTTCTCTTTGCCATGGATTCGATTGAGGTTGTTGTCAATCAAAGGTCCTCTCTCAATTTTTCCTCTTCCTTACTCAGTTGTCTGTTATCTCCTTCTTTTTCTAGCTTGTTAAGATCCGATTCCATTTTTTCGATTTTTGATGAGCACGCCAAACTGATTTTTTTTTGATTCCATTCACGTACTACTTTTTTGAATGACTTATCCTCAAACCAACAATCAAAAACCTGAAAAGATTTCGTTCCCCAATCAGCACAAGTGGATCCCAACAAAATTGGGAAGTGATCTGAAAAATTATGGTCCATAATGAGCTGAGTGCTGCCTTGTTACTTGGAAAACCACTCTGCAGAGACAAAAGGATCCTATCTATTTTGCTTTTTTTAACTGTCCCATTTGGTTTGTACTTGGTAAATGTTCGTCCTACACAAGGCACGTCCTCAACCTCTAAGTCAGCAATCCAATCATTAAATTCCTTCATGCTCCCCCCGCCTTGTACCCTTTGACACACTCCAACTCTTTTTGATGATCTTTTAATACAATTAAAGTCTCCTAAAATGCACCAAAGACCCCCACTACTTGCAGCTCTAAGCTTCCTAACTTGATCCCATAGAATTCTATTAGCAGCCGTATCAAATGGTGAATATATATTTACTATTGTCATTTTTTCACCATCATCAGCCCCATGTCCCTTCCAAATATATGAAACCATTACTAGTCACCTTCTCCATTTTGAAAGTTTCCTCACTCCAAAGACACAAGATTCCCCCAACACTATTAATTGTTGGCTGCATTTCCCATCTGACTCCAACATCACCCCATAGAGCTTGACATAGGGCCTTGTCTATCAATTCCTTCTTAGTCTCATGTAAGCAAAGCATATGTACTAGTTCTTTCCTCACCATTTTTCTGATTGAAGCCCATTTTAAACCCCTCTCCAAAACCCTTATATTGTAGGTAATAATTTTCATCAATCACCTACACTATTTTCCATCCTCTGAACTACACCCATGTCCCTTTCCTTTATGCTTACCATTTTGGATATCATTATTCCTTCCTGCTTGCTAAAGTTTACTCCTATGTCCCAATTACTTGCTGCCTCTTTTACCATCTCAACGCTTTTAGGGGTTGAAGCTGAATTTGTTGTTGTTCTGCCATGCGTTTCCTTATATTTTCCTTCCCATGTGACAACCGACTACATCCCTTTAGTTGGGGAGAGGCTGCATGAGTATAATTGTTTGGGCTTCTACTGATCTCCTTTTCTTCATTGCTATTTAGTTGTATCATTTGTTCCTCTTGCAGGCCTACTTTTTCCTTGCGCCCAATCTGCTTTTTACACCCCTATTTCTTGTGTAAACCTTCCATATATGTTCAGGCCCATTTAATTTGAGGCCCAAATTATTGTGCATCTCTCTTATTTTTCCAGCAGGTCCTTTTTTGGTGGGACCTGATATGGAGTTGTCCTCTTCCCATTCCTGTGCTAACTCATGTGCCTCCCTTTGCATCTCCTTTAATTCAAATTTTGTCTTCAGGTGTGGGTCCCTTTCTTCCCAAATCTTCCCATTTTTATTAGTCTTGTCTCACTTCTCATCAAAACATGAAACACCTACCACCATTATGGCCTCATCCTCTACTGTCTGGCCTTGCTTTCTTTTATCCTCCATATCCACATCTCTATACTATCCCTCCTGGATTAGGGCTTGACTTTCGCCGAAAGCACCAAATGTGTCAGCCTTTTGTCCAAAGTTTTCTTCGCAAAGCCTAGAATGAGTGGGACCACACTTTGGTACGTGTGACACCAAGTCCTGTATATCTTCTAGAAATTTTACAGTTGATTCTACCTCCCCCTCCATAAAATATCTTCTCCACCAAAGCTATCATTCCCACCCTAATTGTGTTGGTATCCCATGTCTCTTGGATTCGGCCCAATAGGAACACCCAAATATGAAAAAGGTAGTGACAACACTTTACAATTTAAGTAAGAGACAACATTGCTAATCCACTATTCATTCATTCCAAACACCCTGAATCTACTGTTAGCAAAATTTATTTTCAACCCCGATACCAATTCAAAGCTCCTAAACATCACCTTAATGGCTCTAACATTTTTCACCGATGCTGATCCAAAGAAAATGGTATCATCAACATATTGTAAGATGCTGATATCAACAGTCTTCTTCCCCACCTTATAGCGATCATATAGATTCTTTTGTTGTGCTTCCCTCGTCATTCTAGTGAGACCCTCAGCGACAATGTTGAACAAGAATGGGGCAAGGGGGTCTCCTTGTCTAAGGCCTCGTTGTGGTGTGAACTCAACCGAAGGGCTCCCATTAACCAATACAGAAATAGATGCTGATTTTAAACAACCTTTAATCCACTTAATCAACCTAGAGCAAAACCCCATCTGTTTCATCATGTATGACAGAAATTCCCAGCTAACTGAGTCGCATGCCTTTCGTAATCAACTTTGAAAATGAGGCAGCTTCTATTGTTCCTTTTTGTCTCATCAACTACCTCATTTGCTATAAGCATGCTGTGCAACAAGTTCCTTCCTTCAATAAAAGCAGATTGTCGGTGATCAATGATAGAAGGCAACACCTTTTTCAACCTTGTAAATAGTATATTGGCCACTATCTTATACACACAACCTATTAATGAATAGGCCTATAATCATTCAAGCCCTGTGGGTCATGAACCTTAGGAATCAGAGCTAGAAATTATGTATTGCCACCCTTTGGAAATATTCCATTTACATAGAATTCATTCATGAAACAGAGAAGTTCAGCTTTGATGACATCCCATAATTCTTTGATGAATTTGAAATTAAATCCATCTGGCCTAGTGCTCTGCTCGCTGCCACAAGCCCAAACAGCATCCCTCACCTCATTTGCATGAAAATGTGCCATCAGAAGATCATTGTGCTGTTGTTCGATAGTCTTGAAATAAACTCCATCTATATTAGGTCTCACCCAAGCCAATTCTTCAAATCGCTTCTTAAAGAATGTTCTAATTTCTTCTTTAACCCTGGTTGGTTCATCTATTCAGCACCCTTCTCAACATGTTATTTCTTTTGCTTCCAATTTACAGTCAAATGAAAAATCTGGAATTGCAGTCCCCCTCCTTGATCCATCTAGTCCTAGCTTTTTGTCTTAGGATGGAAGCATTTGATTGGGTTGCAACCCACAATTCCTCTTGTAGCTGTTTTCTTCTTTTTATCTCATCATCTTTCAGTTGTCTATCATCACCTTCTGTTTCTAGCTTGTTGAGCTCCACTTCTAATTTTTTAACCTTCTTGTGGATATCCCCAAATTAAGATTTATTCCAGATTTTAAGCGTATGTTTCAGACCCTTGATCTTTTCTTTTAATACATATCCCCCCACCCAATAGCCAAATTTGAATTCCACCCATCACAAACTATCTTCTTGAAGGATTTGTCTTGAAACCAACAATCCAGTACTCGAAATGGCTTCAGGCCCCAATCTACAAAAGTAGATCTCAATAAAATAGGACAGTGATCAGATAAGTTTCGATTCAATATAATATGAGTAGTGCACTGCCATTTGGCAAGCCATTCAGCTGATACTAACGCTCTATCCAATCTACTATTGGCAATCCCATTTGGTCTGTACCATGTAAATTTACGCCCGACATAGGGCACATCATCAATCTCTAGATCAGCAATCCAATCATTGAAGTCCTTCACCATGCTTGTATCTTGAACTCTCTGACAGATTCCCATTCTTTCATAAGGTCTTCTAATATTTTTAAAGTCACCTATTATACACCATAAACCCCCTAAGTTTGCATTTCTCAACTGTCTGATTTCTTCCCATAAATTCCTTTTCAAAGAAGCCTTGCATGGTGAATATAAATTCACAATTATAACTTTACTTCCATCTACTACCCATGTCCCTTCCAAGTATATAAACCCACCACCTAGCACCTTGTTCTCTAATTTAAACACCTCCTCACTCCAAATGCACAATAAGCCACCAGCTCTATTATTAGCCGGTAGAAATTCCCAAGTGACATCAGAATCTCCCCACAATGCTTGACATGCCTTAATATCAATAATTTCTTTTTCAGTCTCTTGCAAACATAACATATCCACCCTTTCTTTTACCACCAATTTTCTAATTGCAGTTCACTTAACCCCCCTTCCCTAATCCCCTTATGTTGTAAGATAAAATCTTCATTAATCACCTTCACTACTACCCAACCTCTGAACCTCACCCTTATCTCTTTCTTCCATGGTTGACATTTTGTTTACCACTTCTGCCTAATTAGAACAATCCCATCCCAATAATTTTGCTTACTCACAGTCGCTAGTTGCTTCTATTTTCCAATCACACTTTATAGGACTTGATGTTGACTTTAACACTTCAAAAAAATTATTTTCCAATTGTTTTTGTCATCCTAATCCACTATTTCCTTTAATCCACTGCCTCTCAACCTTGTTGGGGAATTTGCAGACATGGATTGTACTATAATAGTCTCTTTTCCTTTGTTAATGGGCCGCTGTTTGTAATTTCCAAGTTGAGAGTCATGTATTTTTATGGGCTCGGTGTCCTTTTTACACCCCTTATTTCTGATATATACCTTCCCCTAAAAATTAGGCCCAAATGTATTGTGGCCCAACTCCTTATTTTTATCTTCAGCTAAGCACTTGCTGGTGGGACCCACAATTGTACACTCAGCTTCTCTTTCCTCTATCCCTTCACATGACTCCAACCCCTTTACAGCAAAAATATCTTGCATGTTTGGGTCCAGCCCCATCTTGATGCTTCCACTGACATCGCTTCCTCCTTCCTTCTGTCTCACCTCCAAATCACTGCCCCTATCGTCTCGTCGTCTGCTATGACCCCTAGCTCTTGTCTAACTTCTTTGTTGTCGCTATCCACTGACAGTCTCGTATAGCTGGGAGACTGACGCTTGCCGAAAGCATCTCCAGCTTCACCAACTTTGCTGCCCCTTTTGTCAGGAGTCAGTTGACTATCCCATAGGTCCTGCTCATGGCTTTTACCATCGTGTTCAGCCCTGCTGCCGTCCAGCACTCCTTCCATCGCCAGAGTCTCCGCGACCCAGTCCTCCAATGAAAGGCTCAATTTTGAGATGCTATCGTCGAACGAAATCTCTTCTTATGACAACGTGTGTCTCCCCCTATTGCACTTGCATGGACTGTAGCATGTTTCCTTGACCATGTTGATAGTGTAGTTCGCGTCATTAATGGAAGCCACGACAGTGTTGTTGATTGTAGGTTACCAGGGTGTTTTAATAAGCACTCATACTCTGTCCAAACGACGGAGGTCATCGGTATCATCATCCAAGTCCACCATTTCCCCCACTCCTGCGACAACTTTTTTGATGCATTATGTATCCCACGCATGTAATGGCATTCCCCAACATAGAAACTAGGCCTCAAGTCTGGAGACCATTTTTGCAACATACAGAACATCGATAACCCATTTTCTTCTGCCTCCCTGCACATTTCTTCGGCTTTGGAATCACTAAGTCCCTTTAGTAACACCATATAATCACCCAATATTTGGGTTTAATATCCTCACCCCCATCCCATAGAAATTCTTCTTCCAATCTATCGAAAGCTGTCAATTTCCTAAGCCTGCCAACCCATGCCTCACAGCACCACTTCCTGCTTCCCATGGGAATGGATAATTGGATGGTTGAATGGGATGGTGTACTCCTCGCTTGTACATGCGCCGTGGGCCACCTCCTCTTCGCCGTGTGGGTGGTCTTCGCAAGAGCCTTTGTGTATGATTGACGAAAATGAAAATGTCTGTGAGCGTCGCCATACATACCAGATTGTACGATAGTAACTTTCTCTTTGTCTTTATTCTTATATGTCAATTTGTCTCCTCCTCCCTCTCTTCTGTATTGATCATTCATGTTTGTTTTCTCTACCATCTTCCTTTCCCTGTCGTGTTTGGGCAGATTCACATGTAACTTAAGTCTGCCAACAATCAGGTTATCTAACTGTCTTTCAAGTTTCCTAACGTCTTTAACCCCTTTTAATCTCAAAAAACAATACCTTCTTCCGTTCCTATTTCTATTTTTCGCACTGAAGATCTCCCTAACATCTCCCTGTAACACCCCGTATGCATCCGGTGTATTAACATATATTTTATCAGATAAGCGCAGTAATTACTTACTCAATTAATAAAACTATCGGAAGCGTTTCGAAACCATATCTCTTGATTCATTATGTATGGTTCTCATCATAAACATAAGCCAGTCTCATAGATCCCAAGCAACATAAACAACGACATATGCATAAGCAATATCTCTACAGATATATCAGGAGCAAACAACTGGTATATACATATATATATATATATACACACATCATCTCAACCACCACTGTGGCGATACAAAAGAATAGGCATCCAAGTGCTCTGATCTCAAAGATCAATTCCTCACACAAGGGCATACAATAACCAACAGTGTTTATACATCATAAACATAAACATCACATGTGCACACACACATCTTCCCTGAACCAGGGGCACAAAATACATCAACAAAACCAATGAGCCACCAAGCTCTCAAAATGCTGCTAAGCAGCTGTACAGGAACTGTCTCTACTAGGGCCTCTTGCCCTGAGACTTGTCATCTCTGCCAGATGAGTCACCTGCAAAAACATAATCCCTACATAGGGTGAGATACATATCTCAGTAAGCTCAGTACTCTTGAAGGCTTCTCCTCTTCCCTGGCTCACTTCCATGATACACAACATCAAAGGCATCACAATCACTAGCCTTCCGGCCCTCACAACAATACACAACTATCATCTAGCTCTAATGTATATCCACAGTACTACGCCCGCCACAAGATGCATCATCATCAACAGCTGGGACTCTCAGTCCCCAGTGTGAGACCGGAACTCACACTCGTGCCATCCCATCGGGAGCTACCCCTTACGCATGGACGCAAGTATATGGCACCTCCGAGAATAGGCTTTAACCGCGACGAAACCACCTATCTCTTGGTCTTAAGGGATCATCATCACCCTTTACGTGAGCAAACCAAACTAGCAAGTGCGCTCTTCTCCTAGGAAGGTCGGTCCATCTCTATCTAACTGGCCAGAAGATCTATCCGAAAGGCAACCATACACACAAAGCATAGAAGCATACATACATATCATCATGAGAAAACTCTAACAATCAATCCAATGCACATGCATCATGTATACAACCATCACTCCCTCAGAGTATAGTGGAACACAAGCAGTGGGAAACACTTCCCAAGAGCAAAGAGCTTACCTGGCAACGCAGTGCTCTGCTGTCCAATCCCAAACTGTGGGCTACGCCATTGACACCCTCGGTGTCATGCCCTATACAAAGGCACACAAGCAAGAATCAAAATTGACCTCTGCAGTAGAAAAATCTGCTAAAAACAGAGTATAACAGCCTATTATAACTCTGCACCACAATTTCTAGGAGTCTCCAAAAATAGCACGAAAATTCCAGAATAGACCTAACTCTCTTAGCTTTCAAATGGCACCGGTTTCATACCATTTGAACACCGATAGCTCCTACTATGGACAAAACACCAGAACTGACCAAATAGGTGTTTTTGGCTGTCATGAACATGCATGCATGATTTATGCATGAAACACCATTTCAACTTAAAATCAACTTCTACACACTCCAAAACTGTCTCACCCTTTTAAAACTCAACATTCATCAATCTCACTCCAAACCCTAACCTTAACCTCAAGAATCAAAGAGAAATAGGAGGATATTACAAACCTTAGAGTTCAATAGACCAAATAGGAGGGTGGACCAGCTCTCTATAGCTTCTTATCGCGGTCCAGCGGCATCGAACGAAAGTGGGCAGATTCAATATCCACTATTTCCTCAAATCACTCAACACCAAAGCTCAAAAGCAACAAAGAACAAAGAAAATGGCTTTCTTCCTTGCTTGCTTCGTGATTTCAGCCACTAATCACGTGGAAGTGGCTAGAAGAGAGCTTGGGAGTGGAGAAGAAACCAGAGAAGAAGAAACAGGCAGAAAACGTGATCTGCTGGTTTTTAACATGAAACCAGGGGTGCGTCTAGCAATTACTAACTGCACCCATACCTCCGACAAAGACCAAATTGTCCTTCCTTTTGTTAATCCGTTTAATTATGCAAATATCACCAAAATTACCTTAATTAAATTTAGTGATATTACACTCCCAATTTCTTAAACTCGACCCACAAGTCTCTTTCCTCCATCTCCTCTGGAAATCGTGTGAAGTAGAAGGATGATACGTCCATCGCATCCCTCCAAACTAATTTGAATTTTGCATTAAGGATCTTCTATGCTTTCACTATCACTCACTGATGGTATATTGATATTTTTAGATAGGAAGCACAGGGACCTTGACCATGGTGCACATCTCCTTTTATAACCTCTTCCCATCAAAAAGATTTTTTTTATATGCATAATGCACGGGCTTAGTTGCTAAAAAGCTGAGATAAGATTAGCTGATAAGATTAGCAACAACTTATTCCTAAAAGGTAAGGGATAAGATTAGCAACAACTTAATCCTAAGTAGATAAGGTGAGTGGACCACCTTATGTGGTTTTGACTTAATCAATCAATAGAAAATAAACCAACATTCCTTCCCACCTCTCTATTCTCCATGAAGCCTCCTCCTTCGATGACAACAAAATCTACCGCCTCTCTTCCCATTCTCTAACAACTGCTCATATGTCGTCGTCACACCCACAAGCCTATTTGCATTTGTGCTGGCTAACAAAGTTGCATTTACCAGCCCAAAGGAGCATTCGTTCGTTCCCTTCCCTTTCCTAATTTCTTGTTCCATTTCTCTACAGTTGAAAAAGGACATGGGCTCAACCCGGTCTCTCGGGTACAACCCTGACGTAGATGCCAAGTCCATCAACAGGAACGAGATGGTGACGAAACCTTGGTGAACCACCGTGACGACATTGCCACTACATGTTCCCTTTTCAGCGTCGTCTATCTATCTCTGCTTCTCTTTGATGTTTGTCCCTCTATCACTTGCAAACGAATCTAGATATGAATCTAGGTCATGGGTTAAGTACAAGAGCAATAACCATCGCAATGAGAAATAGATCTAGGCAAGGCGCCAATGGTTTCAACTGTTCGGGTATGAATCTCACAACGACATTGGCAGCTCCAAGTTTCTCTCTATGCTCCTCTTGTGGTGAAAATGCCTAAACCTGTTACAGATGCAAGATTTCCAGAGCAATGGTGTTGATGTGGATCTATCCATGCATCGACCCCTCATGGCAAAAGTCATGGCAGGGGAAAGGAAAAAAAAAAAAAAGCTAAAGAGATTGCTAGAGAATAGAAGAGAGAGACAAGGTGGAGGTGAGGAAGGAAAAAAACACTTTCGCCAACCTACAATGACAAAGGTGGTTGGGAGAGTTGACAAGGATTGAGAGATTTAATGTAAACAAATCTATCTATATTAACAATATTGATCTAATGCTTAAAAATTATGATTCATTATGGACTTACCAAGTGGTCCACCCTAGAAATGGTCATATATATATATATATATATATATATAATAAAGTTGACTTTCATTAAAAGTCAAACTTTATACATTTTAGATATATTTTTTAAAATTCTAATTGTATACTTTTGGACATTATTTTTGAAATTTTATAGTTTTATTTTCAGAATTATACACTGGCAATTACCAATTATATAGTTTTGTTACTTTGTCTTTCTCTCCTTTCACGCTTTCTAATTACACTAGTCACTTTTGTGTAACATAGTTGTTCTTTTGGTATGTCTTCTCCACTGTTCTATTGAGCTTTTCCACTTCCTCCTTTTCACACACCTCTTTTCCACTTTCTCCTTTTCACACACCTCCGAGGGAGCAACCTGAACGATGACGTTTTGCCTCATGTATTCTTGCTGAATCCTTATCTATAGGCCCCTATTGAGAAAGTTTGTGGCCTAATATAAATTATCAATCCTTATATCTTAGTTTTGAGTCCCAAAATTACTTACAAAAAAGGTTATAATGAAATAAATTATTCTAATATTTCACTCAATAGATAAGATGATTAATCATCATTTTGAATCTATCTTAAAACATTGTTGATCTTACATAGAATTTGATCTATTCTAATTTTGAAAAACTTCTTTTGAGTTACAAGTATTGTTAATAATGTTTCCTATACCTATTTTTTATAATTGGACCAGTAATTGAACAAGGTATTGATTTAAGGTTTAATGGTCTAACTATGGTTAAATAGAATCAAATTGGTAATAATTAAAATTTTATTTTAATATTATATTTTAAATTATAAATTATTAAATTTTATTTTGAGTTTCTAATAAATTTTTTCTTTGTTGTAGGTCCCTGATAAAACAAAATTTTCATTTTATCCTTGTTATTAGGATTCATCAGTAGTTCTTACATTTAAATTAAAAAGAAAAAACTTGTTGCGATTTTAAAATCACTAATATTCATTTTAAAATTTAAATTACAATTTTTTGCAGTTAAAAATCATCGTCAAGTAAACAAGAAAAATAGATCTGGATCTAAAATCGCCACAATTTTTTAAAGAAAATTTAATAGTCACCTCAATACTTGACTGACAAATCCTTAATGAAGAAAAAAATTATTAAAGTCTCAAAACAAACTTTGTGATTTGTTAAAAACCTAAAACATATTTTTGCCTAGTATAAATTTTAGGAAATTAGAACATAGAAACTTGTAAATTAACATAGACTATATATGTTTCAAGGATAAATAAAATTTTAGTACTATCGAATTTCAGATTAAGTTTTAGTTTTTATAATTTTTTTTACCCATTTCTAATCTTTTAATGCTCATAATCACTGACTATGTATATGGTAATTTTTACCCTTTTCTTGCCCATTTTCAGTCGTGCATGACTAATAATGAACAATAAAAAAAAAAACAAAAAATGGAGAATTTTTTTATAGGGATTTAAAATATGATTTTTGACATCGATCAGAAACTTATTTAATCCAATATAAGATAAAAATTAATAATAGTTGACGAAATAAATGATATTTTTGATTTCCTGTCTTTATTTATGGCCTAACTTTAAGATTTATAATTTAAACCCCTAATATAAATTTTGACACGTCAGAGTCCATAAACTTTTTCTCCATTATCAGTATTAGTGTCATTAATAATTTAATAACTTGTGATGTGGTCAGGAATTTGGATAGGATAACCACGTATAATTTCAAATTTTTTATTAAGATGAAATAAAAGTTAAATGTCTATTTTTATAAATAAAAAATTTAATTAAAGTATTAATAATAAAAACTTTTTGTACACTATCATATAACTAAAAATTGCAATTGATGATAAAATCAAAACTTGCTTTATCAAGCATCTCTTTGGTTTGGACTTTAATATGGAAAATAAAAACAAATACAGCAAATCAAAAAGTATCCTAAAATATATGTTTTCAGTCGAGTAACTATCGTGTAACAAATAGCAAGATTTTATATACGCAGCTGTGTTTTACCTCATGATGCACAAGCTGTTTAGGTTTCGCATTCAGCCAGAATATTCTTTGCATTTCACTTTCATATGCTCTCATAAACAGAAATTTCAATGTTTCAACATCTGAGAATGATCAATGTCTCCACATCATAAACGCGAAAAGGAAAACGACAGTCAATAGCATCCCTGCATATTTGATCCATTGGTCCACTCGGTTTCGTCTCTCAATTAGCCTCAAAACAGAGTTTGATATCCCCACTGTGTTGAGGATGTCCAATGCTTTTCGATGTGCACTCTGCACCAAAATATACGTTCAAATGAAAATGTATATCAACAACAATATGACGGGGATTAATAATGTTTCACTAATTATCACTACTGTAAAGATTCTTAGGAATTAAAAACCATTACCAAAAACCAATCCGGGTATAATATACGTTAAAATAGAAAACAACACCAAAATGGTAAAAAATTACATTTCCTTTTCAACGAAAGAATAAAAAGGATAATGAAAAGCATCATAACAAACTAAGCTTCATGCCAATGCTCAATGCATGAAACATAATAGTAAAAAAATAAAAGGCTTAATTTCAAGTACACACTCTCATGGTATTGCCCAAAAAGAAATTTTCAAGTGCAATGAACTTGATCTAAATGGAAGTAGCAAGAATTTTCAAAATTTAATGGAAAAATGGACAGGAAAATGTTAGCTTCTGAAACAGAAAATAGAATAAAATGAACAAGAAATAGACAGAAAGCAGAGATTTTTCATAATTATATCTAATGTAACTAATGACCTAGTGGACATGTTTAAGACGTCAACTTCTGGAAACAGAAAACGATGTGAAAAGAACTCGAAATAGAGACAGAAAGCAGAAATTTTACATAATAAATCTAATATAACTAATGACCAGCTGCCTCCTGGTCTGCAGCAATTTAAGCAATTACCTTCAAGCGTTCTCTTTGGCCATGTATTGAAGAAAGGATGGCCTCCCCAAGTGCATTTGCATTTTCCAATTCCCGGGAAGAAGAGCGAACTGACTGTAATGCTTGTGCCTCCTCATCATAAATTCTCAAAACATGAGCAGAATCCCCATTCTAGCAATTTGAAATGAAAATTGTTAGCAAAAATATAAAATAAAAAAGCCATTAAACTAGAGCATGGTAGCAACAGCATACAGCTCGTCCCAAGAGTTCTGCTCTCTCCTTAGCTTCTCTCATTCGTTTTTGATTCCATAAGTTATATTTATCCAGACTTGCTCTCAGTGATTCAGCCTCTTCAGCTATTTGTTCCACTTTTCTGTACAAGAGAACATAACACCATTTATAAAAATATTTAACTAGAATACTGCAAACCCATTAACAGAACCCATGATATATAGCATATAACCATATATAAATATAAACAAGAAACAAATGAAAAAATTGATTTTTTGTTTTATAGAAATGAAAAATAGCATAGGATATAGTTATGTGTGAACCCATTTTACATAATATGACTAACCCAAATAACTGAGACAGTTAAGAGAACCTGCCCACAAGGTTTTGTTGAGGACTCCAAAATTCTGGAGCTACAATAGATCTTAACTAGGATCAAAGAACATCACTTTGACAAAGTTCAAGGAAAAGAATCAGGATATAACTTATAGTCCAAAAGATTGAGATGATTTAAAGTAGAATATGGTTTAGTTTAACTCAAATGGATAGGGCGAAATAAGTGAATATGGTTTAGTGTTCAACTGGTAGGGGAGCATGAAACATAGTTAATATTATAGTGTACCTTAGCTGTCGGATTTATTTAGAAGAAAGGAGGTATAGGAGTATTCAACTCCATTGTATTGTATTTTACTGTTTTTCCCTTTCTGCTCTCCTTAGTTAACTAACCCTTTAGGTTAGTTATCAGTCTGTTACTTAACTACACAACAGCTGTCATGTCATGACAGCTGTTGTTTGTTAAGTTAGTTAGGCAGTTGGTCTAACTATATATACCTGAACACTGTATTGAACCTTTGGGTTTTTCTTTCAATAACAGGAACTCTTAACAGAGTTTTATCTCAACCTCAATTCTCTCTTTCTCTGTCATGACAGCTGTTGTTTGTTAAGTTAGTTAGGCAGTTGGTCTAACTATATATACCTGAACACTGTATTGAACCTTTGGGTTTTTCTTTCAATAACAGAAACTCTTAACAAAGTTTTATCTCAACCTCAATTCTCTCTTTCTCTCTCTCTCTTCTCCTCTAAGATTCATTTAGGAGGAAGTTGTTTAGAAATGTAACAAAGATTTTCAAAAAAAATAATTATGTAGATGTTCTTATTGCTTAATGAACACTGTTGTAACAAAATGAAGAGGCTGGGGAAAAAGCTAACAAGCTGCACACACATTTCACTCATGTTCTCATTATTTCTAACTATGATAAATTGACAAATCCTGATTGCTAGCATATATCTGAGTAAAATTTATAAACTAATAGTTTCGCTTCCCCAAAAGTACTCACCCTTGTAAACCGCTAAATAGATGAAACTTTTTCTACTTGATATTAATACTCCCAATAAAGCTCTAGAAACATGCATACATCAATTATCAACATATGCAAGGTCTAGCTTTGACAGCAGATTCAAGAATTTACAAAACATATATATCTATCACAAATAGAAATCACATAAAATCTAACATGCCAAACACTTTACTGAAATCCACTACAACATTCCATTAAAAAACAACAAAAAAAAAAAAATACTGAAAAAGCACTTTGGAAACATAAATGAATCAGCAGCAACAACAACAAAGCCTTGTCTGACTACGTGAAATCGGCTGCATGGATCACATAAATGAATCAGCATGAAACAAAAATTCCCTAAACTCCATCAATTGAAAAAACACACATTCACCCTAAGCCAACAAAATTAATTAACCACATCATGCACCGAATTTATCTCAAGACACACTGAACGCTTTCAACTTTGTTCCTACATTTCGAATCATCAAAATCAGCAGTCCGTCACACAACGCAAATCAACACACAATTTAAAAGCGCAATTCCAAACTCCAATAGTAATTCCGCATTGAATTTGAATTATTGTTATGATTCAATTCACAAATGAAATCGTTAACATTCTTCCAAAATTTAATAAGTGCAATTCCGAACTCCCAACAATCACAACGCGAATCAACACGCACAAAACCACCGAAGCAATTTCATCAGAAACACACGATTATCCTAATTGAAACAACCGATTCAACGAGATCCAGATCCGAATCGAATACCTTTTCCATAGATCGCGCTGAGGTTTTGCGGCGATGGATCGCCAGAGTCGGTCCATCTCGACGCAGAGGGATTGGATCTGTGTGATGTCCTTTTTCACGGCGAACGACAGCTCGGAGTCGGCGCCGGAGACGGCGGCAGCGCCTGCGGCAGAATACTCGAGGCGTTCGAGACGTTCGAGGCCGTCACGAGACCTAAGAAGGAGCTTCTTCGCGGATTGGTGAATCTCCGAGAGCGTTCCTCCACCTCCTTCCATGGCGGTGACGGTGATGGTGACGGTAACGATAACGGTGGCTTCTGAGAATTTCTCAGAGAGAGAGAGAAAACGTTTCAAGGTCACCGGAATAAAGCAAAATGAACCGTTGGTGCGTTGTAATATTTTTTGTTATTAATTTAAGAAACTAACGAAAACATTTTTTTTTATTGTAGTTGTATTTATTACCTTAAATTTGATAGATTATAACCATGTATTAACATGTATATTAATTTTAGTTTGTTATTTTCTGATTATATGACTATATTTTCTCTTATTTCTTTTATCAAGTGTTTGCTTGAAAACTATTTTAAAACTGTAATATATTTACTAGATTATCAAACTTAATTTTATTAAAATTTATTTGTTTTTAGTTGATCACTCTCTCTCTATATATATTTAAATTATGATAAACTTTTTATTCTATAAATTCATTATTTTTTATTAACATATTATTCAATTTTTCTTTCTAATATGATTGATGTTATTTAAAAAATTATATATTGAATCTTTTTGTTAAAGTGACATTTTTTTCTTGAAAAATGTGAACCTTTTAATTTATATAAAAGATATTTTCATTGGTAGCCTAAAATTTGTGTTTTAGTTGTTTTATATTTGGACAGATCATATTCTTTAATTTTAGTTATAAAAAAGAACATCTGGAAGAGACTAAAGATTGACAATAAAAAGGGAAAATCTTTATCTAACATTGATCAATAAAATCACTTAAAAAAATTGATGAATAAAAATAAACACGAAGTGAAAATTAGGTGAAAGAAATTATAAGGACTTAGACGAAGAACCTAAAATACCAATATTGTGCTATAATTGATAAATCCCATAAAATCTATATTGTGAGGAGGGTGAAAATAAAATCCTTCAAACTTTCAGTGTCATCAATGGGAGGGCAAATCCTTTCCCAACATCCAGCTGATATCCACACTTGCATTGCTACTAAAGAAGGCATGCCAAACATATTTAGGATTAGAATCACACATAGGACAATTTTAGTTGGTATTGAACTCCTTTCAAAATCAAGCGAGTTCTAGTGAGAGGCAATCCCGTAGCAATCTCCAAAGGAAGATTTTTATTCTTTGGGGCACATTAAGGGACCAAATACGATGCCAATCACCACTCTTCCTCAAATTTGTGTTGTCTGTTAAATCCTCCATAGCATGATAATATGCGGATCTCACTGAATATTTACTATCCCTGGCAAAATTCCAGATTAGTGCATCATTTTGGTATGTGGAATAAATAGGCATGGAGTGAATTTCAACATGTCTTTCATTGAAGATGGATTCAGTGATTTCGTGACGCCAAGAATTAGTAGTAGGGTCTATAAGCTCACAAACTTTGAGATCTTCCAAGCCTACAATGGGTTGAGTTTGAATATAGGGACTGTCATCTGTTCCTAGCCATGGATCATGCCAAACATTAATATTTTGACGATTGCCTAAACACCATCTTAAGCCATATTTAACCAGAACCCGTGAAGCATAAATGCTACCCCATGAAAAGCAAGGATTGTTACCCAATCTAGCTTGTAGAAAATTCCCTGTAGGAAAGTGGCTTTGAGCAGTCTTGAAATAATAATAGCAAGATGGTCAGAATGGAGTTTCCAACCTTGTCTCCCTAGCATGACCAAATTGAAGCCATAAAGATGATGAAAACCAAGTTCTCCATGTTCTTTTCTCATAGACATCTAGTCCCAATTGAGCCAATTAATTCCTTTCACTAAGTTATTTTTAGATCCCCATCAGGAGAAATTTAACATTTTCTGAATCTCATCTCCTAAGGATTGGCAAAAGAAAAGTGCTTATGCAGTAGGAAATAATTGCTTGAGCCACAAACTTGATTAGTACTTCTTTACCTGCTTGAGATAGATTCCTACTTGACCAGTGACTTGTCTTCTTCCATATCCTATCCCATACATAGTTAAAAATGTATTTCTTCTTTCTTTCAATCATGGATGGAAATCCCAGATATTTACTAGTTCCCAAGCGTTCAGAAACACCTATGAATTTTGGAAATATTTTCCTTGACATCTTGGGGTGTGTTATTGCTGAAGAAGATTTATAACTTTTGAAAGTTGACTGCAAGTCTGGATGATTTTTCAAAGTGGGATAAAATACCCTATAAGGTCTCAACTTCCTTATTCACAGTGTAATGATCTGTAGTCTGTAGTCGTTACATGGAATAAACTAACTTTAGTCGAAGATTTTCTTTTAATTCATTTAAAACTCTTTTATTAATTTATTTGCGAAAATGCTTGTAAACTTTTTGCGTTTCAAAAGTCAAAAACTATAACCTAGCATATCAAGATAAAACATCATAAATTCAAATCTTTCAATACGTATATATAAACATGAACTATACTATAAGGATAAACTACATAAACTCTAAGTTGGTATACACTATACATAAATTAAAAAAAGAAACAAAAACAAAACGAGTCCTCACGTCCAAATATGCATATCCATGAAGTCTTCGAAGACACGGGGCCACCTCTTAGCTATTTGCTCACCACACACATCAGATACAAGATCATCACATGCACGAACCACAAGTACAACGTAAGGGTAAGCTTACAAAAAACAAGCATGCTAAAAAGGGATACAACATAATAGGTAAGGCATGATCCACTATAATCACATATATAACATAATATGTAGAAATCATACATAAGCCATAAATATTAGAATTTACATAACAAAACATATCATAATCATCTCACAATAATCATCAGTTCATTAACCATCACATCAAGATCCAATCATCATCACCACGATCATCATTATTAATCAATCATCATCACTATGATTTATCCATCAAACATCATCATCACCAGTCCATCAATCATCAACACTAAAGACAGACTTGACTCTATGGAGATTTCACCTTTTGAGCGATTAACCCAAGTACATCCCTTAATATAGTCACACCTTGACCATTCAAAACGGATTAACCCTACAGAGGAAGTGTGATTTTATTCAAAACGGATGAGGGTGGGTAGTGACTTACCTCAGTAAGACTTGCAAAGACCTTAGCCTATCTAGGTATTTGCCCAACCATCCATTCTGTAGACCCATTCCCATTAGCTACCATCGACAACCTCCATCACTAGATTATGGAACCACCAAACACTCCCAACTTATGTGCCTACTCACAACAACGACTAAAATTAGATTCCTTGAGAGTTTTAGGTATGACAAATCCGTACCCACCATCTCAGTCATGGTCGGTCTTAAGTTTTCAAGTTTCACCATCAACAACGATCCATCCCATAAACATTGAAAAGTCACTAAGCCTCTTGGGAAGTAGTTTTCACCACTTCGACATGCTTTTCAAAGTCAAAACCTATGGGATATACTTGGGAAGATACCTCACTAGGCAAAACTGTCGGGTCACTTTAGTGAGGCGGAGTTTTGGCGTTGAACTCACCCTCCGAAGTATACCATTTTCATTTCAACAAAAACCTTCCTCAAAGGCCAAAACTAACTCTTCCAACACGTATGGGTGGTTACAAGACAAGATTGTTATCAATTATCATCAATCTTATCAATATCATCACATTCACCTCATCAAACAATGTTCCTATTATCATCATCTCATCATTAAGAAATCAACCAACTCAACTCAACACATCATCATTCAATATAATCATCTCATCATCAATATAATTCATTTCATCAATAATAAGAGCACAGATCAATAAAATCATATAATTATACATCACTATACCACTATAACATCTTTTGACTTCATGTTTAAGGTTATCAAAACATCTCATAAGTTTTGGGTTACTATCTCCTTCATTTTCTAACATGCGTTTATGACCTCCATAGCTTATAAACATATAAATATAGATATACTAACCAATCAAGTTGTTTCTTGTCTCATTTGAAATATGAGAAGATTATCTCCAACTTTTATATTACCCAAAGACCTAGTTTGGAATAATAATATGCTTAAAATTATAATCTATATGAAAATTTTACTTATTACTGACAACTTAACCTTTGGCCACTAATTTAATCTTTTATAGATCTATATACAATATTTTTAAGTGAAACCAAATCCATTAGTTATCTAATATCCAGAGCTACGACTTTCATAAGGACAACTTTTCCAAATTAGTTCTCAATAACCCAATTTTGGACTCTACAAGGCTGCACTTAAGCGTAGGGTAATGCGTGCTTAAGTGCTAGTCCCTTTTTCTACCTTTTTGTTAACTCGTGCTTAAGCGTGACCAAGAGTACGCTTAAGTGACCAGTTACAGTGGCCAACTCCCCAATCACCCTTAAGCATCACTCTAGGCTTAAGTGCGATTGACCTACAAGTTCACATTTTTACTGTCAAATCTCGTCTAATGGACCTCAATATGAATTCCAACTCAAATCTTTCAATGTTCAACAATAATCAACAAAGAAAACACACTTTAACAACTCAAAACAATGATTAAACACATGAAAATAAAGATTAAAGATAATTTAAACTTCCCTTACCTATCAAGCTCAAGGATCTAACTTTGAGAAGAAAGAAGGAAAAAAGGAGGAGACTTTGGATTCAAAATAGAAGATTTATCCCACTCACATAGCAACTGCACATCATCTATACCTCCCAAACCCCGAAAAACAACAGAAGCCACATCAAAACCATGAAAATGAATACTTCTATGAACATTCAATAATGCTCATGGAGGGAAAACGAAAATGGAAGATGAGTTGGAAAAGAAAAGGGTTCCTTGCCATTGAACAAGCCCTCAAACTCAACAAAGGTACTACTACAAGGTCCCTTAAGCAATGAAATTCAAGGTCTCAAGCTCTCAAATGGAGTGTTGTCATGGAGAGGAAGGAGAGAGTGGAATGTGAGTGTTTTAAGTGTTGTGGTTCAACTTTGAATTAATAGTGTTGAGTTTATGACTTTTCCTCTTCTTTCTATTAACATCCCATCACTTCTTAAGCCCACCTACTTTGTTCTCATCTCTCAAGGTCCATTTATCCAAGCCTAAAAACTCTAAAATTTACTATTCACACCTAAAACAAGGTTTTCACATGTGTAATCATAAATATATATACAAAAATCACAAACCATCACCTCATAATTAATTGTAAACACTTTAATTAAATTTAATTACTCTTGCAATCTAATTAAAATACTTAATTAAATATTATGAAAATCACAGTATTACACACAGCTCTACAAAATAATAAGCACTCATCAGTGAATAACAAGTGTCAGAGGAGTAGGACTCCTCTACGCACTTTTATACCATGAATGTCACCACGATCTTCTGCTTTCCTCAATAAAGATGAGAGACCTTCCATCCAAAGAATGAACAGATAAGGGGTCCCCTTGTGTAAGGCCCCTTTATGGTGTAATAGGACCAACACCATCACCATTTATTAGAACATTGTAATTCATATATTTTATGCATATTCTTATGCAACTAGCCCATTGAGGGTCGAAGCCCAATTTCATTAAGATAGCAACAAGGAAATTCCACTCCAATTTATCAAACACCTTACTAATATCAATCTTTAAGGCTAATTATCCATTTTCTATTTGAGTTTTGCACTTCATATGATGCACCGTTTCAATAGCCACTATGACATTGTCAAGGATGGATCTACCCTTTATAAAAGCAGATTGTCCCTATGAAATAAATTTTGAGAAGATGAACTTCAATCTAATAGCAAGGACTTTTGAAACAATCTTGTATAAGACATTACAAAGAGATATAGGTCTCAGATCAAGCATGTTATATATATATATATATATAGAGAGAGAGAGAGAGAGAGAGGACGTATCTGAAAACAATAGGAATACACACAATAACCAAGAGGAGGTGAATTGGTTATTGCTTGGCCTTTTAAAATCTTTAGAAAATCAAAGTTAATGGATCTTAATCACAATTGAATTAAGAATGCTTCTAATCAATCAAACCACTTGGTCCAAGAAAACAATTGCAAAAACTTAACTTGTTGAATAATAAAGAATTCACCAAGAATCACAGATCAAGATAGTTATAAGAGATTAAAGAATAGAGAACAACACAAGAATTTGTATTGGTTCACTTTTCAAGAGAAGCTACATCCAGTTCTTCTAATTAATACTAGATTAGAGTTCCACTATTCACAAATTTCAGTTCTTACAAACTTTACAACAATCACCCTTTATCAAACCTAGATAAAGAACAAAAATCTAAAACACTATTAGAATCCTAGTAATTAAGACATAGAGAACCATTCTCTATTCTTTCCCTCCAGAGAAACCCTCTCTAGAAAAAGTTTCAAGAAAACTTTGTAATAGTTATAAATAACCAAAAAAATTCATAAATGAATTTACAACAAGAGTAATTGAGAGAGACAACTTGATCATCTAATGAATATGAATGAATATGATTCACCAATCAGAGTTGAAATGAAAAACAAGTTTCAGAACTTTCTCTCCAAAAGCTTCTTTGTAATTTTGCCCAAGAAATCATTCAATACATCATGAAGATTTAAAAGTGTGGGACATGAACTTTAGAACTCAGAGTATCCTTTCTTAATTTCAGAAGGCTTATGAAAACTTTGAAAATTTCATAGTCAAGTGTTGTATCTTTCAGAAAAATCACAAGCTATTTATAACCAACTTCTGTAACTGAATGTAATCGATTAAATCGCGAAAGTAACCGATTAATTTAACTCATGTAATCGATTAAACTTTCATATAATCGATTAAAGTGTTCTTAGCACAATCTGAAAAAGTTTTACGAACAATGTAATCGATTAAAACGAGTTGTAATCATTAAATTAGTCATGCTTAGTTTTGAAACAAGCCTATGTAATCGATTATGATTTAGTGGAAATCGATTAAGGTAGTCATGCATGTTATGCGTTTTGTGTTGTGTAATCGATTATGATATGTTTATAATTGATTAAAGTGTTCATCATTGCTTTGTAATAGATTAAACAAACTGGTAATCGATTAAAGCAGTCACATTTTATTTTTCCAAAATCTTAACCATGAGAAATCAATTTTGTTATGGAAACATGAAAACCTTTATGCTTTAATAAAATCATGTATGCTTGTCAATAATTATGTTTATGTAATGCAAGGATCATAAGATTAGCCTCTTAACCATTAAACAAATTACAAAAGCTTTGACATGTGAAAAGCTAAAATTTTTCTTCTAAGGCACAAGCTTCATTTCTTCTAAGGCACAAGCTTCATCCTTGACTTGATCATCTTCCAGCTCACCCTATATCCAACAGTATCATATGAGAATAATCATTTTATGTGAGAATGTGAATGACTAATCTCAATCGTTAGATTAAAATGAAAGGTCAAGATTAAAACATTTTAAATTCAATTTAAAACTTCATTTAACCATAAAATCTTCATAAGATTTACCAAACAGAATCAAATATCTTAAAGATTTAATCTATAATATCTTAAAATATCTCAAACCTATCATCGCCACCATAACTGTCATGACCGTCATCGCAACCACCACCATGATCGTCAATTGTCACCGTCACTACCAACATGATTGTTGTCATAGTCATCACCACTACTTCTACTATGATCATCGTCATGATCATCATTGTCGCCACCAATATGGTTTTCGCCTTCGCCATTGACAACAGCGGCTACAACGACAATCATGTTGGTCACGACGGTGATCATGGTGGCGATAATAGTGGTGACACCGATGGTGGTGATTGTGGTAACAATTTTAACGTAAATTAAATTTTTAAGATATTTGATTTTTTGTTTGGTAAATCTTATGAAAATTTTATGATTAAAAGAAGTTTTAATTTGAATTTAAAATATTTTAATTTTGCCATTCCATTTTCATTTAACGGTGAGATTAGTCATTCTCATTCTTATATAAGATAATCATTCTCATATAATACGTCTTTTATATATATATATATATATATATATATATATATATATATATATATATAATTAGACCATGTTTTTAAAATACAATGGATAAATAAGAATTATTTTATATGTTAAGTAGGATAGTAATTCAAATAATTATAGTGAAATAGTATTTCAATCAATTTAAACTTTGAGTTCCCAACTATAATAAAAAACTTTAAACAAAATATTTATGAAATGATTTTTTCAACAATATATTTTTAAAATAAATTCATAATTCAAGTGACGTGTATCATTCATATATATATATATATTGGTTTCTAAAAAATGATATAAAACATTTTAATTTTAAAAAAAAATTGTGTCAAGTTTTAAATTCGTCATCTATAACATTTGTCCCTCTTACAAACCTTTATCCCTAATAAAACCTATTTCAAGAGAATGTTGATTTGTTTTTACATTCTTTTTCCTTACAAATTTTACATTCATAATTGTTACCGTGTTCATCAATTAACTATTTTTTTCATGTTTTATATTATTTTAAATACTCGTAAATATGTATTTTTTTTTAATTTAACAA
>PYAF01005858.1:1605355-1616839 GCA_007407185.1 Glycine tomentella
AAAAAACAATAAATTAATAATAATGGATTTTTTATTAAAATAAATGTAAAAATATTTACACCATTGTATTAAACATTATTTATTCATTTTCGTACTTAGAATAATCAATTAATAAAATTCATATTGAAATTAATAATTAAACCCATTCAATTACTGACTGGTCTCAGATTACGTTAAACTCAATTACCTTAATTACATAAAAATTAAATGACCATATTTTCCTTAATTTAATTTGTGCAATTAATTTTCGATAGGCTACATTTCTCCCTTATTTTGTAGATTTTAATTGAATATTTAAATAAAGTATTTTAATTTGTTGTAGACTATAAATTAGAATGCAAACTAACATATCAATAATTTAATTTATTATTCAGTGGAAGATTTTTTTTTTAAAAAAGAACAAATCATTATACAGTTTTTTTTTATGGGAACAGACTCATTAATTCAATAGTAACTTGCTCAGCAATACAATCACGAATAGAAAGATAATGATGGTGACCAGCAGCAGAATTTGTCGTCCTAGCTAGCAAATGAGCGATCATCGCTTGTCTCCTAACAAACCAATCTTTCAATAATGACATCTTAAATGTCTAAATCCTTTAGCCATCTGATAGCTTCCCTGAGGGCTAAGGCTTCACCTTCATGCATGCACTTGGAAGTGAGAATATGCTACATATAATTATTTAATATTTTTATATTTTATTTTTTAATTTTATATTTTAAATTTATTACTTATATTTTTATATTTTTATATTTTATATTTTTTAATTTTATATATTTAAATTTACTATTATTAATTTTTATTTTTTTAAATAAATTATCTCCAGTAATCTAGAATCCTACTTCCACCACTGTTGTTGAAGCACTTGGGGCAGAGAGATGGTGTCCGGGGTAACATTGCTTGTTCTCCCATATCAGTGCATTCCTACAAGACCAAATGCTCCACATAACCATCAGAGCCATCACCAGGTCATGCTCCCTAAGATTGCGACAAAGAGAAAAATAAATTGAATCATGGATTCACAGTTATTATAGATTCCAGGAACTTTACTTTACTCCAGAGACCAGCAGAACTCCAAACATCAGTTGCAAACTGGCATCCTACTAACACGTGCCAGATATTTTAATAAAATGAATTTTTAAACTTTGTAAATTTAAATAAAAGTTTTGAACGATTGTATAATATAAATATTAATTTATATTTTTATAATCAATAAACTAAAACTTTAGATGCTTTTTAAATATATGCATATATATATATATAATATGTATTTGTAAATACTTATAAGTATATATATAAATTTACTAATATATATTCTTAAATATAATTTTTTTGGTGAATGAAAATGTCATTTATTCATTTCAGTCCTTAGTTAGCAAAATTACATATCAAATTAACAAACTTCAGTGCTATACTCAGATATCTTTGAGCACTTCTTACAGGATTTTATCATGGAAGTGGCCGGCTACGGTTTCGAAAAAAGGGATATTTATCCTTCATCTACTTGGATAAATAATCCAATTCATTGTATATCTAAGGCCTCAAGAAGATGATGGTGGTATATGGTTTCAGTTGTGTTATTGAATGACACGCCTAACTTTTTACTTCCTCTACTCCTTATTATAAAATCTAAATTAAAAGTGTATACCGATCCTTTCTATAATGTCCAATTAATATACAATTTCATATGCATTGATTATTTATTTTACAAAAATATCATTCATTGATATAGTTCTAAAATAACATGATAATAGAGAAACAGCTTATTAATGTTTATTACTTTTGTTTAAAGGGATAAGTTTAAAAAATTTACTAATTTAAGATAAATTTAATGCTCTCGATTAAATTAATCAAATTCTTATATCTGTATGAATTTATTAATTGAACCTTATAATAAGGATTGGAGGAAGTATATAGTAAAGATGATATAGATTTAATTTAACTTAATTTAATATTTACTTAATTTAATTTAATAAAAACATATACCTAGGTATTAAATTTTGTAATATTTCTTTCATCTAATATTATATTTGTAATAATTATTTTTTTAAATAAAAATACATTTAATGTTAGGAATAGGAATAGAATAAAAAACATTGTGTCGTGGCAATAGCCAATGCAATGTCCTGAAAGTAAAATTTTGACGGATCTCTGATATAATATGATATCTGGTTTTGCCCCCCAGGTTTTCATATCGTCATGTTTAAACTAGTGCACTCGAGGCCAAAATACTTTGGAGTTTCACAAACAATGCCGAGATAAATATAGAGAAAGGAAAGGGAGAAAATATGGAAAGTAGAGAAATTGTATTGGTGTATGAAGACTGGAAGCTACTACTGTTTAATATAGTGCATTTTGCCAATTCTGTCCGTTGGAGAAAAATTAAGAAAGAGTTTTAATCCTTTTAAAACCAAAATAAGGAGTTATAGAATGGCTAATAAAGTCACTGAATAACAAAACCAACGTACAAAAAAGTTGCCGATATATATGAATTAAACGTGTGCCAACCGATTCAACTTTTGAATAAGAGTTATATAGGAGATATTGAATTCACAGGAAATAATTCAATTGCCATTATTTTCTGAATTTAATATTTACCTTATAAAGGAAAGAAACTGAGAAGTTATATAAAAAAAAGGAAACCGAAAGATATTGCAAAAGGATTTAGAATTATTCTTAAACTTAATATCAAGTCTATAAATAAGTAATATTGTGCTATGAATGGTTCATCAAAACTCCATAATACTGAAAACAAAGTTGTATACGTATTCAAGATAAGATGGGAGAGAAGAAAGTCTTGGCTCTAGTCATGTTTGTTATGGCTTATGGTTTGGCAGCAACAACATTCACTGCATCTCAAATCCCTCCATCATGCAATGGGGATGAATCATTACTTACCTATTGTGGGCCTTATATGGGGAATATCCAACCCAATCCAACTTCTGATTGTTGCAAAGCAGCAACTTCTGTGTTTGACAAAGCCATGGCCACGGGTCAAGGTATAAGAGATCTTTGTAATTGCCTGCGGGTTGCTGGACCAGTTTTGAAGTTTCAAGAAGAAAAAATTAAAAGCCTTCCAGATGTTTGTGGGATTAAGCTTTCTTTTTCTATGCAGTTATGCATTAGGGCCTAATTAATGTCCCTTTCCCTAACCAAAAAAATAATTGATTTATGTATTTGTTTAGACGTACTGATGGTTATTGAATAAGAGAAAGCATAATTCATGATACAAGTAATCCAACCATGCTCATTGAGGTTGATTCAAGTGAAAGTTTGGAGAGTGTTTTAATTAATATTACATAATATAATTAAATATGGTTTTAGTTTTTGTTAAATGAGGTAATTTTGATTTTGGTCTTTCAATTATTCTTTGATTTTTATCCATCTGAAATTTGAAATTATTATTCTTGATCTTTGTAAGATGAGCCAAATTTAGTTTTGATAGCTTCTAAAAATATGTCATTAGTTTCTTTCATTTTAATTTTTTTTTATATCAATCTCACTTGCATTTTGTGACTACTGCTAACCCAAATAAATTTTACAGATGTAAATGTAGTGAAGTCTTATACTATATATTGCATTAACCTTACTTTCCTTCAAATTTTGAAATTATTGATTCTATGCCCCATTATTCCTTTATGCATGTTGTTGATATATAGATACTTTACTTATTTTAGGGTTCGACAAAAATTATCAGAGACATATTGACATGATATACGACATATCATATCTATTTATTTATATAATATATGTATAAGAATAGTTGATTTATATTATATGTAAAGGAAGCTAGCCGCTTTGTTAGTCGTTGGATCAAAATTTTAATTTGCCAACAATCATTGATTTGATATACTATATGTAACACAAGCTTGAAGTTTTGTCCGTTTGATCGAAATTCTAATTTGTCAAGAACCATTGATTTGATATATTATATGTAAAGTAAGGTTGAAGTTTTGTTAGCCATTGGATCGTATCTTCTATATATTACATGTAAAAGAAGCTTGAACTTCTGTGAGCCGTCGAATCAAATTTTTTAATTTGTAAAGAATCATTGATTTGATATACAAATTTGATGCTTTGTCACTTGTTTGGATCAAAATTATGATATGTCAACTGTTGATTTGATATACTATATGTGAAAAAAAAAACTTAAAATTTTGCTAGTCGTTGAATCAAAATTCTAATTTGTCAATAGTGATTGATTTGATACACTATATGTATAGACTTATATAATAATTTATTATTTAATTTCTATCACAAAATATTAATTTAAAAATATATAATAAATAAAATATTACTACTCATTACTATTATAATTAAAATTAATATTAATTTAGTATTTGAGATTTGAATAAATTTAATATGCTTTAACATTTTAGAATCAAAATTTGTAGACAAAATTCTTACATTTTCAAATAATAATAATAATATATAGACATATATAATTTATTATTTAATTTCTATTCTAACATTTTAATTTAAAAATTATAATAAATAAAATGTTACTATTTAATATTATCATGATTAAAATTCATATTTAATTTAGTATTCGAGATTTGAATAAATTTATATTAAAAAGTTATGAAATAATATCCTTCATTATTAGTTTTTAACAAAATTAAATGATTCCCAAAAAAGTTAAATAATAAAATTATCAGTTGTTAACAATTTAGGTTAAAACAACACAAAGTGAACGGACAAAATATTAATTAGAAACAAATTTATCGAAATTGAAGATCTTAAAAGAAAGGAATGCAAATCGGCCATAAAGTTAAGAAAAAGCCTTTTTTAAAATTCTTTAATTAACATTTAAACCATTTATATTGAAACAACTGTTTCAAAAGAAAATCTTACCACAATCATTTAAACTATTTAGCACTGCTGGAAAAAAAATCCCTTAACTTTTATTTTTATTTTTATTGCACATTTCTTATTTATAAAGAAGTAGAAAGAGTTTGGTGCATTTTCTTATTCCCTTGCAAATGAATAAAAAAGAAAAGAAAATGGAAAATTAAAACATGAAAACTCAACTCATGCTGCCCATTAATAATTGGTTTTGGATTACAATAAAAAATTCAAATTACCAAGTACCCATTAATCCATTATATGCTTAAAAATATATTATAAATATTTCCTCTGCTTGGGTGTTTTTCTTAATTCAATGATATCAGTAATTTGTTATTAAAGAAACGTTATGTTATATCATAAGAAGTTAGCAAGAGAAAAATTACATGAACGTTTATGTTATTACTAATGTGTCTATTTTCTTTTTTTTTATTTAGTTACTTCACAAACATTCTAAATATCAAGACCGCTTTTTGACAAGAAATTGTTCCTTTCTTGCATTTTGCATACTTTTTCTATAAGTTTTTTTTCCTTCTTAAACATTTTTATCGTTGATTACTTCCAATAATAATAATAAGAAAACCATAAAAACTCTTACCAGCAATCAATATCAAAAAACAATTGTTACTTCAAACATAGCGGTAGCTACTACCGAATATGTTAGAAAAAAGTAACAATTTTCTATTTTTCACAAGATCATATTTTATAAAGTTAACATTCTTTAACCCTTTTAACATATATATATTTTGTACAATAACCTTTTCTGCAACATTGGATGGAAAAATTATCAAGGTTAAAGCTTGAAGAATGTGGGACACTCATTGCATTTATAAGAGGAAAGATTTTATTAGCACTGATATGGTGTTGATTGGTGAAAAGGTTTCAAATCCTATTTTAATATTTTGTTACACTACAATCATGTGATATATTTTACTATATAATTTTTTATAATGTCTGTTGCAAAACAATTATATATACATGCTATTATTGGGAAGTTTGTTGCATGTAAACAAAATTAACACTTTCTCAAATGTTTCGTTTGCTCATTGTTTCTCTTCTTTGCTTAGCATTTTCTTTTTCTCAATTTATTTGACTTACAATTAACAATGACACTTTTTGTGTAGGTAAATGGAGAAAGTTTTTATAACAATGCATTATCCAATGAATTTGACAAGTGATATGGATTGAAAACACATAATCACCTACTACTTTAATTAACAAGCATTACATGCTAACTAATTATGTATATCATCTTACCCCTGTCTTTTATTATTTCTTTTATGATATTTTTTCATTTTTTTTTCATTTCACATTTTAATATTTTGTGTTATATTATATTTTGATAATTATATTGTTCAATTTTTTCAAACATATTCTTATATTTTTCGTATCTTATCTCGTTTTGAACAAAAGAAATTAATAATCTAAATTTTAATTTATATCTTCAACTTACTATATTTTTTTGCTTAACAGAATGTAAAGAAAGTATATTATTGTTATAACTCTACTTCTTATTCGTTAATTTTCTTCATATTATTGTTATAACTACTTCTTATTCATTAATTTTCTTGGTTATATTTTTTTATGTAATTCAACTAACACAATTTGTTTTTATACTCATTTTTCTATTTTTGTTTACACATATTAATTATATAGTTCATTATATACTGATTTTTTGGGTGCAAATTTGATCATATACTTCGATGTTTATTAATAATTACAAATAAATTATATAATTTTTTATTGGTGTAGTAAAAAACATATTACATAAAAAATCATTATCAAGATCATATTAATTGTTGTTTCAAGAAGAATCCCCATTTTGAAATATATGTTATTAATTTAATAATAATCATTAATGTGACCAATTTAATTATCATATTTTCTTTTTGAAATAGATATTGAAGGTAAGATGGGAGAGAAGAAAGTTTTGTCTCTTGTCATGCTTGTTATGGCTTATGGTTTGGCAGTAACAACATTCACTGCTTGTCAAGGTAACGTTCCTCCAACGTGCAATGGGTATGAGCCATTACTTTACCAATGCGTGTCTTATTTGGTTAATCCAGGCCCTTCTACTCCAACTCCTCATTGTTGTGATGGAGCAAGAGTGGCGATTCGAAGAGCCAACAATGCTCAAGCTATTAAGAATTTCTGTAGTTGTTTGGCAGATGCTGGACCAAATTTATATTTTCAAAAGCAGAGTTTGGCACTACTTCCAGGAGCCTGCAATATTAAACCTTCCTTTGATCTTAGTAAATGTGTATATGGCGATTAACTGTGCAAGCATAAATTTGCGGAAAAATTGATAAGTAGATGTAATAAAAATAAATATTTTCAATAAAATAGAGAAATTACTGTCCTTCCTTCTTTTCTTTTCTCGATCTCTCTAATTCTTTCTTCCTCTAACACTCCTTTCTCCTCTTAAACATGTGTGTCTATGGGCTTTTGTGAACCTTGGTACACCATGGACCTCGACTCCCCATCCCATTTGGATCATGTTATCCTATTCTAATCAATTCTTAATATTATCATTAACAACGTTCAAGTATCTCCTTTTACCATCAAATACAAAAAATATCTCATCAAAGATTTCTGTATTATATATTATTAATGTTCACCAATTAGGATATTACAATATATAATAGATTTTAAACTTGTGTGATGTACCCCCTCATTTAAATTTTATATTTGTATTTTACATTTATTTATTTATATAAATAAAATTATTATTTTTAAATCAATTAATAAATAAATTATAAAAACTACAAAAGTTATTTGTAACATATGATATACTAAATTTTTGAATAAAAAAACAGGTATTAATTTAAAAAATACATTTGTAATTTGAATACACGTTAAGAAAAACAAGTTATATTTTATATAAAAAAAAAAAACAAGTTGTAAAAAAATGGTTGAGAAAAATATATTGCTATTGGAATACTACAGTCAACGCTGGACTGCTGCAAATATATATAGATATTATTAGTGATTTATAAAAATATAATTAAATTTAAAATATTTAAAGATATATAGTTTTTTAGTAACTATTTATTTTATAAAACAATTTATAAATAATATTTTAAATCATGAAACGTGAACATTACTATATCATTTAACAGTAATGTACATTTAATGAATTTAATTATATTAAAATTATTATTTAATGATATTAAAAGAAAGAATGGGTATGTTTTTAAATTAATTAATATTTATAACTATTAATTTATATTAATCTACATTACTGTTTCAAATTGGTTATTAATTAAGTTAGTGGATTAGTGGATTGTATCTAAGGACAAAAATGAGTCTGTCTCCTGTCAAGGGTCTTTGGTATGGTCTGATATGTTTATTATAAAGATTAGACGAAAACTTTTTTGAAAAGTCAATTTAAATAAAAAAATCAAGTATGTTAAATTTATCAAGCTAACCTATTTAATATATATATATATATATTAAAATTTAAAAGTAATATATTTATTTTTTAAAAAATATTTTTTCTTATTATGAAGGTGGATGATCAACCACTTCAAAAAATCATCTTGAAAATATCATAAAATGATTATTACTTATTTAGAGATATAAGTAAGATGTTGAAATATTTTTTGTTTAAAAATTATTTCTTTAATTTTTCTAAATTGATTTAAAGTATTTTGTAAAATTGAATTTCCTATTAAAAATAGATTTTTAATAGGTTCATAGGTCTGATTAAACTTTTAAATAGATTAGGCCAAGTCTAAAAGAAAAAATCTATGTCATTTAAATAAGTCAGATCAAGTTTTATATTATTAAATCAGGTCAAAATCAAATCTAACCAAATCTGGATTGACTCTATAAATTTTAGCTAAAATGTTATGAGACTAAGCATATTTTATTTCGTTTGATTTTAATATTTTCTCTGATTATAATGCTGGTAAAGGCCTATGCTATATTAAGCAAAATTATTCTTGGTCAGTATCCCTTTATGATCATAATTAGTTCTCTAAACCATCGTTTTGCATTGGCTCTTGAAATTCAGTTCGAGATTTACCTGTCAAACTTTCGATAGGTGTAATATGTAACATCAACATGATATGACAACATGACCACACTCCATAAAGCCCAAAGTAGAGAAAAGGTATCATAAAAATGCTAGATTTTATACCAGTGTTGGACGGATTTATTTATATATATTCTACACACATTTTTATATTTTTAATTATTTTTAAATTATTTTTAGTCTCTTATTTTTATTTTGTAGTTTCTGATTTCTCTTTTCATTTCAGTGCTTTACTCCTATCGCTATCTCTTGCTATTTCGCTTTGGGCAAAAAAAATTCTTCTAACTTGCATTAGTTTATTTAATATTAATCACATCATAATATTATTTTAATACCTCTGATTTCATAATTGAATTGAGAAAAGTAAAAGAAAATTTACATGGAGATAAAAAAAAGTATATCACCTTACATTACAAATAACTATTGTAGTTTTTATAATTTATTTATTAATTGATTCCTTAATAAATAATTTTATTTCTATATAAATAAATATTAAATACAAATATAAAAATATAAAATTTATATGAACCCATGTATAGCACGGGATGCACAGGTTTAAAATCTAATCTATGTGCAAACCAGAGTTAAACATCTTATAGACATTGATCGAAACCTAAAGTTTATGATAATTTTAGACTAGTCAAATTTAAAGGATTTAATTACATTTAATAAATAATTAAATTAATCAGATAATGATATTAATTTAGCAGTTAATATTATTAATTTTATTACATAGATATTAATGCAGCAGTTAATATTAATAATTTTTTAGCTTTTATAAATATATCGATAAATATTTTTATCCGTTAGAAATATTTGTATTCAAATATAGTATTAATTATTGTATTAATTATTTATTAAATAATATATTCATGAAATTTTATAATTAATATATATTTATTACATGTATGACTTTTTATCATGATATTTATATATAAAATATTATTCAATAAAAGTCATTTATTTTAAATTATATATATTTAAAACCAAAATATGAGAGTAAAAATTAGATACCAATAATAACATTAAATATTCCATGATGTAACATAGTTAATAGATATAATATTGTTCCTTAAGTATTTGGTTTTGAGTTCGATCCTTCATCCTGGGTATGGAAAAAATATGTTTGAAAATATTAATCCTTAAATGAATATTAATATCTCGGATACGAATCATTAATGAGGGATACCCCGGTTATATATATATATATATATATATATATATATATGTATATATATATATATTTGAATAAACTGATATTTGAAATTAGTATATTTTAAACATTTGACTAAATTAGTATTATGTTAACATACAAAGGAAACATAAAAAATATTATAAAATTGATTTAAAATTATTTTAAGCTTAATGTTAGGTCTATATAAGTGATGCTATGCTAGCGATGGTTGACCACAATTCAGAAGTTCATAATAGTGAAAACAAAGTAGCATAGATATTGAAGGTAAGATGGGAGAGAAGAAAGTTTTGGCTCTTGTGATGTTTGTTATGGCTTATGGTTTGGCAGTAACAACATTCACTGCTTGTCAAGGTAACGTTCCTCCAACGTGCAATGGGTATGAGCCATTACTTTACCAATGTGTGTCTTATTTGGTTAATCCAGGCCCTTCTACTCCAACTCCTCATTGTTGTGATGGAGCAAGAGTGGCGATACGAAGAGCCAACAATGCTCAAGCTATTAAGAATTTCTGTAGTTGTTTGGCGGATGCTGGACCAAATTTATATTTTCAAAAGCAGAGTTTGGCACTACTTCCAGGAGCCTGCAATATTAAACCTTCCTTTGATTTTAGTAAATGTGTGTATGGTGATTAACTGTGCAAGCATAAATTTGCGGATAAATTGATAAGTATATGTAATAGAAATAAATATTTTCAATAAAATAGAGAAAGTATTGTTCCAAACGATTTATGTTGTCACATTGAATTTGAATATTATGTAACAAGTTTGGTTCAATATTTTTTAACTATGCTATGATCCGATCTCCTCGGAAATGCTAGGGGTGTGATGCATTAGTTGTGAGGGAAATCTGTTCAAATCGGAAAAAAAAAAAAAAGTGTTATGAATCAGTTCCGTTTCAATGTTTTCAATTCCCAATATAATTTTTCTAATACAATTCAAATTGAGATAATTAATAATATTCACAATTCACGATTTTAACATTCAATCATTCTCCTTTAAAAAAACATTGTTTTTAAATATTTAATTTAGAGAAATTCTAACCAATATACATTTTGATTAAGATTAATTGATAACATTAATGTTTAATATATATTCTAATTCCAAGTTACATCATATTAAAATTAAGGTAATTAGCAATCAATCAATCAATTTATCCATCTATATCTAAATGAGACTTGAACATATTAGTTATAACTATTTATTGAAACTTAAGGTTAAATTATACTTTTGATTCCTATAATTTCTAATACATGAATTGGGTTCCCTTGTTTTTTATTTCACAATTATGATTCTCTATTTTAAAAAATTCAAAACATTGGTCAAATTTTTAATTTTGCATGTATTTATGTATTTTATTCTTATATTTTAATTAACTTAACTAAATTATTTTTTTTATTGTATCTTAATT
>PYAF01005858.1:1616939-1640265 GCA_007407185.1 Glycine tomentella
TAAAAGGCAATATAGTGTAGCAATTAATATTCATGTATACACAAAAACTAATTAATAAAAACGTAGAAATTGATATGAATAAATTTAGCTGTGATTTTAATGTTAATAATTAAATTAAAGAACTTTGTAAATAATATATTATTTTTTATTTATTTTAAAAGAAATCACATTTTTTAATTCATTGAGAAAATATGATTTGAAACAGAATATTATATTTTATTAAATTTTAATTATTGTACAATTAGTTTTTATCTTTTAACCTTTTTAAAATTATAAAATCAATAGTAATCTATTTTTAAGTATCACTCAAAAATAAATAAAAAATGGTTACCATGGTTACAATTGATTATAGATAAAAATTACTGAATCAATTAAGTTACATACATTTGTGAGATTAATGTCATGAAGCCTCCACCTGCCACTATCATTAGCATCAACTCATTGCTTTATATGGAAAAGCCATATTAAAGGGAATGGCTAATCATTAAGAAATTTTATGCTACCATGTTATGTCAACACAGAATGAAATGGTAAAAATCACATTTTTTATAGCTGGTGAAAATCACGTTCATATGCATAATTAGTATCACTTTTAATGATGATCGAATTAATCTCGGTTAGAAATTTAGTCATTAACTACATAAATACATAATTAAATCTCATTTTAACTTTGAATTGTCCATTATATTTTATAATCTTGGATAAAAAAACTAACTTTTTACCTTAATGATGTAATGACTTGTTGCCCTATATGAAAATTAGACAGCTAACAAAGTGAAAACTTTATTTTAATTTATTTTAAACTTTACAATTAATTTATCTATCTATTTTTTTATAATGTATGTATTTATCTATTTATATTTAAAGGAGAGTTGAACATCTTATAGCCATCGATTGAAACCTAAACGTTATGATAGTTGTCGGTCTACTCAAATTTAAAGGACTTATTATATTTAATAAAAAATTAAATTAATCACATAAATAATATTAATGTAGTACTTAATATTATTAATTGTAAAACATAGATATTAACGTAGGAATTAGTATTATTAATTTTGTAGTTTTTATAAATATATAAATAAATATATTTATCCTTTAGAAAATATTTTTATTAAAATAGTATTAACTATTGTATTTATTAAGGGACGAAAGGAGATATTCTTTTCAGCAAAGATTTCTCCATCGTTAATTTTGTGTTGCTTAATTAAATATATGACTTATATAATCCTGTGGTGGCTCCGGATCTGTAGTGTAAGTTAATTTGTGATTTTTTTCAGGTCAAGAAATTGGGTCAGAGTCCATTGAAAGGAAGCTAGTGTGGGTAATTCTTGCCTCTTCCCCATTATTTGTCCTTCCTCTGAATCAAGCAATGAAGGGCACGCATTAAAATGAGTCCTTGTTCATTAGAAACTTTTGATGTATTTGTTTCCTTTTCTCTTAGACAAATAATAAACCGTGTACGAAGGACTTAATTATAATTGAGCTTTGAGCATTCACTGCAGATCACAATCTTGCAATAGATCATGAAAATGTTCGGAGAATGAATCTAAAATAAATTGTGTAGATAGCTCATTTGCGAAAGAACAATTATATAAGATTACTTTGTAAGAGATTTGTATGGTTTTTGGACTAATATATTTGATTTTTGGTAACTTGTATGCAGATTGCGAAGACATGCTCCCTTGATATCCTCGATCACTCAAGTTTGGTCAGTTCAAACTTACTACATTCATGTTTTTTTTGGTGCTCTGATGTTCTTAACACCAACTGGTGTCAGTGGTTTGCTGATTCGGTGTAGCTGTAGATGGTTTTGCAATAATGTGGATTCAAAAGTCAGTGGGTGTGTGGGGATGCAGGGTTGGCTTTGTGTAGAGCTAGTTTGGTGGGGGTGGAGTTTCTTGAATTGTGTGGTTAGTGGAATCCAAGATTGAATAATAGTAATGCTTTTACACTATATGATTCTATAGTCAGATAATTTTAATACTTTATACATTGAATGATCTTATTATTTTCGTATGTACTAACTTCCTAGGGTGGACTTATGCAATTGTGTTTTTATAATGGATGATTGATACTATTTATAGCGAGATAAATATATAGTATACCAATATAATAATAATAATAATATAATTTTAAATTTATTAATATTTCACAATTGATTAACAATATTATTGAAAAAATATTTAAAATTCTAAAATAAATAAATAATAAATTTATATGAATATTTTAAAGATTTAAAATTCGAATATGATAGTTTAATTCTGAAAAAGATTGCCTTAACCTTTTACTGGCAACAAATAAAATGTGATTAGGGATAACGTGTAATAATTTCATTAGTAAGCCATCGTTTTCCGTGTAATTTGATCAACAAATCCCACAATAGACTTGGATCGTGGTTACATGGACGTTCAAAAACTAGCAAAGTAATAATCTTTTTAAAAAATGATATATAATAAAATATTTTAATTATAAAGAATAAGTTAAGATACTAATGTATATAAAAAAAGTTTTCATTGAGTTAAATGAATCTTCTTGATTTTCATTGAGTTAGTTTGATTACAAATAAATCTATATCCAATTTATCCACAAGAACCTTAGCTTGAATTTATCCACTATAACTTAGTTTTACAACCAAACTCACATGCTCATGCAATCACACATGCAAAAACTTTTGAAAACCTTTCAGGAATAACAAACCTTCATGTAGAAACCCACTACATGAACACATTTGAGTAACTAGCTCAAGATACACAAAACTAATTACAGATTAAATAATATTTCACCTAATTAGTGAAAGATATGAAAGTTTAAAACACTTCCTATGCAATATCAACATCTCTTCATGATTCCATGCACAAGATCTATTGATTCTCTATGTAAAAAGAAGTTTTTCATTAAAGGACCTAAAGAGTGTTAACACACATAGTTCTCAGTGGAAAACAAAAGTGAAATTATGAGAGAATGAGTGTCACATAGCTACTTCAAAAAACTCATTTTTATAGCCTCAAAATAGAAATAATTGATTATTTTATATATATATATATAGTCAATTAATTGTTCTTTACATCACCTGGGTTTCTTGAAGAACATATGGTCGATTATATCACCTTACAATCGATCAACGATCCAAATATTCGATCATATACTAATCATAACAAATTAAATGCGAGTCAATCTCAATCCTAAGATACAGGGCATTGATATAGTTGATTATATCAGCTGGTAGTTGATTATTTTGATGCATTGAAACTTAATGATTTTAAAATCTAAGTTATGAATGGTTTCAATTCTATTAGACTAATTGTCATGGATCAATGCTATGTCAATCAATTAAACATGCTGAAATGCATATCCTAGTCTAGGATTCATGATTTCGCTTACAATCACGAATTAAAGCAAAACAAACATCCTAATAAAGGACTAGTGTTTACATATTACAAATCATCATCAACAACATAAAAGGGCTTCATCACATCTTTATGTTTACAGTTTTTTTTTTCAAATGTAACACTTATTTTGAGACGGAGATAGCACTATTTTTAGTCCCTCAACATAATTTTAGAGGACTAAAATTTTCTCTTTAGTCTCTGAAATTCACTCTAGGAGACTAAATCCCATTCAATGAATTAAAAAGACTAAAAATACCAAAATTTTAATTGAAGATGACCATAAAACTCTTCAAATTTGAGGGACTAAAAATATATTTAAGCCTATAATATAATTAATGAAAGGCTTTATATGATTATTTTTCCATGTTTATTTTTTAAAACTTTGAAGCATTTTGTTGTGAATATATGAACGAAGCAGAACATGTTTGTTTAATATTCTTTTATTTATTTTATCCAAGGATTAAAACTAAGCAATTCAATAGCCCCAAATTTAAGGGCTTTGTTATTTTTGTCAGATACACAACAAAAACGTGTTTCAATAAAGAATAATGTTTGTCAAACAAAATATTTTAAGAAAAGGTGGAAAGTGAGAAGATAATTGAACTCATGACTAGGCATAAGAATAGGCTAGGTCAGACTTTGCATTAGATATGATCGACCTATTTTATGAAACTAAAGTTTGAGCCTGACCTTTTATCTATCACAAGCTTTTTTACAAGCCTGACCTGACCTTTTTAAAAGTTTGACCTGACTTATTAGCATGTTTTAAAAGCCTACTTAAAATTAAAATCCATAAAAAAAAATCCTCATATTGATTTTTTAAATAAGCCAACAATGCTTTTATTTTAATTTTTAGTAAATAGTTCATTCCATATTATAAATTTTTAGTTTTTTGTTACACAAATATTCATTATTAATAAAAGAGTACTTAAATTAGACACAACATGTTCTAATTCCAGACAGGATGGTGGTATATACATTCCTGATAATTATCCAAATAAATATATGATAAAAGGTATACTTATACTAGTTACACTACATATGCAAACGTGACCTAGCTGAATGCCTAAGAACCCACCAAACAAAATCATTCTCAACGGCCACAAGTTGGCTTGTTGCCAATGAAAATACAATGAACAGTTAAGCAAATAAATCAAGAGGGGGGTGAATTGGTTTTACCTTAGAGTTTTAAAATTTCCTTTCAAAATTTATAGCAGGGGAAGACTTCAAAAGGATCGTATCTATTCAAAACCAATTTAGAAAACAATTTACTTCACCAATCAAATCACTCTTGTGCTATAACCAAGTTTGTATGATGAACAAATTCTATATTTCAAGAATTTAATGAAATAAAATCTTAAAATACACAAGATTTATATTGGTTCACCTCTCAACCCCGGAGGCTACATCCAGTTTTCTTCCAACCAAATCTTGGTTAGAGTTCCACTATAACAAATATATGTTCTTTACAAGCTTACAAATGATTTCTCTTACCCTCCCTAGGTAAAATTCAAAATCTACTTCCTATAGACTTTTCAAAAGATCAAGAACCAGAGATTCCTTCTTTGTTCTTCCCTCTAGAAATCCTTTCTAGAAAAAGTTTTAAAGAATACAAATGTTATATGGAAATACAACTCAATTACAAAACAAATATCAACCAAAATCAAGCTTTATGTTCAAGAAAGATATCACCTTATAATCCTCAACAATTTACAATGATATGAATGATGCAATCAACCTGATATTATATGCAACAGATGAATATAACTCTTTCTTGATGACTTTCTTTAAGCACTAGCTTGAACAATTCTTCAATCTTTGAGAAACAACACTAAAAACACAAGTAAACTCTCTATGATACTCATCATATTTGATTATCTCACTAATCCCAGCCTTGGGTACTCTTGAGAACTTTAGAATGTGTCTATCACAAGGCTTGCACGAGTATTTCTGTTTTCTCAATTAGCCTAACACAGACCCAGCTGTTCTATTTATAAAAAAAATTGTTTTAACTAATTGTAATCGATTAATTCGTCAATGTAATCGATTATTTTAATCAAATAATCGATTAAAGTGTTCATCAGAAATTTGGAAATTTGTCACGAACAAAATAATCGATCAAGTCATCTTGTAATCGATTAATCCAGATGAACTCAGTTTTTCAATGCACACATGTAATCGATTACGTTCTTATTTAATCGATTAACACAGACCATGCCTAAAACTTAACAATGCACATTTAATTGATTACAAACATCTGGTAATCGATTAAACCAGATGAATATGATGTGTAAAATTATACAGAAGCTTATGTAATCGATTATTTCTCAAGATAATCGATTATCACAGAAGGTTTCTAATTCTGTGTAAAACTCATTTAATCAATTACGAACCAGTGGTAATCGATTAAAATGTTCATAAGGCATTTTCCAGAAAACATACACATGTTGTAATCGATTATTTCTCCAATGTAATCGATTAAAGCAGTGAGAAAAAGTTTTATACAATTCCTAGTTACCTTAATGAATTTCTATGACTTTGATTATTACCACATGATTAATTCTATTCAAATGAATGTATGAATGCATGAATTATCAAAAGCTAATGATGATTATAAAGTTTTATCTAATGAACCAAGCTTAAACAAAAATTACATATGCCATCAAATTAATTGGGCATGTAAAACATCAAAACTCATTTGCTTCAATCATCTTGAATCCTTTGCCTCAGCTTCTTTAATTCTAACAGCCAATGTATATGCCAATTACCAAACCATGATCACCACAATATATGCTATTGCTACACCTTATTAATATATATCCAAAGAGCCAATTTTAAAAGACTTCTCACCAAATCCAATTAATAAGTATTCCACAATAAAATAAACCAAGTAACTTTACTTAAACAAAATAACTATAGAAAAAAGCTTTCATATTTGTGACTCATTGATACAAAATTATAGATTCCCATTGTACAAAAACATCAAGAGAAAAAGTTGTCGCAATACATTCGAAGATCAAACCATTTTAAGAAAACATGAATGCAATTAATAAACTAGCATACAATTCAAAAGGGTTCAACCTATTTTTCATTTCCTAACTGGTTCTGATAAACTTCACCAGATTTCTACTAATAACCATCCCCGGCATTCCTTTTATTAGATATTAACACAATTCAAGAAAAAAATATTCTACTACTAGCTAGAAAGAAAAATATAGAAACCACAACCTGTCATACAGAATAATAAACATAAACTAAAATTAACAAACATGGATTGAAATTAATAAACATAACGTCAAATCTTAAATTCTCAAATAAACTAAAAGTAGTACTAAAATAGGTCTTATGCCAAAACAACACAACCAAAAAGATCTGAAGCCTTAAATGACCAAATGGTCAAAGTAATACCATACTAGCAGTTTAATACCAAGTAACAAAAGAAGACATCAAGTCTGATACTAATTTAGTTCTAAAGAACAAAAAAGATGCCATAAGCAAAATAGAAAGCTTCAAATCTTCAAGGTGATTTCTCCATTTCCCTCATCCACCTACAAAAAAAAAAATTACTGAACTAGAAAATACCAAGTTTCACCTGAGTTTTTCTTCAAATTATATTTTTAATCTTACCAAGTCCATCTTGCACTTGTAGATTCAATATGTGAGCACCACATCTAACATGAAATAAAGCACCATCCAAAAACAACTCAATGCTCAAGGATAAGTTCTCCTGCAAAGTATTCAAGCTTGAATCATTACAAGAGACATTATCAACAAATATTGAGAAAACTTTATTTTGAATCCCCCAAGCCTTCAAGCATTTAAAAATTGCACCAGCCACATTAATTCCACATCTTGGAGCAGGAACTTTCACGAAACTCAACTCTTTTTAGAAGTTTCCACATCTCATTAATTCTACATCTTGTTCACACTTTTCAACAAAGTTTTCAACTACCTCTTCGCAACCTTATATATTGCCAAACAATTACGTCCAACTGTTTTACGAGTAATCTTCTAAAACTCTGGATTTTCGTATTGGAACCCCCACATTGAAACTTCATCCTCAACTATACTAAAAGGATGCTCATGAACCATAATATCAATGGAAATTATTTCTCTCATCTTTTCATTACTGTATATAACTCCAGAGCTCATGCATGGATTACAAGGATCAAAAGGATGAAATGAAATGACAAATTACTTTTTTTTTCTGCATCCATGTGCATCTTCCTATGCATGCAAATCTTAGAGTGTCTTTTCAAATGTCTAGTGCCCCTTTCTCACCAATGGAAATTTTTTCTTTGCAATATTTGCAAACAACTTTCACTACACCTCCAATGATTTTAAATTCATCAAAATCTTTCCAAACAGTAGATGTTTTTTCCTTTTCCTCTTAATCACTACATCTTCGTTTGCTTTATCTTGTTCACCCTATTGTGTATTGGTCTGATTAACAAGGTTTGGAAGTGTAGATGGATTTACTAAGCAAAAATTATTGGCTAAGAGAACTTCTGGTAAAATAAGAGTCTTTGAACCCTATAAGGACTTGCCAATTAAGAGAGTGTTTCATTTAAACTTTAACTTTTTTATGGAGAGCATTAGTTACTAGACATAATACAAAATAAAACAATTTGCATAGGAAAAATATTAATTATGATGGATACCAAAGATATTTTATGCTCATGTTGTTGTCAAGAGGAGGAACTTACATCTCACCTTTTGTTTTCCTTCTCTTCATCTATTTCACTACTAGAAAATAGGTTATTAACATAAGTTTTAGAGGACATTCAACATTGATTTTGAACCGATGTTGAAATGACTGTCGTTAAAAGTAGGTCATTTTTTATAATGATTATAAAACTGATGTTGAAAACCATAATCTCCATTGGTGTCCACATCGTTTTTGGTCAAAATCGATGTTGGTTTTTCAATTTTTTTAATGTTTTGTTTTTTTATTAAATGAAACCAACTTGTAAATTAAATCTAGAACTAGTGCAGGCAGTATGAATGGTGTATGTATATATATATATATATATATTCAAATTATTATCAAATATATTAAATAAAGAAACACTTAAATTGAAAACATTAAATATACTAAACATAAGTTTAAAATGAGAATGAAACACGTATACCAAATTACATCAAACAATGAAACAAATTAATAATTGCCATCTATAACCTATGCTAAACAAAAGTTTAACAATTCTAAAATTCCTTAAGCACTCTGCTTGAATTCTAACTCTCAATAAACATTTTGTCCACTCTATACGAATTATCTTTATTCTCTCTGGTTCCAATGCTCTTGGATTAGTAAAAATTTGCATCATATAATAAAACATAACTTAATCAGTCTAAATAATAACAACTATAATAAATGAAATATGTTAAGTAAAAAATTACCATTTCCTAATTATCATTGAAACCTCCTAGGACTATGAATGACATCTAATGCATGACATAATAGTTACACTTAGTGTTTCCTCTTTGCTTATTACACTAAATTCTATAAGAAATTCAATTTTATCCCAAAATTGGTGTACAAAATAATAAAATGACATTTTGAAGAGATCAAACATTGTTTAAATGACTTACTTTAACTAGAATCCATTTAGCATTTGCTTGGGTTTACTTTTCTTTTTATCATTGAATCCCTTCAAAGCATTGGTTAAGAGAAACATGCATGTATATTATACGACTAAAATATTTATGTATAATACTAATGATAAAGTAAATGTGTTACAAATTAAAATTGACCTGTTAACTATTCCTTTTATGTAAATGTCAGACTTATTGTGCAAGGAACAAAATCAGACAACAACATTGTCTTTAGAACATATAACCACCAGTTTCCAATGTCCAATGTATTGGAGAACATTAAGTTATTATAATACATACATTATTTAAATGTATTTGTTAAGTTTTACTTACTCATTCAAGAAGGCTCCTAGATAGACATCTCTCTGTGAATTCTACATCTTTTTTTTAATATAATCTTCATATTCAAACTGCAATTGCGTTGATTTCTATATGGACTATGGCTCAAAGAATCCATACACAGAGTCATTCCCCGATCAAATACTTAACTCATTCATATGCCTATTTTAGTTGAAATAATGTAAATTATTAAACAATTTTGAACAATCAATTAGGTAATGGAATATAATTAAAATGTACTTCCATAATCCACAATTGCATAACAATGATGTTTAGACATTGACTACCGTATGTTATTTCCTCGAGATCTTTATGTTTTATGTACAAGGGAACATTATCATTGTATACCTTAAACATAGTTGCATCCCACGACACTTGCATAGGTTCGAGGAAAAGTTGTCGGATCATCGTCAGGTTCCAGCCTATCAATAGGCTTGTTCGGATTCTTTTGTACTTGTTTAAGGAACACAGTTAATAAACATAAATTAATCATAGTCAAGACTTTATTTTGCTCAAATCCTTTTTTAATAATAATAAACACAACATAAAGGAAATTCCTTTTCTGAAAAAGTCTTTACACGGTGTTTCGACCAAGCAATGAAGGTGTTCAGGGCATGTCTCACTAACCAAACATTTTCAGTGGGTATAGGGGTGCGAGCATCAACATCTCAAACTTCTTCAATATCCACCTTCATCAAAGGCACGTGGGGTATGGTTTGTGACCCTTATAAACTCTCCCAAGGGCAACCAGATGGGGAGAAATTTCATCAACATATAACTCACGCCTATTTGAGATATCAGTGTCAGGGTCCTGCCTCAAGGGATCAACACAACTTCCCTTTGTGCTCATATCGGCATCATAAAAAGCTACATTTGGCTCAATTGGATGTGGTTGCTGGGATTGCATCTGACTGAATGACAACGCTGGTTATTTCATCACTTTTTGGTGATTGACTGTTCCAACTCGTCTTTAATATTTTGCGTTAACCGCTCTTTAAGATTTTGCTTCAGTTTATCTAGTTCTTCTATGCTTACTGATGTAGATGTGTGGGAGATTTGTGAAGGTGGACCAAAGTATTGTCAAATGGTGACACCAACTCCAGCAACACGGACAAGGCTAGGGTGCTCTGGTCGCCCAATGACAATAGTCAGTACATGCTGACTTCCATAGGCAACAAAGCTACCCTATGCTGATTGCTATTACAGGGAATCTTGCAACAAAAAAAATAGATTATTTTTACGGACTATTGTTGTTATTATATATAGTTACATTTGACACTAAAAATTAATTTACAATCCTATCAGCAATTTGTACTGTAGTCTCAGATCTCATTTTGACCCGATTGTTTTGTGCAAGCTAACTTCTAGTTCACGTGTCGTCTAATGGAAGATGGAGGATCAACAATTGCTTCACTACTCCTAGATTGGGTTGCTTGTTCCAATCTTTTCTTTTGTTTTTCCTCCATTAACTTCTCGTCAAGAAAGTCGTAACCCGCAAGAGACAATACGTAATGGGCAATGTTGTGTTTTTGGATGGTTTGTGCCTTCTTTCTAACATCTTGTGAGAATTAGACACTACGTAAACAAAATTCTTAAATAAATTATAAATGTCAATATTTAAAAACCCAACCCCAACTAACCTCCCATGAAGGGTTTGTACGAATTTGACATAATTGGTTCCACTTGTCTTTCCTAATACCATACTTCTCACACACACTCTCTCATCGTCGTCATCCTTGCCTTCTGCAAGAGCTCATTTGGAGGTCAAATTTGACTTAAATTGCCTCCATTGCATACCTACAATTTGGAGGATTTTCTTCTTCATCCTTTTATCGGACGCTTCTGGAATATCAAATTCTTGTTTCATTACAAAATGATGTGTAAGAGTTAGTGTTTAACAACAATGTGCTGGTTTAATACATCAAATTACCATAACATACAAGATTTAATTGAAACACTTGAATATCTTCCTAAATCAAATCCTCCCGAGATGCAAGAATCTATTTCTAGTTAATATATGTAACATCAATTTTGTCTCGAGCTATGAACCCCAAATAGGTCCTTAATTTCTTTCTGTATGGACCAACAACTTTCCCAGTGTTAGGATCCACATGAACCAGTGGTCTCTCCAAACCCACGGGTCTGACAGACAATGATTTGAGCTGTGTGGCTTTTTTACTCCCTTGGATGTAGACATTTAAGGTGTTGACTCAGGAGGAGGGGACCTTGATGGTGTAGCCATGTGTTTGTTAAAGAACAACATTAATTAAAGTATACTAAGTTATCTAACTGTAAATATGAAAACAAATATATACCAAAAATAATTACAGTATACGATGTTAATTATCTCTCCTTTATCATGATCATTATGATTTGCATATACGTCGTCAGCTTCATCTTCTCCATTGATGGTAGGCATCTCTGTGGAGAAAAGAGTGTGACAAGTATCAAGGGTTGAATCATCATCTCCAAGATTACTACCAATGGTTTTTTCATGTAGAACCACTCAACACTTTTCATCACAAGGATCTTGGACATAAAACACCTATTTAGCTTATTCTGCCATGATGAAAGACTCATTCTTATAAGCTAGATTCTTAAGATCTATTGAAGTAAATTCGAAATCATCTGTCCACACACCGATATTATTATCAATCCACTTACACTTAAAAACACACACAATGAATTTAATATATTAAGCTCTCAGATTTCTTCAATGACTCCAAAGTAAGGCATGGACACCAGATGGAGGTTGTCATCATTTATAGTAGCAAAGTGTTGGGAGTCAACCTTAAGACTAACCCCACTATTTTGTACTGTAGTCTTGTCATCTTGTCGTTTGGTATAAAATGAATACTTATTGATATCATATCCCTGCCAAGTTCTAACATTTCATTTAGGTCCATCTGCTAACATCCTTAATGTTTCAGAATCATTATTGTCACAAAAAAAATTAAATCTTTAAACTAATTTAGGAAAGTCTTGTTATACTCTTTCAACACCATATTCTTGGTCATTTTTGGGTTACTTTCCTTCACTAAGGCTTCGTGATGAACTATGTATGATACAACTTCATTAGTGTTACTCAATATATACAAATGCACTTGATTCAATTCCTCTAGACCCAGAGTTATAACATTCAACCTTCATGAACCCCTACCTCTCACTCTTTCATCATGATGAGACTCGGGAAGCCCAACAAGTTTTGCCTTTTCAATATACTCTGAACAAATCTCAATAGTTTCTTCTACAATGTACCTTTGAATAATAGATGCTTTAGGACAATGTATATTCTTGGTATACACTTTAAGATTTTAATGTATCACTCAACTGGGTACATCCACCATAAATAAACAGGGCCACACTGTTTAATTTCCCTCAAAAAATGAACAATTAAGTAAGCCATGATGTCGAAAAATGAATAATAGGAACCCTATTTTCCAAGTCATCTAAATTTAGAGGGTCAATGACTTTTCTATATATAGCATTGAAGAATAAGCACAAGCGAATTATGACATGTCTGACTTTGTTAGGCAAGATGCCTCGTATCACTACAACCAACAATTGTTACATCAAGACATGGAAATCATGAGACTTTAAGCCAACTAATTTCATATCTTTCACGTGCATAAGGCTCTTAATATTGGAAGAGTATGCATGTGACACTTTCACACGCTATAGATTGACAAAATTTTGTCTTCTTATTTCTTGACAAAGTATGACATGCTGGCGGCAAATATATTTTCTTACGTCAGACCTTGGATGTGATTGGTCACATATACCTATCTCACCTATCTTGACGAGTATTCAAATCATCATTTTTTTCCTTTAATGTAAAGAAGCGTGACGATTATGTTATCACATACATTTTTCTCTACATGCATAACATCAACATAATGTCTAACATTTAGATTAGACCAGTATGGAAGATCAAAGAATATCGACCTTTTCTTCCATATGCAAGTTTTACATGTCAGCTTCTTTTGAGTCGTTCCAAATATAGTATTGATGTTCTCAACCTGCTCAAAAACATGCTGATTAGTTAAGGGTATTGACGCAATTTCATTTTCCTGACTTCCATTAAAAGTTTTTTTCAATCGCCGATAAGGGTGATCAGGTTTGAGAAAATGTTGATGACAAGTGTACACTATTTTCTTTTCATGCTTTAGTTGTATGTATATTGTGTCTTCTTCACAAATAGGGCATGCATGATGTCCCTTAACACTATATCCACTCAAATTCTCATACGCAAGAAAGTCATTAATGGTACAAAATACCATTGCACGCGTCAACCTCTTTGTCCCATAACTTTCTCGAGTCTTCAATCAAAGGACTTAGATAAACATCCATATCATTTCCTGGTTGTCTTGGCTTCGAAATCATGATAGACAACATCATGTATATTTGCTTCAACCAAGGAAGTAGGTTGTAAGTTACTAGCAAAACAGGCCATGAACTATGGTTAATGATTAAATAGCCAAAGGGATTCATTCCATCAATGGCAAGTTCAAGCTTGATATTCCTTGTCTCTTTCTCGAAATTTGGATACAAAATGATTAATTTCTTTCATTGGAAAGAATCAGTCGGATGATGGAGCATTCTACTGCAGTTTCTCCCATCTGCATGTCATGTAAGGTCTCGTGTGTCATCTCCATTAGTAAACAACTGCTTAAACCTTCGAATGATAGGACGATACAATAAGACCTTTGTTGGGGGGCCTTTCTTTGTGCTTTCATCACTACTATACTCTTCATCCTTCACTTTATACGGTGATACCCCACACTTGGGGCATTTATGCATTTCTTCAAACTCATCTTTGTACAGTATGCAATCATTAGGGCATGCGTGAATTTTCTGATATTCCATACCCATCGTACATAGTATCTTCTTCGCCTCATAATAACTTTTTGGAAACATGTTTTCTTTTGGAAGCATACCCTGCACTACCTTAAGCAATGATGTGAAGCTTTTGTCACTCCACCCATATATGACCTTCACATTATCCAAACTTAACACCGCTGAACAAAGTTATTAAAATCGAACCGGATTGGACAGGCCGATCCGACCGGGAACCGGTAGCATAACCGATCCGGTTCTGCTATTGAACCAGTCATGTAGTTGACTTGCTCAAAACTGGGCAAAATCGGCAAAAACCGGCCAAAATCGAACAATTTTCAAAACCCAGAGAAGCACCAAAATTGAAGAAGCTGGAAGAAGCACCAAAATTGAAGAAGCGAAGCACCAAAATGAAGAAGCACAAAAATAAAGACTGCGGGGGAAGAATGTTACTTATATATTTCTACATATAAGCTTTTATATACTGATAAACGGAAGAGAAAGATTCACTTAGCTTCACTCCTCCAATTGCAGAAGAGAAAGATGCAAGTGGAAGAGAAAGCGTCGATCCAATTGCGGCAGAAAAATTGGCTGATATGGAGAAGATAAGTTTTTATATACATGAAATTAGGTTTTACTATTTGGGCCCAATCCATAAACATATTTGCTTTCTGCACTTCCTTTATTACCTAGCATACTCCTTCTGGCCCATTTTTTTTTTATTAAAAACTGAATTTTTGTTTTAATTAAGTAGTTGTTATTTACATTTTTTTTATTAATACACTTTACTTGTGTTATCACCTTTAATATTTCAATTTTTATTTTGAATTTTTTAGTATACTTTTATTAATCAAATAATATTATTTATATACTTATATATAATTTAATTTTTTTATATAGACTGGGCCAAACTTGGCCAATTACTGATTCATCAGTTGAACCACTGATCCACTACCTCGACCGGGTCAATGACCGAATCGGTTTCATAACTATGCTGCTGCCTACAGTGTCAGTGACTTCTTGCACTCTGGATACAAATGATTATTCAAATCAGTTTTCAATGTATCATATAAAGCAGCATGTGGTTGCTGAAAAGACTCTTGTCTAAGATCGTGGATCATGTCCTTTAATCGATCTCCCATTTTTACATCAACCTGTTCAGTTTGGGATCCCTTTTTCATCTCTTTCATTTCACCATGTCATATTCATATTACAAAATTATTTTTAATCCCATCACATAAAAAATGTTCCTGTATGTCATCTACTATTTATCGTCTCCTATTCAAATATGCTAGCAACACTCAAATCAACACATGTTCCTACTTTAGTCATAACTCATAACTACAATCAAAAGAATATGATGAGTATGTGAATGAAAGATAAAAGGTTTAAGGTCTTTTCCTATAACCCACTAGGCAGTAGATAACATATCTCAACTCTGAAAACTCACTCTGCACCATTAGTTACTAAAACACTGACACAAACACCATTTACAATGAGCATCACTCCAATTCTTTTAGGGTAGCATTTATTTTCCTATCTATATAAATGTCGTATGTACTACTATAACTTAAAATATACTATACAATTTTAGTTCTCTTTTCAAGTATGAATAAATCATAGAAATTCGGAGCAAATAATCTTTACGTGTAATTTAGTGATATAGAGATAAATCATAAAAGTTGTGTCCTTCTGGATTTAATAAGTCATTAAACACCTAAAATAAAAAGGAAGCTTTGAGAATAACACTCTGAGAAACAAAGCATAATTAATTAAATTCAAACTTCAACATAGAGAGTGGTATTTGACATACCTCTTGGATAATGCTAAAAGGATCCTTCACGACAAGGGATATGATTCCAGGAGATCTTTGATCACCCTGTAAATATAAAAACATGAGTGAGAGGTATGATACAAACTTAATTGCTAAAGTGTCACATCAATTAATCGAAATTCGTACTAGAACTCTACCCCATCAATAATTGTCACAGATAATATCAATTAATTTGTTATGAAAATCAGATAACGTAGCATGATAGATTATTAAGTAGCAGAGAAGGAATGTAGAAGTTAAACAATTGTCTAAAGTCACATAAACAACTTGTGCAGAATCACCTTGCAGCATTAACTTTTGGGTCTTGATATGCATTATTAAGAGAATCAACTACATTGTCAATTGTGCCTGATTGTGTTAAACAAAGAAATTCTAAGCTTCTTTTAATTAGAGATCCTAAATGAAAGTATGACCTTTGGAATTAAAGCACAAGAACAGTAGCTGGCAAAAAAATATTTCACTTTAATTTCTCGTGGAAGGAGAAACACTAATAATAGCAAACACACTATTAATAGATACACAAATCCAGAACCAAACACAGGTAAATTCAAAACTGTCATTGTACTCAATCAAGAATGATAACATGCAACTTACAATAAGCAAGTAACAATTACATGAGAAATAGTAAAGATATTCCACAATAACCTTAAAATTTTAATTAAAATAAAGTTAGAGCATCTTTAGTGATAGATCTTAAATTAAGATCTTAGACTTTTGGTAATCCTATAGAATCACATAGGATTGAAGATATCTTAAGATTTCTCTAATTTTTTCTTTAGTAGTAGATTTCATTTTGAGATTTTAGGAAGAGAGAACGAAGAAAAAAATTATTATTTTTTAAACAATGTGCAAATCTTGATAGTTCTTTTACAAGAACTTATTCTTTATGTTGGAGATCTCTTCACCTCTTTTATTGAAAGATCCAGTGAAGATAAGATCTTAAACTCAAAATCTTTGCTTAAGATCTAATACTAAAGATGTTCTTAGAAGATCATAGGGAAACAAACTAATAGATCAACCCAAATTAATTTAGTTTATCTGACGTCCACCTAGCTATATATGTGAACCGTAAAAGATTAGGAGCTTATAAATATATCCCTATCTATGTCTCTATCTTTTCCTTATTTTTATTTTTATTGTTCTTGAAGTAGAGCTTATTCTACCGTATCTAAATTAAGGCAATATATTAAGTATCTTATAGACAATAACTTGGCAAATTAAGGAACTGGAACGAGTTTGGGACTGAGGTTGTGAAACGGGACGAGATTGGAAATGCGATTGCTTCGTTGATGAGTGAGGAAGATGGAGGAATGAGGAAGAGAGGCAAGGCACTAAGCGTTGCGGCCACCAGAGCAATACAGGTTGCTGGATCTTCGCACAACAACATCAAGGAACTTATTCAGGACCTCAAGGAGCTCATGCTTTCCAAGGCTCAAGAAACCGCACCCAATCCTTAAGAGCTCAACGACATGTTTTGAACAAGATCACTAATTTACGTACTTATAGTAGTGTAAATGTCCCATCATCTCATTGTTTTTGTTACTTCTGGACTACTATTAGGATGTCCATCGTCATTTTCGTGTGTGTCTACTGCGACCACTTTCTTAATTAACAGTGCTTTTAATGAAAAGTAATTGGAATTTTATTTATTATAACCATTGCTCTAAGCACAAACAAGGTATGCCCAAAGCATGTCTCGACCGAGATGCAAAACATAAATTGAAATATGAAACCCAATATTTATTATACATTAACTCCCTAAAGTCTGACTCCCTCATAAATCCCACTTTCTTTTTCTTTTAAAAGTCATCTAATCACGTTGTAACTTACAAGGCAATTTTAGTGAAGATTGAGAGCACACAAGCATTATTACTCTCCATATCAGTACTCAAGGTCACCCAGGATTTGGAGCATAGCGTCATTATCATTATTACAAGCAACATGTTAAATACATATAACAAGTATTTCTAGAATTTTTATTTTCAACGAATGTGTGGTTTGATTTTAATAAGCAGCCTGTAACTCAAAGTCATGTCAAATACTATAACAAGTATGTCTGGAATTTTTATTTTTTCCGAATGTGATTTGATTTTACTAATGTGCACTATTACAAAAAAACAGCTTAATAGGCCTTGGAAACTTGAAGGAGCAAGAAGCAGACTGAGACCTGCACTAGGCCTGAATTATCTTGTGCATTGGCTTAAAATCCAGATTATTTCCAGAAATACAAAAAGAATTCAATTTGTTCACTCTTGAGATTAACAAGCATCTTTAATGTTTCCAAATGCAGCTTCTGAAGTTCGACCAGTAGATCCTGATTACGTCAAGAGACAACATCAGACCACATTTACTGATGGTTATCCATTCTTACTCGTGTCATCAGTTCAGGTCACTCTAGCTGGAAAATGAAGTCTACTTTTTACTTATCTGCTAAATCTTTACTCAGTAGTTGCCATTTATGACTTTCAGGAATCATTCCGATGCACTAAACGAGCAACTGAAGGAGCCTGTTTCTATGAATCGATTTAGACCCAAGTATTGATTTTTCACTGTGTTTTGGTTTACTCCTACAATTGTATTGTCTCATACTTTCATTAAATTTGCTATATATTTAGATCAGGAAGGTGTTGAATTGGTCTAAAGAGTTTATTAACTCACATAATTAAGCTTTGGGTGCTTCAAATTGCAGTCTTCTTGTCGAAGGTTGTGAACCATTTTCTGAGGACTTATGGACCGACACCAAGATAAGCAAGTTTTCATTTTCTGGTGTCAAACTGTGCTACTGTTGTAAGGTGAAGAGTTCTACTTTGTAATTTCCTACCCATCATTATTTCTAAAACTGTCTATCTATCACTCATCTATCAATCTTTACTTTATATACTCACTACTCTGTAGTTACCATTATACCTTAGATATCTATCACATGGATAATATATACATTTCAGCATACATGGATTTCAATTGCTTCTTGCTCCCATAACTAAGATATATGTCACACTCTCATTCCCAATTCGAGCAAAGGGAAGGATATATAACAGAAATAAGATAAATGTCTTTTTAGTTTCTTTCTTTGAATAAATGAGTAACTTTGAATAATCAAATTCTTTGAAAAAGAAATTCAGTTAACAAATAACAAAACAAGCATACACGATCCAAACTGAAGTGAGGACGTGTTCAGTTTAAGGTAACAACAACAAAATGCTTTTCACAATGATTGCATTAAGAAGTTCTCTGGGAAGCTTCTTAATGATTTTCACATCATTGGCTTGAGAATTCAGAAAATGTTCTTCATTAAAAATATAAGCGAAGTTGTATAAAAGAAAATTATAGAATTCAAATAAGTGAAATCAAATAAATTATAATTATAATTCATATAGATTTATGAAAATTATAGAATTCAAATAAGTGAAAGACAAGGGATAAAAGAAAATTATAACTCAAATTCATATAGATTTATGAAACCACTCATAAACCTAAACAGTTATGAACTTGTTGTTAGGAAAAAGACACCAATTTCCCCTTCCAGGACCTGTTATGAATGGTCTTACACAAGCCAAATACTTTATGCACAAGTAATAATTATGCAAGCAACACAACACAATTTTTAACGTGAAAAACCTTCTCAATGTGAAAAATAAAAACCACGGGACCGATCTCGGAGTCCACCCAAATTCTTCACTATCAATAAAGTGAGATTACAAAATGGTTCCAACAACCATTACAATCAACAAGACAACTTTAACAAAAGTTGTATCAAACCGTCACAAGAGGCAAACATACAAATAGGCTTTTGTACGAAATTAATTTCTACCACCAGAAACAACAACAAACAAATCCCTACGATCAGACTTGCTGCAAGAGAGGAATACACTGAACAAATTTGAGGACAATCCAACGGTTGAGTAAAGAGATAACTCTTTCTCAATATTACTGTCCGAAACAAGACAGAACAGAGCAAGAATTCTGATAACCTCTATTTTCAGTTGAAACAATCTCTCTTGTAACAGTTTAATGAATAATCTGAATGGTCATAATATAGAAACAGATCTCAGTAACCGCTCCTCAAATTTTGAATGCGATCCAACGGTTAGTTTGAGAGAAACGTCCCTTGGAATAAAACTGCACACTTCAGAAAACGGTTTTATAACCGCTTCGGTTTGGGAATTTCCGGTTATACTACAAGCCTCTATTCACGAAACCAACCGTTAGATGTTAACATTGGTGAGTCACGAACCTGGTTAAAAAGTTTCACCAAGATCCAACGGTTAGCAAAGGAGATCGAGAAGATTGAAGGATAACAGTTTCTACCCTTCTCCACATGCGAATTTTGACGGTTTCTTTCTCCTTTCCTTTTCTCTCTCTTGTGGTTTCAAATTAACCGCCAACATTTGAAAAGAAGTAAGTGTTGACCTATTAAAATAAGGAACTCCAATCTTTCCTTATTGGGCTGGACTTGGCTTGGGATTCAAGCCCAACACCTGTCACTGCAATACAACCGCTAAGGTGTTGATAATGAATTATGAGCTATCTTGCACAGTACATCAACATCCATGCTCACCATGGTTCTACTACTCATAGACCATAAGAAAGCACCAAACCACATTCTATTAATCTCCTTTTTATATAAATAATAATGGTTATAGTATCCAGCAGAGTTCTATATATATAAAATAAAAACTACATACTTGCCTCATTTCAGAAAGCAGAAACAAAATCCTTAAGAATTAGGAATAAAAATCAAGAAACAAAATCCAAGATCAATAATAATAGTTATGGTGTATGCTCCTAGATCTAATCTAAAGTGCCATTCACACCAAGATTAAGCTTCTGCACAACAACCATATCCATGCCAGATCAATAATAATGTTCACAAACACTCTAATTAATCAAAGAATTTTCCATAATCTCATAAATGAAGGTAGCACTTAAATAGAGAAAAATTATGTCCCAAAATAAAAAAAAAAATGTAAGTTCAAACCTGGTTTGAGACGCGGTGGAGAGCACGCAACGACGCGGTGGCAACGAGAGATTGAGGGTTTCAAAGTGAGCTCGAGAGAGTAAGGCACCAGGGTAAGAGATTTAGAATCAACATCGGTTTTTAAATAAAACCGATGTTAAAAGACGCATTTTACAACATCAATTTTCAAAAATCGATGTTATTTAATTACAAACAACACAAGTTTTTTTAAAACCGATGTTAAGGTTTAACTAGCAACATCGATTTACTAGAAAACAGTGTTAAGTTTATGTTAATAACATCGTTTTTTCGAAAATCGATGTTAATAAGATCCATTTATTTATAGAGATACCATTATGAATAATTTAACATCAATTTTTTTTGTAACTGATGTTAAATTGGTGATGTTGAATGCATATTTGATACTAGTGTTTGGAAAACAATTCTACAAATGGTTGGGGTTGCCGGTGTTGATACCAAAGGACTTTATGAATAATTTTCTACAACATTCTGCTACAATGTCACATGAAAAAGAACTTAAAAGGACTCGACGGGTTCCATGATTTTTCTCGGTATGGTCTCTCCTCTATGGTACGTTTTACAGAAATAATATTGTTTTCAAATTAAAGTGAGGGCGCTAATTTTGAGTATGTGATGGACTTAATTTAATGTATATCTTAGTCATGGTTAAATGGCAAGGCAAAGGGTTTTCTTTCCTTTTTTGATTGGTCTAAGGAATCTTTGCTGTGTATGAAAGATTTGTAAGAATTTTGTTGCTTGTATATGGATTGGGTATCCCTTGTATATAATATGTCTTTGCGAATAAATAAATATAAGAAAGCTTTCATAGTATATGTCATCTAAATAACAACTGACACTGAAACAAAAAAATAGGATAAATGCTATGCTAACGAAAATCCGTGTCTTATGCAAACCCTCCCTAAAAGATTGTATGCCTAGTTTAGCATATTGCAACTATTTTTCTTAAATGAATATATTGTGAAAGAAAGATAAACTAAAATGGGCAAGGGCTTTTTGAAGTGGGTTTCCCCCTTCAATTTTGTCTCAAAATAATTATCATTTTAAATTATTTTATGTAGATAAATTTTTTTTAAAAAAATAGTAATTTTATAAAATTAATTTTAAATCATTATTAATTCATTTATAAATTTTGTTGTTTATCATTAATATTATAAGAGATATATATAAATGAAAAAGATAATTAATATTATATTAAAAAGCTAAAATAACAAGTATTTTGAGAAAAAAAATTTCCTTACACAATAATTATAATGGAATAGAATGAATAATATGTAGCTGTATTGAAAGCGATACTCAAAAGACAGATAAGAAATCTATGCATTCATAATGTCAAAATTATTAATTGAAGATAAGCTAATTTTGTTAGACCTCAAACCACACCCTACCTACTTTTCTATGCCAAAGCATACACGCAATATGAGAGAGAAAATGAAGTGGTTTTGTCTAGTGATTATCTACTTAATCTTAGGTTTAGGAATTCTTTGAAGGGTTAAATTTTAAATTTAGAAACTACTCATTTAATGTTTTCTGTCATTAATTTATAACTATTTTATGAATTTAATTTTTCACACACGTATATAATAGCTAAACTTTCTTTCCTCTACACAATTCAATCATATATTGTCAAGTTATTAAAGATGTTTGACCATCATAGCCTCAACCTCAGAAAGTCCAAATTTTTTAGAATGTGTCGCTGCATTATCAAATATTAGTGCATGAAACTTTATTCAGACGAGGGATTAAATTTTAAATTAACCCATTTTACCAGATTTAATAAAATTTATATATGAACTTAATAAAAATTATTTTCATCCTTTTTTTTTTGTATATACCATAAGTATCATTCACTTGAATAATCTAGCTCGAGATAGCTATGGTAGCACCATTAATATATATATATATATATATATATATATATATATAATTAAATGGTGACAAATCTCTCTTTAAAACTTAATTTCTTCCATCGATAAAATTCCAAGGAGGAGCATACTCAAGAACATTTAAAGAGTAAGACTACTAGAGCTCAAATTTTAAGCACATCAACAAAATTTATTTTATTATTAATTTTTATAAAGCAAAAAGATCGTATATCTTGATAAAAATGGCTGAACATATATCTCTCATTTGAAGTTAATAAGTGTAAGGGAGAAGAAGCCCAACCCGGGAAGGAAAAGGAAGACAAGAAGAAAAGGCATAACGATGAAGACGAGTTCAAAGAGCCGGAATCGAATGTAATGTTATATCTGGAACCCTGGGAGGAGGAGGAGACACCGCTAATCAGAGACGAAAACACTTGAAAGAAATTCTTTCAGTAAGGGAGCAACCCAAGTT
>PYAF01005858.1:1647306-1663576 GCA_007407185.1 Glycine tomentella
TAAGCTCAGGGTCCTTGGAGGCATCTCCTCCACCCTGGCTCACTCTCCATGACACACGTCATCAAGGCATCACAAACATACTGGCCACCCGGCCCGGCCTCCTGGCCCTCATAACAATACAAGCAAGTCATCTTGCTCTATGTACGGCGTATCATCATCAACGCCTAACCTCAGTGTGAGACCGGAACTCACACCCGTGTCATCCCATCAGGAACTACCCCTTACGCATGGATGCACGTATATGATACCTCCAAGAATAGCAGGAATCACCATCTGAACTATTCCCTTGGTCTAGGGGATCATCATCACCCCGGGATCATCATCACCCATGAGCCAACCATACTAGGAGGAATAACCGTCTCCTAAGGAGGTCCATATCTATCTAACTGGCCAGAAGATCTATCAACAGGCATCATACATTTCTCAAGCATAAATGCAAGCATACATATCATTATGAGGATGCAACAACCATCAATGAATGCATCATGAATGCAACCATCACTCCCTCGGAGTGTGGTGGAACACAGCAAGTGGGAAACATCCCCAAGGGACCAAGAACTTACCTGACAAAGCCGAGCTCTGTGGTTCTTTCCCTGCTCTGTGGCACCCGCCACCGACACCTTCGGTGTCACGCCCTAATAAGGCATACAATCACATATCAAACACTATTCTATCCGTACAAAGCATATATCTCTAGCAAAACATATGGAAAAGCATAAATTGCTGCATAAAATTCTGCAGATTTTACACCCACTTTGAAAAATCACAACTCCTTGTGGAAAGCTCCTAAAATCACGAAAATTTAGATACATCAAGATATATCTCTTATCTTTTAAACAAAACCAGTTTCATCAAAAACCATGAACCACAGCCTCTGCAGCAAACCAAAAACCAGAACTGTCACGCACTAAAAATAGTGCTGACAGCAGCAGACCACTCAACCAGCAATCTTTCGAGGACAACCCACACTAGGTCACTCGTCCAATTGAGCTGATATTTTACAGGCATGAAGTTCACATACCCATCTTTCTATAGCCACTGAAAACACTCGATTTAGATCATCCTAGACAGAGTTATGATTTCTGCAAAATGGCCCTCTGCAGCAGAAAAATCTGCTAAAAACAGAGTATAACAGCCTGTTATAACTCTGCACCATAATTTCTATAAGTCTCCAAAAATAGCACGAAAATTCCAGAGCAAACCCAACTATCTTAGCTTTCAAATGGCACTGGTTTCATACCATTTGGACACCGATAGCTCCTGCTATGGACAAAAACCAGAACTTCCCAAATAGGTGTTCTTGGCTGTCATGAACAAGCATGCATGATTTATGCATAGAACATCATATCAGCTTAAAATCAACTTCTACCTACTCCAAATCATACTTCAAAACTGCCTCACCCTCTAAAACTCAGCATATATCAATCTCACTCCAAACCCTAACCCTAACCTCAAGAATCAAGGAGAAATAGGAGGAGATTTCAAACCTTAGAGTTCAATACACCACAATGGAGGGTAGACCAGCACTCTACGGCTTCCAATCACGGTTCCGCAGCGCCGAACGAAAATGGGCAGATTCAAAACCCACTCTTTTCTTTAAATCACCAACACCCAAAGCTCAAAAACAACAAAGAACAAAGAAGAGGGCTTTCTTTCTTGCTTGTTTTGTGATTTCAACCACTAATCACGTGAAAATGGCAAGAGAGCTTGGGAGTGGAGAGAAAATCAGAGGAGAAGCAAAGAGAAGGAGAAATAGGCACAAAGTATATTCTGTCCCTTTTTAACAAGAAACAGGGGTGCGTCCAGCAATTACTAACTACACCCGTACCTCCAACAAAGACCAAATTGCCCTTTCGTAACTCCGTTTAATTACTTAAATATCACCCAAATTACCTTAATTAAATCTAGTGATATTACAAACCCGGTGAAACAACACCCCGGTTGGGACAAGGAAATGAATTGGCACGAAGTAGAACCCTGGTAGAGATGGCCAAGGTGAGATAAAGAATACCCCGGCATATGATGAACATTGAATGGTCAGCTAGACAGATCAATGATTCAAGCTGAGGAGGAAAGGGTCAACCCATATGCATCCCGACTATCAAGAAACTTCGATAACCAGGCTGGGGGGCAACTGTTACGGATTCTATAAATGGGCTTAGTGATAAGACCCATTAAGGAATCGTGGATTGAAGACCTTAACTGAAAGTAGATCGTGGACCTTGTCAACGATGGAGATCATGATAACAAGCGGTTAGAGATCTCGGCCGTGATTCTCGGGGAAAATCCACAACTAACTAAGAGGTAAGTGCAGTATAAATAAGGGATGATTGCAGAGGAAAAGGTACACACACATTCTCATTCTCTCTTATTTTCATTCACATTGTGTACACACCTCACCCCACTGGTTAAGTATTGCTTCGTACATAGTGATCATCTTCTGAAGATATTTTCTCCCATATAAATACCTTAAGAGAGAACTTGATCCAACATTAAATTATCAGCATCCTTGCTGGACATTTCTGTTCACAAAACAACAGAACACAAAACAATTTAAAGTTAAACCAAAATCAGCTGTCCAACCCGAGACTCAACAAAATGAATTGTTCTAAATGCAATGCTTGATGTCCTACTCATCATGACTCAGGCACCTACTGCATAAAGTATGCACCTACTGCATAAAGTATTCATTGCCATACAATCTACATGTTTTAAGCTTATTAGTGGAAGATATTATAAATAAGTCAAACAAAATCCATTTAAGTATTATTATAGAGACTTGCATTCTTTCTGGAATTGACTTAGTAAAAAACAAGTCATTATACGACAAATGTAATATCACCCTAATTTTTTTAATAAATGAGATTATTCTATTTTCTATCGATTAAATATAATTGTGTTTTTTTAAAATTGAATGATGTAAAATTGCATTTTCTTAAATTTCTTAAGCAAATTTATTTATGTTATTAATATTATTTTAATAAAAAAGCAATTAAATTCTCATTTTCTATTTTAAACCTTCTGAAATAAAATAAAATAAAATAAGTTATTTTAGTTTTCTTTATAATTACCAACTTCAAATTTCAACAGCAAAAAAATCTCATTTTTTTCTCCTCAAACTCCATACCTCATATTACATAAAATCTTGCAAATTTTTATCAACTGTATTTTTTTTTATTTTTTAACTTTTAAAATCATTTTATATATAAATCTTTTATAAACTCTTAAATATTTTGTTTCCCACATGAATAATGATCTTGTGAAATACTAAATGTGGATATTTTATTGAAATTCGAACCTTAATTTATTATGTTTTTTAATTAACTTTTTCATCAAATTCAGCTACCATTAGTAAACAGAATCTTATATATTTAGAAATGAAACTATTTAAATGATTTAAGATAGAAAATGATTAACGACATGACCGAATTTAATTATTTAATATTTTTTAGAAGAAACTTAATTGGTTTTAAAATAACTTGATGACAGATCAAATTATACACAATACACGTTAAAGGAATCAAAAGTAAAATTAATTAAGTATGGATATTTCTAAAATTTAAAACTTCATTGTCATTCATTTAAAGAGAATCATGATTTGACTTTACCTTTAACAAAAAAATATCTTGGACATCTTATGTCTAAAAGAAACTTCTGTTAGACACACTACATGAAATGGCTTTCACCTATTTTAGTAGATCTTTTGTGTATTTTAATAGATGATATTTTAAATTTTCTTAAGCAAAGTATGTCCTTTTAATATTTAAAAAATTAACCAATTTATTTATATTATTAATATTATTTTAATAAAAAAATTAAATTCTCATATTTTTATTTTAAATCTTCTGAAATAAAATAAATTATTTTAGTTTTTCTTTAAATTACCAACATCAAATTTCAATAAAAATGAAAAAATTTCATTTTTTTTTCTTTTCAAACTCTAACTTCATATTCCATAAAATCTTTCAAATTTTATCAACTACATTTTTTATTTTAAACTTTTAAAGTTAATTTCTATCTAAATGTAGTATAAAGTCTTAAATACTTTTTTTTGTTTTCCACATGTTTAATAATCTTGTGAAATACTATGAGAATAATGAATTTTTTTTTTTTCAATGAGATTCAAATCCTAATTTATCATGTCGTGATGAATATTGTTTTTTTCAAATGAGATTCAAACCTTAATTTATCATATCTAGAGAGAGATTAAGTCTTTCCATCAAACTCAGCTCTCATTAGTAAAAAAAATCTTAAATATTTAGAATAAAAACAATATTTAAATGATTTTATATAGAAAATTATTGACAACTTGACCGAATTTGATTACTTAATTTTTAATAGAAGGACTTAATTTGTTTCAAAATAACTTGAGAGATCAAAATTATACACAATACACGTTAAAGGAATCAAAAGTAAAATTAATTAGTATTTCTAATATTTAAAACTTTATTGACATTCATTCAAAGATAGTCATGATTTGACTTTACCTTATAAAAACTATCTTGGACGTTTTAACTTTTGTTAGACACACACTATATGAAATGACTTTCACTTATTTTAGTAATTCTTTTGTGTATTTTAATTAAAAATATTTAAAAATTATGTTCTTATGATCCTTTTCTCTCTAACGTGTAATAAAATATGTAATTGACCTTTTCTTAATTTTATAGGGGAAACAAAAAGCAGCTTTTGGTGATAATTAAAGGTCATTTAACCATATCTATTTGCTCCACACAAGCTCTTGCAATTTTTCTTTGCAGTATTTTATTTCTGATCTTGAACCTTATTATGCTGTGTGATATTCAAAATCACATATGATAAATTGATGAGTACCCAAAGAAAGCAAAAGACATTTCCTCCATATCCATCTTTGAATAGAAAATCTGCCGACGGCGTTGCAAGGTTCCAATCTAATACTCTTCTTTTATATATAATTGTTATGTTAATGAGTTTTTAATTAGTTGAATATTAGACTTTGGATAAACAAATTATCTGTTGCTTTTCCCTCTTTTTTAGTTTTTTTTTTTTTTTTTTTTTAATTCAGACACAAGGTTTAACAAGTTAACATTCAAGAGTGCGTAAGAACTTTATCTTTACCTTCCGGTCATGACATAATATAATTCTTCATAAGTTGTTAATCCCATGTTTACACTCTATGTTATCAGTCATTGATTTTTGTTGAAAGGAAAATTTTGAATTTAAAATATTTTTATTTTAGATAGGAATACAAATTATTTAAATTTGTTGTTAGCATTATGTTCAAGTAGGATAAAATTGTTGTTTTGTTTTCTATTATTATGGGATATTTGTTATATCCACTTGTATAAATAAACCTCATTCAAGAGGAAGAACAAGAATGAAAGGAGTGATTTATCATGGTATCGATTTTTAACATGGTATCAGAACCATAGAACCATGGTTCCATCCATGAATGAGAGTCATGACATCTCTCTCTTTTTATTTTCTTCCCTTATCAATACCTGTATTTCACTTTTATTTCTCCCTGTGGCATCTTTGGTCTCAACTTGAATCCCTTTGCACCTTATTGCATCCCCAATCACTCCCTATTCCTTTTCATTTTCTCTCGCTAAATTACAACTTTTTTCCCTCGAAGCAGCCTTCCTAAGTTGTGATGTCTCAATAAACTTGTTCTTAAATTTCCATAAACTACTTTTGAATCATTCTCATATCTCAGTTTTGAAGCCTCCATGCACGTATTTCATTTGAAGATCATATATGTGAAGCTCGTTGTACTATTCTGAATCATTCATAGACCAACCCTAAAATCCCTGAACATGTAATTGTTATGAATCTCTTCTCGTACCTCAATTTTCTTTCTACCTCATAACCAAAGTACCTACCGTGGACTATCCTGAAGCACCTCTTAAATCTATTGTTGCTGAATAAGTGTTTGAAGAAGCAATTAGCAAGTTGGGCATGACATATATTCATGCACCAACTTGAGGAAAGTGTTGAAAGGAAGTTTTTGAATTTAAAATATTGTTATTATAGATAGAAATACAAACTATTTAAATTTAAACTTGTTGATAGTATTATGTTTAAATAGGATAAAATTATTATTCTATTTCATATATTATTATGAGATATTTATTATATCTGCCACTTGTATAAATAAACCTCATCCAAGAAGAAGGAAAAAAAATGAAAACAATGATTTATCATGGTATTGATTTTTAACAGTTTTGTTTTCAGCAACTGCACATAACTAGAAAATTCTAAACCTTTTGTGCCAAAAGGAATTAGAGACAGACATTTTCGTAACATATCACGTCGCTATACGACAGTCGAAGATGAAGTTTTACTTTTTGTTTCTAGTAAGAGATAAACAAGTTATATATTGTTACTTTTTGTCCAATAAAATCTATAGTAAATAAAAATATTTCGGGGGATGATTTCATTAAAAATAGTGAAACTAATTAAAATTAATTATTTTATATTTGGAATCATTGTACATGAGTTTTTTTTAATGTTTTATATTTGAGTTTGGATGGAGTAAATTTAACAGCCCAACAACATCGAAATCAATTTGAAGTAAAACAAAATACATATTTAGAACCAAATGCCTAGTTAATTGATACAATTAAATAACATTAAAGTGCAAAGATATTCAAATTTGTCAAAGCAAATAATATGAAAATAAGCCTAGTAATTTGGTTGACGTAATCCATAGCATCATCATCTTATCATCATGGTCAACATTGCCCGTAATTGCAAACTATGCAGGACAAACAACAAATTGTCCATTACCTAACAGAAGACTTTGAAGCCCTCTTCTCCCATTGGTCTATATCCTTAGTTGTTATTAATCATTGTTGCTATTCTTTGTTTGAACCTCAGCATGATTATGGTTTTCATTGTAGCAAGCAATCTCTTCCAATGTTATAATAACTTGAAGGAAGTGGAGTACAACGATATTAGTAGACTGTGAAAAATGGATGAGACAGAGATTGGCACCCTCTATATTCTATGTCTAACAATGCCATGCATTTTAGTTGAGTTGATGTTATTGAAGAATGAAGATTTAGTAATTGTAGCATTGGAACATGTAAAAATAATACATATTTCAAAGGAACACTCTATCCTTATTATTTATAGTGATGATTTTATAAGACTATCCTCGCGGAAAAAATATACATTTGAGGAAATTCCCTAAACTATGCAACTGCTTCATATTAAGAAAATCATTTGGAGGGTTGTGATAATTATTTAATGAAGTTACCAATTCATTAACATATGTTCATATAGTTTTTCTAGTTATAATTTGAAAGGTTTGGACGATTTATATTTTCCCCTTTAATTTTGTGAACTCATGTAGTTAATCAAGGATCGGAGCTTGAGGTGCCCTTTTTCATATATACAAGTTAATGCCTAGCTAAAAGGATTCAAAAATTCATACTTATCGCTATACCTTACCATTCATAAAGTCAATGCAATTATACCTATGGTAAACCACTTACGCTAGCTTTGTGGGCGCACCACTTGCACTTATTGAAAATGACTGAATGATCGATACTTTTTTCTTTTTTTAAAGAGGATCGATATTGTTTTCAACACATTTTTGACATTTATTGAAATTTCTTAAGCACTGTAAATTATTTCTCAGTGTGACTAATTAAAATATCTTGAGATCTACATTACCGTGTAGTAGCTCAATAAATTTTAATTATGTCATCCATATTCTATGAAGTCTTAGATTCTTACTTCATTTTACCTTTTTATTCTATGAATTTAAGTATTTAACAAAACTAACGATTAAATTATGTAACACTATCTTAATATATATAATAATCATGCATATCAACATGTAAATAAATAAGCATTTCATATATATATATATATATATATATATATATATATATATATATTATAGGCAATATTTATTTAAATTTGGAAAAAGATATATTATTTATTGAAATATAATATTTAGTTTTAAAACTTATATAAAATTGTACACTTAATCTACTAAATATGAAGTATCAACAAAACAGTTAAATTTTTAAAATTCAATATCCATAAAACAAAACTTTGACCAAAATTAAATTGTTTAACAATACTTAATTATTTCTAGGGCAAGTGGATCTCGGTACACACGTTGATCCAATAAAGCCATAAAAGTGTTTTCTCTGATCACACCAAAATAACTTACATAAATATTGCTTCCAAAGATTAAGTAGAAAGCAGAATAAAAGGGAGCAAACAGCACCATGGAGATGGAACGAGCTCGAAGTCGCAGAGGGTACGTTCCAGTGCTTGTAGGCAAAGGGAAAGAAGGTATGGAGAAGATTTGGGTAACTATCAAAGCTATTCAGCATCAAACCATTGTTGAGTTACTGGAGCAGTCTGCAAAGGAGTATGGATACCAAAATGGCTTGCTCAAAATCACATGTGATGCTGACAAATTCAAGGCCATACTTCACAACATATACAATAAATAGTGTTCTCTCTCTCTCTAGCTCTCACTTGTCCATATGTATGTGTGTAAGTCAGAACAAATTTCTCAGTAAATATGTACATCATATATAGTGTTTTGTTTTGGAAAATTCAAACATACTACAAACTACACTTGAGATTTTGAAGTTTGAATACTGTTTAACTGCAATTTTGAGCACAATATTAAAATTCTAGAGGTAAGTTTGTCTATCTATTAATCTTACCAGCTAGTTAGCTAGCTATTTTATGTTTTGGATCTGTGTTTAGCAGTTTCCACGTACGATTTTATGGTCATGAGAGCTGGGATATGTATAACTTTCAGTTGAAGATGGAAATAGGCAAAGTGTGTTTGGATTCCAAGTCAGTTGAACAGGAAAAGTGTGTACCACTTACCATGGATTAGTTTGAACACTCTGTGTGCACTACCGAGGATATTCAAACACACTATAACATATTACTCCTTCAAGTATAGTTTTACCATGGAAATAGGCAATTAAGAAGTACCATTCAATTGGTTAATTGCCATGCATGTGGCAACTTTTACTATAGTTTTAGCCTTTTAATTATTGATTTTTTAAGGTTATATTTGGTTTAAGAAAAATAAATAAATAAAAAATGAAAAAAAAAACAGAAAGAATGATTTTCTAAAATTTTTGGTAAGAAAAATGAAAGAAAAACAGTTTAATATTTTCTGTTTTCTTTTTTGTTTAGTTGTGTAAAAAAAAACACGTACATAAAATAACATAAAAATCTTTAAGAAAAAAAGATAAAACATAAAGACAATTTTGTTTTTCATACCTAAAAAACACAGGTACTTTCCTTTATTTTTCCATCCAAAAGTGGAATGAATATTTTGATGTAAAATCCACTTTTAAGGTCTCTTTTTCTTTTGTACATACTTTAAGTTCTCTTTAAATAAATTCTTTCAAAATCCTCTATAGCATAAGAAAATGGGAAGATAAGATAAAAATAAACTTAATTATGTCAAAAGTTAAGATCAGTTTATTGTGTGTTTGGTGACATGCATGTCCTTTGCGTCATTTCCTTATATTTGACACAGATTTGAAGACCAATGTGAATAAATAATGCAGATGCAAACATGCTATTATCAGTTTCCATGTAAGTTATAAATATGAGAACTTTTTCGAATTAGTTTATATATTAACTAATATTTTATAAAAACTTAGATATTTTGGCCTTTCTCTTTGCTAGTAAACAAAACAGATGGAAAAAGGATATAAAAGGCACCTGTTCGACCTGCCATCCTTCCTTCACAATCCACCAAAAGCTACAAGTTTCAAATCTATTATTCAAGCGAAGAACTTCCTCCACCAAGGCGAAACACTAGTGTTCTACAACCATCATTTATTAAAGAAACCGCAACCTGCGAGTCAGATTCCACAAGTAAATTGGCATATATCCACATTGAGTCTCGATCAATCCCCCACATGCTGATTTCTCTTGCATTACACTCACAGCACTGTCACAATTAATTTTTAGGATACCCTCAAGTGGAGCAATCCATTCACTACTACGAAAATACCCTTCCTACATCAGTTGTGTAGAGGATTTTCTACCTCGGTTAGTCAATCGATGCAGTTTCAAACGTAGTAATAAAAATGAGACTTTCCTATATCAGGCATAAAATCGATAGAGAAAAGCTCTTTCAACGTCAAATTACGTTATAGCACATGTTAGGATAACTGTCTAGAATGTGATTTCATGCCCCCTAATCCCCTATGCTACCACATACATATTTGGCTAGCTTTGACTAGTACTTCTAGCTTGATTCCACAGATTCAACGAAAGATTAGTGGGACCCTCTTGAGTATGTTAGCGAATCCATTCTCCTGTTTTTCAGGGCACTTATGTTGTCCACGAATGGCCGCCTCCATCTATGAAATTTGAAAATAAACTACCATTATGCCAAATCTTAATTAAGGAACCACTATTTATGATTCCACAGAGATTGAAACAAACAATGTTTTGATTTTGAAATTTAAACCTCCCCTTTTGTAAATCAGTTGATGTCATGCTTGAACATTTCAGCCGATTGGTGACTAGACTTCCTGAGCCGAATATTATCGCAAAGGATCTACTTTTCACCATTCTTAACATTGTATGTTTTGGTAGAGCCAGAGGAATGGAGTGAAAAGTCATGTTGTTTGGTAGAAACAAAAGAGAATAAAAAAAATGAAGTGTTTGAATTAAAATGATTAAAAGGTAAAAAAGTTAAAATTTAAGTATTTATGAATTCCAATTTTATCCCAATTCTAAAAATTAAATTGCTCAATACGAAAACTTTTCTTTTTATAAAAATTAATAGGCATATAATGTATGCCCTTTGGATATAATGATTGTATGCGGCCTTTGGTAAAAAAAAAAAATTAAAGTCATTTATAGTTATCTTTAATTAATTGTGTTTTGGCATGATCAATTACGTCTTTGATAACAATTTGTTTGTTGATCACAAAATAATTTTTGTTAAAAGTGATGGCTAATCTTTATCAGATATCATGAACATATATTAAGTGAGTATTTTTCCTCCTGACATGATTTATTCCATACCTAAAGATTAATTTAGAATTCAAACCATAAACTACTTGATTAGATGATATAAGTCATTATCACAAATGCTTGCTGGGAAGGGAAGAGACATGAGACTCACACGTCTTAAATATAAAAAAAAAATCTTTTATTATTCACTTAATGTAGGGTACTTTGGTTATGGGTGTCACTTTGTTATTCACAATGTGAATCATGGGTGTAAGGAAAGAAGGGCTCATTTTGGAATTTTCTCAATCAGACAAAGTAACATTGCATTTAAATTTGTGTGTCAAGGATCCCCTTCTTGGAATGGATTTCTCGCTTGTTCTGTTCAATCCAACTTGTGGAACAAGGATTTGGTGGATGACCAAGGTGAGTGGAATGGAAACATGTTAGTGTCTCTTTTCTCTCATAATATTGTTCAGAGAATTGTGACTATTCTTCCTCCTAATCCATAAGCTGGTAATGATCAAAGATTATGGCCAGGCAACAAATTGGGGGGGGGGGGGGGGATTTTCAGTGTCTAGTGCTTATAAACAAATAAATAATTTTCATAATTTAGAAACTACATGTATGTGGAAAAGAATTTGGAAACTAGTCGTGCCTCAGGGAACTTGAGTATTCATATGGTAAGTAGCTCATGGAAGATTGAAAACAAAAATTAGGGTTGCAAAGTGGGGAATTCGTTCTCTTTATTGCAATTATTGTCACTTAGTTCAAGAAACTTCTATGCATGTCTTAAGAGACTGTTCGTAGACCCTACGGAGTTGGAATCACCTTGTTGCTATAAAATTTAAAAGTGATTTCTTTGGCATGCAATTTCTGGATTGGATAGAATTTAATTTTAACAATGATGTTGGTCTTCAAGGCTATTCTCCTTGGCTTGAATTATGGGCCACAACTTGCTATTATTTTTGGTATTGGAGGAACATACAACAACATGATGATTCATTTGTTTATACAAGCAAACCTTGGGAAGAAATATGTCATCACTGGAAGAAATACAAATATGCCCACTTTCAATTAAATGCCTATAGAAATTATGTCAAAGAGGAAATTCATGTGCAATGGAACTCTTGTCCTGAAGGTTGGTTTTTCTTGAATACAGATGGATCTTTGCAATCATCACAAGGTATGGCTACTTTTGGAGACCTCCTACAAGATCATCATCGCATGCTACTACAAACAGCACTTTCTACGTCGGTTATTTACCCCATACGACGTCGATTCAACAACCGACTTTGTATCTGGTGTCGTTGAAAACAAGACTTTCAACGTCTGTTGTATAACGTCTTCGAATGTTGCATTCTAAGATGATTCTTAGTCTGGAACAGTCTTAGATTTCATGTTTGTTTTTCCTTTTTTCTTTGTACATCATTCTAAGACGGTTGTCGATAAGAATCGTCTTAGAAATTCCCATTCTAAGACGGTTCTTAACTTAGAAACGTCTTAGAATGATGTACAAAAATTTTTTTACAAAGAACGGTTCTTAGTTTAAAACCGTCTTAGAATGGTACTTTCAAAGACGATTCTTATCCAGAACCGTCTTAAAATGTGTCTTTGTAAAAAAAAAATATATTTGCACACCATTCTAAGACGGTTCTTAAGCTAAGAACCGTCTAAGAATGGGGCTTTCTAAGACGATTCTTACCCAGAACCGTCGGTAAGAACTATCTTAGAATGCATCTTTGTAATTTTTTTTGTTTGTACACCATGCTAAGACGGCTCTAAGCTAAGAATCATCTTAGAATGCATCTTTGTAAATTTTTTGTACACCATTCTAAGACAGTTCTAAGCTAAGAACAGTCTTAGAATGCATCTTTGTAAATTTTTTTATATCATTATGAGATGGTTTTTTCAATTTTTTATATTTAACTATGCCGAATTACCAGAAATTGAAACACATGTAGACCTTATAATATACGACATAAATTAATCATTATTCCAATGCTAAGTATGAGGCATTCAAATATATTTAAACAAGTGGCAAGTTACAAAAATGAATTCGTGTGAACCTAGTGTACATTTTGTCCATGATGAAAATTCCTAATATAGCAAATTGAAAACCTGTCTTCATATCCACTATCACCCTAGAATAACATCACTAGAGCAATACAAAACCTATATTTAACAAAAATAAAATACAATGATTAAGGAACATCTACAATGTGGTAACTATAAAATGCACAAGTTCAAGCCTAACTAAATAAACTCAAAACACACTAAGAAAAACAAGAAATCACAAGCCAACAGGAAGTGAAACTATTGAAGTTTTTTATGCCAATGCATCACAATCTTGTAAATTTTGAAACTTTAAATTATCCAGCAGGGGAGCAAGACCCCCATCTACAAGCGGCTTATCTTCTGCAGGAAAAGTATGAGTTATATCCAACAAACATGCCAGTGTTTTGAAGCTCCAATGACATGTGAGATATTTCATAGGAGTCTCCCATCAAATCCTCCCTCTAACAACATGCCATTAGTTATAAATTATCCTATCATATTATTTATAGTAATTTCAATATTTCATGTTAAGCATGAGCATGACATAAACAGATATTAAAATCCAATAAGCAATTATCTAATTTAGAAAAGCAGACACATTTTCAAAGAGTTTGAGAATTCACAATGGCAACCTACATAAAGCACAAACATGTCAACCATAGGTAACCAAAATTAGTTGCATGATGTACCAGCTTCTAAGACAAGTTAACTCTAGTTTATGAATATAGTCATTTGCTATAATGTAGAATGGAAATGATTTCTTAGCTGAAGATAATATCACAAGAGCATGTAAGGTGATGTACCAAAAAATGGTTTACCAATAAAAAAATTATCACATGGGCCAATACAACAGCAGGTATATGCATCTTACATCATAATTGTAACTTGTAGGACAATGTGTTACACTTTCAAGATAAAGCACGATCAAATGGATAATTTAACAGCTATTATAGTTAGGGCCTGCTTATTTTAGTTAATAGAAATATTACTGGGGTATTCAATGTATTTTTCTCACTATTATTTTAGTCAACATCAAATGCATAAAAGGGAGAATGTATTAATTATAGATCAGAATTGAGCATGAATGCATGATAGGTATGTCACATGTTCAACCCTACAATAATAAGCCTTAATTGTTTTTGTTTGTGTCCTTTGAATTTCTTCTATAATATGTTTTGAAGCAAACAAGTTTTTGGCTTCCAACCGTTCCTACTAATTATTGAATATAGCAAACCATCAGTTGAAGGAAATATAATTAAAGGGTATGTGTATTTGGAAATAAGAAATATACCTAAGTAACGATAGAGCCTATGCTATGCATAGGCATGTCATAGAAATTGAGTAACAAAGAACAAAGAGAGTAAAGTAAAAAAGAGGGGAAAAAAAAGTGGGCCATACTACATAAAATTGCACATGTGGCAATGGCTTCAAAGATTTTACATTAGTATAGATAAATATACCACCATTCTCCTTTATTTTTTAGCAATGCTACTTTGCTAGACACATAAACAAAATAACCCAAGTTGCGGGTAGAATTTGATGTCATTCAGTATATGAAAGCTTAAGCAAAGCAACATCTAAAGCTGCCTGGCGAAAAATTAGTCCATAATCTATACAGGTATATATAGTTATGCAGTAAAATTGCCCCACTTGGCCTTGGCATGCAGTGCCAGCCACTGGTACTTCTATTTTTTATGCTGATTTATTAATTTAATGCCGACGTTACCATAACATCCTATCTTTCATATTTCATTTCAAACAACAAACCCAATTAAAGATACGTATGGGTAGAAGAGGGGGGGGAATACCTTATTTTTCAGTTTCTTGAAATCTAATACCTTATTTGGTTTCTTTGTAATATTGTTGTCCATCAGACTTAGGAAGTGCAGCTTTGGAAGGGATGCTAAAGGATCAATTTCAACCAACTTTACAATTCTGTTGTTTGTGAAAACTAGAGTGTCTAAATTTGGCAAAAACTCTGCAATACAAAATGAAAGTAAGGTAATGTGTAGCTTACAACTTGAAGGAAAGAGAGTGCAAACATTAAGATGTGCAGTTCAAAGTTCACATAGTACCTCCGATGTTGGGATTAATTCTAGTAATCTTGTTGTTGTTCATGAGCATTGTGCTCAACCGGTTAAGATATGGTACATTTTCGAGTTTAACAATCTCATTGTCAGATAAGTCTATTGTGTCAAATTGGTCCTGCAGAAAAATCCATTGCAAATTTATGAACATCAAAAACAACTTTTCTTATAATTGAAGCATATATAAAGACAAAATAATAATAATATATACTTTCAAATATAAGGGGATACTCAAAGGAAGGAAGAGTAAATTGTGCACCTTAGCAGCCTGCAAACAATCATAACAATGAACAACAAAAAGTATCAACAATTGAAACATGAATAACAAAATCCAATGGTTTTATGTATTATTCCGTAAATTGTTACCTTTATTTGGGAACATGCTAAAATCCATTCATTCAGTAGAACCACATAAATTACAACTTTAAGAAGTTGAACAAAGCTCGCCAATTGTGATCCTAGATCTAGTCCATATCGACAGCAACATGTTACCAACATGCAAAATTAATTAATATATATATATATATGGTTACTTACTATGCTGAACATGCAACATACTATAAAACCAAAACAAACTTATAAAACTTTATGCATGTATCTGTTGAACCTGAATACCATTGGATCCATTGAAATGGGGTATACTATCACCACTATATTCAAGCTCCGCCTAATCAAAGACCTGCAAAGTAGCCACATTTCCCGCACAAAATACAATGGACTAATATATGTTGGACTATGGTGCTGATAAAAGGTAATAAACATTATATTGACATTCCCAAATATGTTTTTATATCCTCAAATAATTGTCACAAAGATGAACAATTAAAATACAAATAATGTCATTCTAAAGTATACTCCATCATAACCAGCCTACAATGATTGTTTTCTAAATTGTAACAAACATGTTGCCCATTGTTTCCTTATTGTTGTTATGTCCTCCACGCACGTCTAACGTTGTACCATCACAAAACCACTGCAACAATAAGTATGTATACAAACTAGTCTGTTATGAGTAAAAGACTTACTAAAACAGATTGAAAATATTATAATTCCTCACTAACAAGTTAATATACCTTGGTCCATTCATTCTTCAACCCCCCCTCACTATGTTCCACATCCAATGCATTACGTAATACCCACATTCAAAGCTTCCTTTTTGAACATTGTTCTACAATTACGAG